>CM031239.1:958374617-958790503 GCA_018340775.1 Taxus wallichiana var. yunnanensis
ACCTCCAACATCATCATGGAACACTTCAATTTGTAAGCATCTCTAAATAGGTCTCAAGCATCTAAAAACATCTCTCAAAAAGTGAGAAATGACATATATAAAATCATGTTTTCATGAAATAGTGGGAACTTGAAATGATCCTCCATGATCTTGTATCACTCTCCAATTCCATGAGACAATATCAAATATGACACAATACCTCCAACCTTCCATCTCTCCTACCTCGATTAAACATGACGATAATGCTCAAAATAGGTCTTAATAAACAAGTTGGTTCATACCTCCAATCAACTTATGATGGAGAAAGTATGATATCGATAGAAATATCACGTATTTATATAACTATAACAACTCATGTTAACCTTCAAATAAAAACACAAGACATTCAAATAATTTATCTCTCATTATTCTCAAATTGCCTTCTAAGACTCAAGAATGTGTCTTGAGTAGGTCAATATTCAACACAAGAATCATCACCTGCAGAATATTGCACCACTTGGAACACATCAAGGAAATCCTGAATAAAACCTCCAAGCACTCACAATTATAATTCATATGGAGAATTCCATAATTGCACACTTGTTTCAGTCACATATCTTCGAAAGTCTAATTCGAATAATTAAACCATTAGGAATTCAACATGAAATCACCTCACATGATCAAAATATGAGCTTAAAAACATAAAATGAGACATAAAAACACTATCCAAGTCTACAAGACATTACTACACAACATATTTCAACCAAACACACCTTAAATAATCATGACTAGTTTTAGACCTTAAGGCCAAAAGTGGTAGGAAACATTAGAGGACATGTTTATCCAATTTCTTGAACTAAAATTTCCCAACTCTTTTCATTAGAAATCAGCATGGATCCCAATATTCATGGAACAATTTTTTTCTCTCCATGAAACCTTCATCGCAACTCTGTAATAACAAATATCTAAAAAACTAGTGATTTTATCCATCTTACAAACACACTTGGAACTTGCAAATTCCAATAACATTAGCTTTGAAGAGTCCTCTACATATATAAACCTTCACACTAGAATTCCTAATCCATTTTATGGTCATACACTTCATATTTTCTCTACCACTCTAGGTCTAGGGTTTTCAAAGGATTTTGACCTATTATGCTTATTAATTATGGTTCATAAAAGTTTGTTGACCAAATGAATTCATTATTCTTGTTATACCTTTTTAGTTTCATTTCCTACCATACCCCAAGTATCTCAAACTCTCATGCACAACTCATACATGTGGGTGAGCATAAGAACTTGTCTATCAAGATGAGATTGACATTTCGAGAGCTCAATACATCCAAAATGACTTTTCTTGCATTTCCTTCATCTTTCTCGGCCCAAACGTGTCACACAACATTACAAAAACCTCATTCATGATTTCTAAATATTATTTATTCTTACACACACTTGAAACTCTCCATACACCATGAATTACCCATGCCAACATGTGTGGTCTTCATTGTTCTTGATTCAAAGGACCTTGTACATACACTTAACACCATATTTATGACTCGATACCTCTTCCATACCTTCTATGAACTCTCGAATGATCCAAAAAGTATTCCCGTACTTATCTTGGCCTTCTTTGCTCCATTATTCATTCTATATATACACTACATGTCTAGGACCAGGACTAGAATGGCTTGTTTCAACACATAACTCTAATGAACTAACTTTATCATCACCTTTTATACATCATATAACCGAACATGTTATAAATCATGGATACCTTTGACAACCTTTAGAACTCTTACACAACACTTAGTTTCTTGACCATGCCTCAAGAACCATGCATGCATATATGGTCATCATGTTACTTCACAACACTACTAATGCGAAGCATAATGCTAACTCACTTATGCACCTTGACACAATTTGACATTAATGTTACTTGACATCAATTCCACCATAGACATAGTGGGCAACACTTGGTAGCTTAGACTAGCTCATCCTGGTTGTTTCCTTGAAGAACATTTGAAATGACAGAGTCATGATATCGGGATCATCAACGCACTCCTTGAGTATCACATTTAATCTTTGAACATTATGAATCCTTCAAAAATCACTTTCCGACCAATATGTCACATGGGTAAACACCTATTTTTAGTGTTTGGACATATTCTAACCCAATTTCTCCTCGTGGAGATAGGCCTCATTTTCATGATAGCAAGACTGATCCATAAATGGAACTCGAAGGAATGCATTTAAATGGGTTATATGTTCTTATCCTCCACGTTACACCGAAACACCGCAAATTATACCTCCTCTAACTTACAATATGTGAGCTCATTATCAAGCCTAGAGCAATTGTTTAGAAACACTTCTCGAGGTATACATTACTTGAGATGACCTCTAACATCACTCATAATGATATTCTCTCATCATGCTCGTGATGCTCATCCTCTTGGTGACTTTGAATTTCATTGAAGCTCTTGATTATTTTTCAAACACTCGCACTAACTTCATAGTTTTCCTAATTTCACTTGTTGTCCAAATGATTGTATTTCACACAGGTAATTTACTATGATTCATTCCTCAATGTAATTTTACTCATATGATGTCCCTTTCATGAATGAATTTGATTAGGATGACTCTCTTTATCACAATTGGAATAAGTTAAGTCCTCCACCCTCTTGCATCAAATGGTGCCTTGTATGAATTGCCTCTCGGAACGATGCTTCAATAGCATGTAGGGACAGAGGGTTATTCCCTATTGGGGGTATGAGACACCTTCTTGGATTTGAAATGATGGAATAAAATAATGAGATGATAAAAATGGGACTTGTCATACTGTTTTGATCTCAATTTCAGGACTTACTATTTTTAGCAAGTCCTAACATGACTACAATTTTTATTGAATTTTAATTGTTTTCACTTCTTGATGCTTCTTGCTCATTTAGAATGATGAGAATGTCAAGGATTTTACTTTTTTGAGAACTAAATATTTTTGGACATGACCAGCCATGAAAACATGTTATTTATAGTAATTATATAAACAGGAGTAAGATTGCTTCTTTTTGACAAATTACTATTTTTGATAGAACTGCCATGAATAGATGTTATTTTTAGTAAGTGCATCTACAATTGTAGAATTGCAATGAAAACATACTTGAAAGTATGATTTTTATTCCAAGATTCACTACTCCAATTTTCAGATGATTCCCTCATTTGGATGAGTGGGAAAATGATATTTTCATTGAAGGGGGAAGAATAATGAGAAAACAAAGTCCTCCATATTTCAAAATATAAGTCACCTCATCATGTAAGAAATGGATATGATAAAAGTACATTTTTTAGGATCATTCACTCCAAGCTTGAGCTTTTCATCCACTAGATATTCGGAGAATGAAAGATTATTCTTAAAGGGAAAATGTTTAGAGAAACCCAGTTCTCCATATCCCTTAAATCAGCCATCTCATTATGAAAGAAATGATTTGATGAGATTATATTTTCAAGGATAATTCACTCTAACTTTTAAATGATTTTACCACTCGGATCTCCATAGAATTAAAGAAAAAAATTATTTTCCTTTTACTACTATGGTATACAAGACATTAATGGAGGTTGAGGAGTGTTTCAACAATCATTTCATGAAAATGGATAATTGTGTAGTGAGAATGAGTTACAAATGAGTTTTAGTGAGGTTTTAACTCATCCTACTAAATGTGCTTTGACCTAGGGTTGAAGCTGTGATTGAATGTGGTTAAACTATGGTGCAATTGAAACAATAGGGACAATATGGGAAGATAAGTGTGCCTTGGATCGAGATTATGACAAGTGGAAAAATGGGAGGAGAGGTGGATGAGATGAGGGGGCTAGGAAAAGGACTTGCAGAGCTCGGTGAGGTTACATGGTGGTCCAAGAGCTTCAACTTTGTATGAGGCACATTTTCTTTTCATCTTGTCCTCTTAGAGATAGAGGTAAAAATTGGGGAAATTGGGACAAAAATTATACCCATGGTGAGGAATTGAAGATGCACTTTTGTTTTCCCACATGTATACTTTGTTCTGTGGGTGTAAATGGGACAAATGAGACAAATGGGAAACACAGGGCAAAAAATTACACCTTAGGAAGGAGGATGAGGGTGTAATTTTGTGTCCCTCATGTACCCCTTATCTCCAAGGGTAAAATTGGGACACAAGGAAGTTAAAAGTGTGCTTGGGCCAAGAATGGAAAGCCAAATTTGCACTAGATGTCTAGAAATAGGTATAAAAATTTCCTTTTTCACTATAGAGGCCCAGAATAATGTTTTGGGGTCAGATATTATATTATTTTGAATCAAGAACATATTATAAGTTCAATGGAATAAATTTTAAAACTTTAATATACCTAAAATTAAAATATTAGTCCCATTTTTTTCATCATAGGGAGGGTTAACGCACTATTTTGAAATGCTTCATGAAACCTTCAAGCCTTGGAGAAAAATTGATGTTTCAACCATGTATATAATTCCCATATATTTCCATTACTATATTATTTTCTCCTAAATCCTTACAAAGCTCTTGGAATCATCTAGAGAAGTCAGGTTTCACAATTATGGTGTTTTTACTTGCACATAGAAAACTTGGTCTTGAGATGATTATCCCTCAATGAGAAATTATTTCCTAAATATTCCTTAGTTTCTTCCAAAATCTTCAAGAAAATCGACACCACCTCCGATTCTTAAGATATTTTTTGAACCCTTCTTAATAGTTTATACATGCTCTAAAATGACAAAAATTATCCTTTCTAGGTTTCCAAGAAGACTAGTCTTTCACTCAAATTCGACTAAAATCACATATCACCTTGAGTATTCTTACATGCAAATGGAAACATAATTAATTAACATTTTATCACTTTTCTCTTAGACTAGATTGGGGTGAGACCAAATGCAGATTGGCCAGAGGAAGGATGCACATTAACTAGGAGGAAAGGTTTCACTTAAGGACTTAGTCATCATGCTTTATTTGTTTTCAATTTTTATGCTAGGTATTTTGCATGAAAAAGTACAGAGATAAAAAGCCTTAAATCATGGAATAAGATAACATTTGACCAGCAATTTTTTTATAGTAAAATACAAGTAATTATGGTTAGGATTTTAGAAAGATTACATTATTCTATATGTTTTATAGATCCGACAATGATTTGAAACAAGGAAGGTGAGGTGTTTAGAGTGTCGTTATATTTCCTATAAATTTTAGGAAAATTGAAATGTGTACATGGAATATTGTCGCTAAAAATATTATTTCTTAAATCTAAGTAGGTTAAATTTGTGAGATTGGAAAATTTGTTGAGTTATGTTACCTCTTATTATGTTGTGTGATAAATACAAGTTAGGGAGTTTGTAAGAAAGGTGTTGTATGGATAAAGGGAAATTACCAATTAAACATATCATGCAACACACATATCACTTCCAACTGGGAGATATTTGCAAGAGTACTATAGAAAAATCCATTTTGTTACTAACTTGATGATTGGACTATAGGAAAACCTTGTGAAAAAAGTCAACTTACCCTTGACTTACTTAAACTTGAGTCCACTCATTTGGTTCATGTTCAATGAAAGTAATGTGAGATTAGAACAAGTTCTAATGGAACTTGGTCAATTCACACTAAGATGGTTTTCCTAAACAGAGGAATAAAAAAAAAAATTCGTAGTCACGATCATAGTTCCCAATGAAGTGATACCTTCAACCATACAAGCAATAACAAAGTTATATACAAACAAAGGAAGATCTCAAACATAACTCTTTAATAAGAAAACAAGGAATCTTCTTATATTAATGCAAGGAAATATTACAAGCTTAATACAATATGAAATATTTAATATTGTAAGAAGAATCTACAAGAATTCATCTAAGAATTCCACTTCTAGACCTATTCTAAGGTTCGCACACTCTTTGGAGCATCTACCAAACCAAACCATATCGATTTGAAAACCTCGCACTAGAAACCTTCCCAAACCATAGGATATAGTCATTGTTTATTCCTCTCCTCTCTATATAATTTTACATCCCCATTCTCGCCTATAAAATTTGTAGAAGCCTTGGGACGAAAGAATAAAGATGCCTCTTCAGTAAGTGAAGATATCTTGTAGATTATTCCTCATATAACTTCAAATTTCCACCGATATGTTCTTAAAGTTTTTTTCTAGCATATCTAGGTCAATGCTTGTCCCTTGGTTTATCCTACATTAGAGGATATATTCCTTGTTCATTCCTCTTCTCTACTTTACAATCTTACACCTGGGCTTCTACTTATAGAATTCATAAAATATTTTGACAGAGAGGAAATTTTCTAGTTTTAAGTAAATATGCCTAGATGAATATTCCTCGTATCACTTCAAATTGTAACTAATGTATTCTTGATGTTTTCCTCCATTGGATTTACTATGGAATGGTTATAAATGTAATAGTTACAATTGTAAGTGCTACGGTCATAGATATTACAACCATAAGTATCCAATATTGTCTATGTGGCACACTTGTGGTAGCAAAAATTGACATCAAATGCTATAGGCCAATTTTACCCAAATAAGAGCCATTTTGGCTCTTCGTAAAATGAGTTTTAGGGTACTTAAAGAAAATAAAAATATGGGTATTGAGCCCTCATTTTGTAGTAATTTTGTTTTACAATTTTGACATTTATTTTATATTTTTAAATTTTCAATGACATAAGTGTTGATTTTTATTTTTATTCCTTTGTTATTAAGACAATTAAAAATGTTAATATAAATTATTAATTTTTAAAAAAATGGATTTAGTTTCCCTCAAAAAAGTTATCTTTGACACAACCATATTTTGTTTCCTCTCAACGTTTAAGTACATTTTTATTTTAAAATATTGAATGTGCAAAAAAATGTTAAATATGTATAAGTTTGGTATCATTAATTATATAATAAATTATATATTTATCTACAAATTATAAAATCTATTTTCCACTATAACCTTGAAAATACAATATATTTTTAAAATTTTTGTTGTTTAAATATTTTTTTCCACTATCATAAATAAGTGTGTAAAATTATCACCGAATATTCGACCTTATTCTTGTGAATTAGATTTTCCATAGTTGAAGTTAAAAAAGGTAGTACTAAGTGTTATTAAGGGAATATATTAGTTCTTATAAATTTCAAGGACTTTTTTCATTTTACTATCAGACAATTATTTTACATCAAGCCTAGTATTTGATGGTTTTATGGACTATTTTTCCATATTTTAGTTGTAATTTGTAATTTTAATAGAATCAAGTGATATATTTAAACAGGTTTCATTTTATCTAAATACTTAAATTCCACATGTTAAATTAGTAATAAATCGTTTATATTTTTAATGGTCTAATATTATAATATGCGAGGTTCTAAAATTATATAATATGTTAGTATGATTTTTATTCATTTTAAAAAAGGAATGTAACTTGTAAGTCATGTTTTAAGGAATAAACTTGGCAACTAGTGATTTATTTCCGAATATAATATTTTGGAAAGTTTTTGACCTTTTTGGTAAGTGAAAGTAAAAGATAGAATATAATAATTTTTAGTAACATATTTTTCCAAGTTTGAAAGAATTTTAAAAAAAAAATAACAATAGTAAAAGAATACCATATTTTTTGAGTTTTTTTAAAAATAATGTGACATGTTGTTCCAAATTTCATTTATTTTTAATTTCAATTTAATTTATCATTTTATTTGTGTAAGGTTAATTGTTGTTTTCTTAAGTCACATTATTTTTGTTTAAGCATTTTGTTATGCACTAAGTTTTATATTTGGTAGTAGTGATAAATTTTAATGATACTTTTAATGAGACATAAGTGTTAGTCTATGATATGCCAACGCTAAGCTCTATGATAAAAATTTTGGTTAGATATATTGTAAATTGATTTAGGATTTATTTCATTCTTTATTTAGATGGTCTATTATTATGATTTAGGATTTATTCCTTTCTTGGCTCCGTAATCCTCTTTGAATGGAATCAAATCATACACCTACTACTCGTATATTTATCTTGGGAATATATTATTTCTTGTTATTTTAAACATGATGGTTCTATATGTCTTGGTGTTGGAAGCATTAATGACTAAGAGGGGGTGAATCAATCTATTAACACTTTTAATTCAATTTCTTATACTTGTGTGATCCATCAAACTCAACCATTCAATCATTTATTAACCATATGTGAGTTTATTAAACATTTAAAAACCATTCATAAACACAAGATACAAGAGAGAACACATGTAAACAACATATAATGTGGGAAACCGACAAGGGGAAGAGAACCCATTGAATCTTTGCATATAATACATAACAAAAAGGAATCGAGTGAATATTACAAATCATGAGATATTTTTAGTGAGGAACCAACCCCAAAATGAGCATTAACCCCTAGTCTAGTAAGACACCAATCCTACAAGGAGGATACAACCCCCTAAGATGACCAAGAACCAACTCGGTGTTCTCGTCAAATAGTTTATACCCCCTAGGTACCTATTTTAAATTTTTCTGGATACTTCAAATTCTAATTTCAAATTGATCAAGTTGTTTAAGTGCTCACTTCTAAGTGTTTTAAAATCCACTATTTTAACAAATTCTCTTAACGATCAATTTCGTTTTAATTCTCAAATTTTGTGACTCAAATGCGGAAATATTACAAAACCATTAAAATATGATCACATGTTGATTTATCATTGCATTTGAATTGATTTAATCATCCATAATTTCTTGTGCATTTATTTTGTTTGGTTTGGATAAAGGATACTCAAATTTTAAATGAAATCCAAATTTTCTAATTAATTGCTTTTCTTAATCAATTTATTCACTCCTTACATTGAATTTAAATCTAATCATGAGTAGAAAAGTAAACTGAAATAAAATCCACAAGATTGATAACAGAGTTCACCTAGTTGGGCTACGTCTCCGGATTCACTTAATCGTGAATCGATCTATTTATTATCAATTGAAGTAAAATTTTACCTTATAAAATTGAATAATAGATCATAATACCTGTGTTTAGAGCTTAAAACAAATTTATAGACTTTGATTACCTGTCGAATTCATCTACAAGTTCACATGTGGCTCTACAGGCTCTCCAAAGTGTGCTTTCCATGAAACATCAATAGGAAAAAAATTCCACTAGGAATTATAAAAACTTCATGGAAAAATAAAGATATCATCATCTTTGTCTCATAATTTTGAGCAACTCTTCTTTTTACACCGAAGTCTGAAACTGACCCTAAGTGCCTCAAATTTAGAGTTTTTTGTAATATGCTCAATTTTTTCCTCCACACAGACTTGTCAAAAAGTCTTTTTAAAATAGCGGCGAGCTACTTTAATAACTCGCCCACCTCTTGTGGCTTAATGGTGAGCTCCATGTTCTGCCATAGGGAGGTCGTGGGGTCGATCCCCCCTCTATATTTGTTTAACCACTTTTCCTATGTGGGGATAATATCCCACATTCATGGCAAAGTGGGAAGTTTTGGCATTTTAAAATAGGCATGCCCACCTATTGTGTTTATGTTTAAATGACCATGTTGATTTGGCCATGTGGTGAGGTGCACGAATGTGTGGGATGTGGCATATATCCACCATGTATGTATAGCCCCGTATAGAGTGCCGTATGTGAGAGTTTGAAAGGTTTGTTAGCATATATATATATATGTATGTGAGGAGTTTGAAAGGTTTGTTACATATATATATATATATATATATATATATATATATATATATATATATATAGCGTTGAGTAACATGGTGAGTTAATCTTGATAGATACATATATACAAATATATATATATATATACACACAAATATGATATATAGTTAATGCCTAGTGTCATATCGAGTTATAGTCCATGGCTATATATAGTATATATATATATATATCTGAGAAATAACATGGTGAGTTAATCTTGATAGATGCATTGATCAAAAATGCAATGTAGCTTCAAGCCAAGCCAAATTCAATGTAATTCGCCCCATCTACAATCTGATGAAATAATCCCACATTCAACCTAGTAACATAACTATGAGAAAATATAAACAAAAGCTCAAAAATAGTAATATGACTATCGAAGTAAAAGGCAGCCCTCCACAAAAGAGTGTGCCGACCTTGGTTGAGGACCCCCAACCACTAAATAATGGGGCCCACGGTCCACAACCAAGTGTCGAAAATCGATTGTCTAAAATCAAATTGCTACTCTTCATATAAATTTTTCCACTTAGTCACAATATGATTCATCCAAGTCAATGAGACCTCTATGTTGTCCCTATTTTTTACAAGTTGACTTAAAATTTCAAAAGACCATATCTCGCACATAAAAGCTCCATTTTCGAGTTCGTTATATCGACGGAAATCTCTCGAGATGTTTTTTTGCACTTTAATATTTTAGGAGATTTAGAGGACATTTACACTTTAAAATATCCTCCGGATCACTCAAAAACTGAAGATGAAGATAAACCTAAGTATTTTTACTCTAATAACTAATTGTGATCAATTTGTAAGCTCCTCTCACATTAAAACCTTCTTAACTATCTCTCTCTCCTTGTTTGATCAAAATTACACCTTCATATATTGATTAGGTCTACTAACATTGAAGATCCTTATTTTATGTCCTTCTCACATATTCATCCTCTTCTTTTCTCTTCTCTAGAGACCTTACAACTCTCCATATACTCCTCTCTAACTCACTCAAACCTCTATCATCACAACTAACTCGAATGAGCTAACATACTTCACTTATATAGATGATTGATCACATAAGGAACCACGGGTTGGCTAATACCATTAAGTTTGGTCATGTAAACATGAAAACACATTATAGTAACTCATATAGAAACTTGAAGATACCTTATAAGTTGTCATTAGTCTTAACCACACAATGTTCTCAACTAGGCCTAAAACAAGCTCTTTACTCCACTTGTGGCTTCTTGAATTTTCAAGGGTGTGAGACAACCTCACCATGAATCCATCTACTCTAGAAACTTCATAAACACCTTCTCATAATCATCAACTAGTTAGCAAGAATTGTAACCTCCAACATCATCATGGAACACTTCAATTTGTAAGCATCTCTAAATAGGTCTCAAGCATCTAAAAACATCTCTCAAAAAGTGAGAAATGAAATATATAAAATCATGTTTTCATGAAATAGTGGGAGCTTGAATTTTGATCCTCCACGATCTGTATCACTCTCAATTCCATGAGACAATATCAAATATGACACAATACCTCCAACCTTCCATCTCTCCTACCTCGATTAAACATGACGATAATGCTCAAAATAGGTCTTAATAAACAAGTTGGTTCATACCTCCAATCAACTTATGATGGAGAAAGTATGATATCGATAGAAATATCACGTATTTATATAACTATAACAACTCATGTTAACCTTCAAATAAAAACACAAGACATTCAAATAATTCTATCTCTCATTATTCTCAAATTGCCTTTAAGACTAAAGAATGTGTCTTGAGTAGGTCAATATTCAACACAAGAATCATCACCTACGAAGAATATTGCACCACTTGGAACACATCAAGGAAATCTGAATAAAACCTCCAAGCACTCACAATTATAATTCATATGGAGAATTCCATAATTGCACACTTGTTTCAGATTCACATATCTTGAAAGTCTAATTTGAATAATTAAACCATTAGGAATTCAACATGAAATCACCTCACATGATCAAAATATGAGCTTAAAAACATAAAATGAGACATAAAAACACTATCCAAGTCTACAAGACATTACTACACAACATATTTCAACCAAACACACCTTAAATAATCATGACTAGTTTTAGACCTTAAGGCCAAAAGTGGTAGGAAACATTAGAGGACATGTTTATCCAATTTCTTGAACTGAAATTTCCCCTCTTTTCATTAGAAATCAGCATGGATCCCAATATTCATGGAACAATTTTTTTCTCTCCATGAAACCTTCATCGAACTCGTAATAACAAATATCTAAAAACTAGTGATTTTATCCATCTTACAAACACACTTGGAACTTGCAAATTCCAATAACATTAGCTTTGAAGAGTCCTCTACATATATAAACCTTCACACTAGAATTCCTAATCCATTTTATGGTCATGCACTTCATATTTTCTCTACCACTCTAGGTCTAGGGTTTTCAAAGGATTTTGACCTATTATGCTTATTAATTATGGTTCATAAAAGTTTGTTGACCAAATGAATTCATTATTCTTGTTATACCTTTTAGTTTCATTTCCTACCATACCCCAAAGTATCTCAAACTCTCATGCCACAACTCATACATGTGGGTTAGCATAAGAACTTGTCTATCAAGATGAGATTGACATTTCGAGAGCTCAATACATCCAAAAATGACTTTTCTTACATTTCCTTCATCTTTACGGCTCGAAACGTGTCACACAACATTACAAAACCTCATTCATGATTTCTAAAAATTATTTATTCTTACACACACTTGAAACTCTCCATACACCATGAATTACCCATGCCAACATGTGTGGTCTTCATTGTTCTTGATTCAAAGGACCTTGTACATGCGCACTTAACACCATATTTATGACTCGATACCTCTTCCATACCTTCTATGAACTCTAGAATGATCCGAAAAAAGTATTCCCGTACTTATCTTGGCCTTCTTTTGCTCCATTATTCATTCTATATATACACTACATGTCTAGGACCAGGACTAGAATGACTTGTTTCAACACATAACTCTAATGAACTAACTTTATCATCACCTTTTATACATCATATAACCGAACATGTTATAAATCATGGATACCTCGACCAACTTTAGAACTCTTACACAACACTTAGTTTCTTGACCATGCCTCAAGAACCATGCATGTATGTATGGTCATCATGTTACTTCACAACACTACTAATGCGAAGCATAATAATAACTCACCTATGCACCTTGACACAATTTGACATTAATGTTACTTGACATCAATTCCACTATAGACATAGTAGGCAACAATTGGTAGCTTAGACTAGCTCATCCTGGTTGTTTCCTTGAAGAACATTTGAAATGACAGAGTCATGATATCGGGATCATCAACGCACACCTTGAGTATCACATTTAATCTTTGAACATTATGAATCCTTCAAAAATCACTTTCCGACCAATATGTAACATGGGTAAACACCTATTTTTAGTGTTTGGACATATTCTACCCAACTTCTCCTCGTGGAGATAGGCCTCATTTTCATGATAGCAAGACTCGATCCATAAATGGAACTCGAAGGAATGCATTTAAATGGGTTATATGTTCTTATCCTCCACGTTACACCGAAACACCGCAAATTATACCTCCTCTAACTTACAATATGTGAGCTCATTATCAAGCCTAGATCAATTGTTTAGAAACAATTCTCGAGGTATACATTACTTGAGATGACCTCTAACATCACTCATAATGATATTCTCTCATCATGCTCGTGATGCTCATCCTCTTGGTGACTTTGAATTTCATTGAAGCTCTTGATTATTTTTCAAACACCGCACTAACTTCATAGTTTTCCTAATTTCACTGTTGTCCAAATGATTGTATTTCACACAAGGTAATTTACTATGATTCATTCCTCAATGTAATTTTACTCATATGATGTCCCTTTCATGAATGAATTTGATTAGGATGACTCTCTTTTGTCACAATTGGAATAAGTTAAGTCCTCCACCCTCTTGCATCAAATGGTGTCTTGTATGAATTGCCTGCGGAGCGATGCTTCAATAGCATGTAGGACAGAGGGTTATTCCCTATTGGGGTATGAGACACCTTCTTGGATTTGCAATGATGGAATAAAATAATGAGATGATAAAATGGGACTTGTCATACGTTTTGATCTCAATTTTAGGACTTACTATTTTTAGCAAGTCCTGGACATGACTACAATTTTTATTGAATTTTAATTGTTTTCACTTCTTGATGCTTCTTGCTCATTTAGAATGATGAGAATGTCAAGGATTTTACTTTTTGAGAACTAAATATTTTTGGACATGACCAGCCATGAAAACATGTTATTTATAGTAATTATATACACAGAGTCGATTGCTTCTATTTTGACAAATTACTATTTTTGCATAAGAACCGCCATGAATAGATGTTATTTTTAGTAAGTGCATCTACAATTGTCGAATTGCAATGAAAACATACTTGAAAGTATGATTTTTATTCCAAGATTCACTACTCCAATTTTAAGATGATTCTCTCATTTGGATGAGTGGGAAAATATATTTTCATTGAAGGGGAAGAATCTTGAGAAAACAAAGTCCTCCATATTTCAAAATATAAGTCACCTCATCATGTAAGAAATGGATATGATAAAAGTACATTTTTAGGATCATTCACTCCAAGTTTCAAAGCTTTTCATCCACCAGATATTCGAGAGAATGAAAAATCATTCAAAAAGGGAAAAATGTTTAGAGAAAACCCAGTTCTCCATATCTCTAAAATCAGCCATCTCATTATGAAAGAAATGATTCGATGAGAGTATATTTTCAAGGATAATTCACTCCAAGTTTCAAATGATTTTTCCCACTGGATCTCCGTAGAATCAAAGAAAAAAATTATTTTCCTTTTACTACTATGGTATACAAGACATTAATGGAGGATGAGGAGTGTCTCAACAGCAGTCATTTCATTAAAATGGATAATTGTGTAGTGATAATGAGTTACAAATGAGTTTTAGTGAGGTTTGAACTCATCCTACTAAATGTGCTTTGACCTAGGGTTGAAGCTGTGATTGAATGTGGTTAAACTATGGTGCAATTGAGACAATAGGGACAATATGGGAAGATAAGTGTGCCTTGGATCGAGATTATGACAAGTGGCAAAATGGGAGGAGAGGTGGATGAGATGAGGGGGCTAGGAAAAGGACTTGCAGAGATCTCGGTGAGGTTACATGGTGGTCTAAGAGCTTTAACTTTGTACGAGGCACATTTTCTTGTCCTCTTGTCCTCTTAGGGATAGAGGTAAAAATTGGGGAAATTGGGACAAAAATTATACCCATGGTGAGGAATTGAAGATGCACTTTTGTTTTCCCACATGTATACTTTGCTCTGTAGGTGTAAATGGGACAAATGAGAAAATGGGAAAACGGGGAAAAAAATTACACCTTAGGGAGGAGGATGAGGGTGTAATTTTGTGTCCCTCATGTACCACTTATCTCAAGGGTAAAATTGGGACACAAGGAAGTTAAAAGTGTGCTTGGTCTAAGAATGGAAAGCCAAATTTGCATTAGATGACTAGAAAAGGTATAAAAATTTCCTTTTTCACTATAGAGGCCTGAATAATGTTTTGGGGTCAGATATTATATTATTTTGAATCAAGAACATATTATAAGTTCAATGGAATAAATTTTAAAACTTTAATATACCTAAAATTAAAATATTAGTCCCATTTTTTTCATCATAGGGAGGGTTAATCGCACTATTTTGAAATGCTTCATGAAACCTTCAAGCCTTAGAGAAAATTGATGTTTCAACCATGTATATAATTCCCATATATTTCCATTACTATATTATTTTCTCCTAAATCCTTACAAAGCTCTTGGAATCATCTAGAGAAGTCGGGTTTCACAATTATGGTGTTTTTACTTGCACATAGAAAACTTGGTCTTGACATGATTATCCCTGAATGGAAATTATTTCCTAAATATTCCTTAGTTTCTTCCAAAATCCTCAAGAAAATCGACACCACCTCCAGATTCTTAAGATATTTTCGAACCCTTCTTAATAGTTTATACATGCTCTAAAATGACGAAAATTATCCTTTCTAGGTTTCAAGAAGACTAGTCTTTCACTCAGTCGACTAAAATCACATATCACCTTGAGTATTCTTACATGCAAATGGAAACATAATTAATTAACATTTTATCACTTTTCTCTTAGACTAGATTGGGGTGAGACCGAATGTAGATTGGCCAGAGGAAGGATGCGCATTAATTAGGAGGAAAGGTTTCACTTAAGGACTTAGTCATCATGCTTTATTTGTTTTCAATTTTTATGCTAGGTATTTTGCATGAAAAAAGTACTGAGGAGATAAAAAGCCTTAAATCATGGCATAAGATAACATTTGACCAGCAATTTTTTTATAGTTAAATACAAGTAATTAAGGTTAGGATTTTAGAAAGATTACATTATTCTATATGTTTTAAAGATCGACAATGATTTGAAACAAGGAAGGTGAGGTGTTTAGAGTGTCGTTATATTTCCTATAAATTTTAGGAATATTGAAATGTGTACATGGAATATTGTCACTAAAAATATTATTTCTTAAACCTAAGTAGGTTAAATTTGTGAGATTGGAAAATTTGTTGAGGTATGTTACCTCTTATTATGTTGTGTGATAAATACAAGTTAGGAGTTTGTAAGAAAGGTGTTGTATGGATAAAGGGAAATTACCAATTAAACATATCATTTAACACAAATATCACTTCCATTTTGTTACTAATTCCATTTTGTTACTGATGATTGGACTATAGGAAAACCTTGTGAAAAAAGTCAACTTACCCAATTTACTTGACACTTGAGTCCACTCATTTGGTTCATGTTCAATGAAAGTAATGTGAGATTAGAACAAGTTCTAATGGAACTTGGTCAATTCACCTAAGATGGTTTTCCTAAACAAGAGGAATCAAAAAAATTTCGTAGTCACGATCATAGTTCCCAATGAAGTGATACCTTACACCATACAAGCAATAACAAAGTTATATACCAACAAAGGAATATACCAACAAAGGAAGATCTCAAACATAACTCTTTAATAAGAAAACAAGGAATCTTCTTATATTAATGCAAGGAAATATTACAAGCTTAATACAAAATGAAATATTTAATATTGTAAGAAGAATATACAAGAATTCATCTAAGAATTCCACTTCTAGACCTATTCTAAGATTGCACACTCTTTGGAGCATCTACCAAACCAAACCATATCGATTTGAAAACCTCGCACTAGAAACCTTCCCAAACCATAGGATTTAGCCATTGTTCATTCCTCTCCTCTCTATATAATTTTACATCCCCATTACGCCTATAAAATTTTAGAAGCCTTAGACGAAAGAATAAAGATGCCTCTTGTAAGTGAAAATACCTTGTAGATTATTCCTCATATAACTTCAAATTGCCACCGATATGTTCTTAAAGTTTTTTTGGCATATCTAGGTCAATGCTTGTTCCCCTGGTTTATCCTACATTAGAGGATATATTCCTTGTTCATTCCTCTTCTCTACTTTACAATCTTACACGGGCTTCTACTTATAGAATTCATAAAATATTTTGACAGAGAGGAAATTTTCTAGTTTTAAGTAAATATGCCTAGATGAATATTCCTCGTATCACTTCAAATTGTAACTAATGTATTCTTGATGTTTTCCTCCATTGGATTTACTATGGAATGGTTATAAATGTAATAGTTACGATTGTAAGTGCTACGGTCATAGATCTTACAACCATAAGTATCAATATTGTCTATGTGGCACACTTGTGGTAGCAAAAATTGACATCAAATGCTATAGGCCAATTTTACCCAAATAAGAGCCATTTTGGCTCTTCGTAAAATGAGTTTTAGGGTACTTAAAGAAAATAAAAATATGGGTATTGTAGCCCTCATTTTGTAGTAATTTTGTTTTACAATTTTGACATTTATTTTATATTTTTAAATTTTCAATGACATAAGTGTTGATTTTTATTTTTATTCCTTTGTTATTAAGACAATTAAAAATGTTAATATAAATTATTAATTTTTTTTTAGAAAAAATGGATTTAGCGTTTAACTACAAAAAGGTTATCTTGAGTTTTTGACACAACCTTATAGCCTTTTATATTCCCTCAAAAAACGTAATTAACTACATTTTTATTTTAAAATATTGAATATGCAAAAAAATGTTAAATATGTATAAGTTTGGTATCATTAATTATATAATAAATTATATATTTATCTACAAATTATAAAATCTATTTTCCACTATAACCTTGAAAATACAATATATTTTTAAAAATTTTGTTGTTTTAATATTTATTTTCCACTATCATAAATAAGTGTGTAAAATTATCACCGAATATTCGACCTTATTCTTGTGAATTAGATTTTCCATAGTTGAAGTTAAAAAAGGTAGTACTAAGTGTTATTAAGGGAATATATTAGTTCTTATAAATTTATAAATTTCAAGGACTTTTTTCATTTTACTATCAGACAATTATTTTACATCAAGCCTAGTATTTGATGGTTTGCGGACTATTTTTCCATATTTTAGTTGTAATTTGTAATGTTAATAGAATCAAATGATATATTTAGACAGGTTCATTTTTATCTAAATACGTAAATTCCACATGTTAAATTAGTAATAAATCGTTTATATTTTTAATGGTCTAATATTATAATATGCGAGATTCTAAAATTATATAATATGTTAGTGATTTTTATTTATTTTAAAAAAGGAATGTAACTTGTAAGTCATGTTTTAAGGAATAAACTTGGCAACTAGTGATTTATTTCCGAATATAATATTTTGGAAAGTTTTTGACCTTTTTGGTAAGTGAAAGTAAAAGATAGAATATAATAATTTTTAGTAACATATTTTTCCAAGTTTGAAAGAATTTAAAAAAAAATAACAATAGTAAAAAGAATACCATATTTTTGAGTTTTTTAAAAATAATGTGACATGTTGTTCCAAATTTCATTTATTTTTAATTTCAATTTAATTTATCATTTTATTTGTGTAAGGTTAATTGTTGTTTTCTTAAGTCACATTATTTTTGTTTAAGCATTTTGTTATGCACTAAGTTTTATATTTGGTAGTAGTGATAAATTTTAATGAGACATAAGTGTTAGTCTATGATATGCCAACACTAAGCTCTATGATACAAGTTTTGGTTAGATATATTGTAAATTGATTTAGGATTTATTCCATTCTTTATTTAGATGGTCTATTATTATGATTTTATTTAAAAGGATAATATTATCATTTTAAATATTTTAAAATGATATGACAAAAACCATATTTTGACACGCCAAAATATTAGTCAAAATGTAATTTGACGTGTAAATAAATTATCAACCATTATAAATTTTCCTTTCGAGAGGCAATGCGACCATTAAGATGATCATCTCTAAAATTAAAACAAATCAAACATTCCTTTAAAACCTATCTTGTCAATTATTTTCTTATTTGTTAATTATTTTCTTTTTAAAAATATTATTTTGTCTAATTACATCCAATTTCAGTCCTTTAAATCTGTTAAATTCAAATCACAATTTGTGAGTAAGCATGATATATTGTTGATGTAAATCAACTTTCCTCCTAAACATAAACTATGTACAAATTATATTGCCTATTCATTACTAAGTCATATATTGTAATTTAAAAATAAAAAATAAAAAATTAATACCTTATCAATTAATCAAGTTTTAATAGTTAATTTTATAACACCACAATTAAACCTGAATTGCAATGTGTGAGTAGGTGGGTTGCATTGTTAATGTAAACCAACTTTCCTCGTAAACACAAACTATATACAAATAACATTGCGTATTCATTAATAAGCCCGGTATTATAAATTTATTTAAAAGAAATTTAAAAATACCATTATCAATCAATCAAAGTTTTAATAACTAATTCCATAGCACGACACAGAATTCGTAGATAGATCATAGATGTTATATTCCTATAGACGTAAGGTTTCAAACTGTAATGACATTCGGTGTCATTGAATTTTTTATTCTATGGATGGCCATAAATAACCATCATATAAATTATTAACGTTCTTGTCAATAGACTTTTAAACCCATATTTCTATTTTTAATTAAAAATAGGCCATGTTCTATATACGTACCTATTATGTCTTTTAAGCTGTTACAATTAATTTGCATTGACATTTAATTTAGGTGGATGTTATGTCATTATACCATTAATTTCCCTGCTATATTTGATCGGAATAGGTTTGATTTTGGTCGTATTTAGCATGAATGTCATTTTTCCTCGAATTGAATGCGCAGGTAATTTAATGCACCGAATTTATGGTATTTTGTGTAGGTAAGTAGTTCTGTAACATCAGTTATTGTGAATGATTAAGTGGAATTAATAGAGTTTTAGCGGATTTTATTGTATTTTTATGTTATTTGCTGTCATTTTAATAATCAAAATGTCAATGGTCATTTGGTGTATTGGTGAAATTGTTTGGTTTAGATAGAGCTGACAAGGTATCAATTTTTGTTGAATGTAAATGTCCTTCATATCTTGACATGGAGAGACAAGTTGTTGAGTCCAACACGAGGCTTGATTTTGAAAATTTGTAACATATATTAATTGTGAATCTGACTTTCGATGTAAGTCAAAGGTCAACTTTGAAAGAGTTAACCTATTATTTCACTAGTATTTTAATTTATATTATATTTTGACAATTTATAACATATATTAATTGTGACTCCTATTTTTGATATAAGTCAAAAGTCAATTTTGAAGAAGTTAACCTATTATTAAGATTTGTTGTGAATCCGTATTTTGAAAATTTGTAACATATATTAATTGTAAATCTGACTTTTGATATAAGTCAAAGGTCATCTTTCAAGGAGTTAACCTATGATTAAGATTTGTTATGGATCGACTTTTGATATAAGTCAAAGGTCAACCTTGAAGGAGTTAACATGTTATTAAGATTTGATATCCAAAGTTATGTGGGTGAGGAAAAGACATTCCATTTTGCACTTGAATCCGACTTTTGGTATAAGTCTTGAAGGTCAACCTTGAAGGAGCTAACTTGTTATTAAGATTTGATATCAAAAGCTAGGTGGGTGAGGAACAGGTATTCCACTTTGCACTTAAATTATAACTCATAAATATGTAAGATTTGATATTATAGGTTGCAAATATTGAGTGATTAGAATTGAAAGGAGTTAACCTATTATTAAGATTTGTTGTGAATCCGACTTTTGATATAAGTCAAATGCCAACCTTGAAGGAGTTAACCTATTATCAAGATTTGATATCCGAAGTTGCGTGGGTGAGGAAAAGGCATTCCACTTTGCACTTGCATCGGACTTTTGGTATAAGTCAAAGGTCAACCTTGAAGGAGCTAGCCTCTTATTAAGATTTGATATCGGAAGTTAGGTGGGTGAGTAAAAGGCATTCCACTTTGCACTTGAATTATAACTAATAAATATATAAGATTTGATATTATAGGTTACATATACTAAGTCATTTGAATTGAAAGGAGTTAAACTATTATTAAGATCTGTTGTGAATCCGATTTTGATATAAGTCATAGGTCAACCTTGAATGAGTTAACATGTTATTAAGATTTGATATCTAAAGTTAGGTGAGTGAGGAAAAGGCATTCCACTTTACACTTACATTATAACTCATAAATATATAAGATTTGATATTATAGGTTGCGAAATATTAAGAGATTAGAATTGAAAGGAGTTATTAAGATTTGTTGTGAATCCGACTTTTGATATAAGTCAAAGGTCAACCTTGAAGAAGTTAACTTGTTATTAAGATTTGATATCCAAAATTAGGTGGGTGAGGAAAAGGGTTTACACTTGAATTATAACTCATAAATATATAAGATTTGGTATTATAGGTTGTAAATATTAATTTATTAGAATTGAAAGAAGTTAACCTATTATTAAGATTTTATATCCAAAGTTAAGTGGGTGAGGAAAACACATTCCACTTTGCACTTGAATTATAACTCGAAATATATAAGATTTGATATTATAGGTTCAAATATTAAGTGTTTAGAATTGAACTTTATTTCGATGATATATTAAAAAATCAACATTTTCTCAATAGATGTTATGCGTTTATAGCTTTATCTTTTTAATGGGATTATTTTAAGGAAAATCTATGGCATTTTATTTTGATTTACATTAACACTAATGACATTTCATGATGTTTAATTAATCTCGTCTTCTAAAGTTAGATAATTCGATGTATGTAGGTAGTTATGTATTGTTTTTTCATACGAGATGAGATGTGCAAGTAATGAAGTTATAAATGACCTTATTGCATTTTATGTGGTAGATATTGTTGATCTCATCTTTTTAGTAGTCAATTATTAGTCCCTGTAGATTACTATACCTTTCACTCCACTTTAACAAGTTATTATTAAACATGTTTTCAACCAATAAGAAATTAGTATTATTTTTCTATATTGATTTTCAAATGTCTTAAAATTTGGACATGCTCATTTTTACCCAAAAAAATCTTTAAAATGTATTTATCTAGTTTGTGATTGGCTAAAAAAATTTACCCCTTATTCCCACCTTCACGTAAATTGAGGCACCATGATGTCATCATATTTATTTCTACATTTTTAGAAATAATTCACTTTTTGGAATTTATTGCTTAAAATAATTGACCTATTTTATAACTATGCACTCTTTTGTCTCTTATAATATTTACAAAAAAATTAAAATTGTCTTTTATGTATAGACTTGATGGTACACATTTAAGTGCTTTTAAATTGGAGTGCATATTTTCTAGAGAATTCAGTTAAGTATTTGAGATGACTTTTTCAAAAGCATAGACAATAGTGCCACTTTTTCCTTATATTACACCTACATATATTTTATTTTATTTTAGCTAAAAATAATATTATAATGACTTTTTAAAATTAGTATAAGATTGTCTACTTCAAAATAATTTAATAATCAATTTAAAACAATAAATTGTTATTTATTCTCAAACAATTCAATGCTAGCGTAGGAACTAGTTGCATTGTGACTCTTATTTTGTATTATATTTTTGGAATTTGTAATGGTTTGGTACATGTTAATCAAGAATTCAAAATATAAATATAAGTCAATAGTTCATTTTTAGGAGTTAATACATTAGTAACATTTCATATTAAAACTTAGGTGAGCTAGGAAGAAACAATTTGTTTTAAAAATTTAATTATAATCCATCGTATGTAGCTATATGTCACGAAACTATTTTTTATGTCAAAGTTTATAAATATTGAGAAATTATAATTCGAGATATGAAAAATTTGTTTACTATCGGAACTTCCCTTTAAATTATATTTAAAAAAGAGAGTTACATTAGTAGGGATGAATGATAAACTCACAATCCCACAAAATGCCACGAGGGAAATGAAAAAAGTCAAAAAAGGAAACAGGGAAATGCCACAAGGGCTACATGAAAATACCTAAAGGGCCAGCAGAGAACACATAAAATAAATAAAACCAT
Organism: Taxus wallichiana var. yunnanensis; assembly: GCA_018340775.1. Lineage (NCBI taxonomy): Eukaryota > Viridiplantae > Streptophyta > Pinopsida > Cupressales > Taxaceae > Taxus > Taxus wallichiana. The sequence continues at coordinate 958,397,814 of CM031239.1, forward strand.
CAATTTCAAGCACATGCCATAGCACAAAGAGGAGGAGGGTCATCCAGGAAGGATAAACACTCCACTATTGGGCTCGACCAAAGTAGGATCCTCCTCTTAGCCATCATGGTACAACATCTACATTTGTAAAGGAACCATAATACCCCAACCAAGGGGAGGTGATATGAATATAATCTGCATGCACGATGATGGAGAGCCCCACCACGAGAGAATTAACAATGCCTTTTCCCCTTAAAGACAAGCTTTAGCCAAGTCCAAAATAAGATGGAGTGAAGGAGACCCGAGGAGAGGAAGAACGGTTGTTGCATGAGCGGCTTCTACACGACGTGGTCCTGCAAGTGGCGACCATCGCGGCGATGAATTCCAGGTGGTGGTGGAAAAGGATCCAACATGACTTGACTCATAGTGCAGGGTGCACTCCCCCACCGATCCGAAGCTCATGTAGAGGAACAAAATCTAGGAAACCTTCACTGCTTATGCTTGAATCTTTATGCGCATAATAGACAATATCACCACTTTTTCATTAGTGGAAAACAAAGCAATAGATTGATCATGTTGGAAGATTAAAGCATTACGAGATTTCCAAATATGAAACAAAATATAGACACAAAACAATTTCCAAAGAGTATCAATATGATGAGGTCAAGGAATAAAATCTCCAAATGAGTCAAGACATCGGTGAAAGAAAGAATGATGGTAGGGATGGAATAAAATATGAATCCAAGTCCATATGGCTTGGGCATGAGAACATGACCAAAAAGGTGTTTAAATGACTTAGGGCAAGAACAGAAGGGACATTGAGGATTAGGGATGCCGATATGATTGAGATGTTCGCCCACAGGTAGACCTTGATAAACAAGACACCAAAGGAATTGATTAACTTTGGGCTCAAGAAGAGAATTCCAAGTACGGGAAAGCCAACGAGGCTAAGTGGGATGCGCAAAATGTAAACCCCATCATGAATTGAGCTTGTAGTGGCGAGAGAAGGATCAAAATATGGTACATGGTTCTAGCATCGTAGCAAAGGAAATAAATTTCTTAATTCCATCTCCAATCCTGCCACCAAGCCTTCGGGGGTTCAAATTTGACTTGTGGAAAATAATATCAGGCATAAGTTCCTAAATTTTGTAGATCAAGCGAACGTTTGAATTATAGCTATTTAATTTCAAATTGAGCTCAGGCCAAGGCATCTGATCTCTCTGGGTAACCAAATCTTGAATGGTATGAATTCCCTTGTGAGAAAGCTGGAGAGAGTTGATGCCTAGAGTTTCGTAAGTATAATATTATCATCAATGATGATGGGAAACCACCAAATATTATGAGAATTAAAAGATAACACAGTGTGAAAACCATCGTTAATCCAACGCATCCATGGCTTGAACGTCTCAAAAACTTTCCAGATAATTTTGGCAACAAAAGTGTTGGTGATCTTGACAGGAACCTTAGTGATAATAAGGGTGTGTAACCCGATATTATTCCAACATTTCTTTCCATATGGAGCTCCAGAATCAATGTAGTGTCACAACAAGATTTTCTAGGCCTCGTTTCCCCTTAAACATTGAACCACTCATTTAGAACAAAGCAACACACTTTTCTCAGTACACATCTATGATTTCCATACCACCTTGTTCATGAGGGAGACAACAGACCTCCCAGGACACTCTGTGAAATCCAGCTGAACTAGAACTTTTACACCATAAAAATTCTTGCAACAATTTGGCAAGTTTGGCGAATGAAGTGCGAGAAGGGAACTAACAAGAAGAGTAGTAAACATGGGTGGTGGAAATAATCTTGGTACAAACTTGGAATTTACTAGCCAAAGATAGAGGTTTGGAAGAGCATCGCAAAAAATTAAGTGCTCCACTCTGTTAATAACATACTACCACAATGTGGCAGAGTCACTGTCAAAGGCGAAAGGAATGCCTAAAATTTTTAATTTCTCACCACGACCAATCCATCGCCGAGGGTAAGCTTTCAACCAGATCTGGGATAGGTAAGAAAATTTGACACTAGCCAGAATTCTTAGCCATTTGAATATTGGATCCAGAGGAAAGATAAAACGTATCAAGGAAGTCAAAAACATTAACAACATTATGTTCAGACTCTGTAATGGTAAGGAAGGAATCATTAAAAATGCCCATTACTTGAGTTGTGTAGGCATGATTAGGAAGAAAAAACCCTTGAATGTGACCTTGAGATGTTTGATGCATAATTCAATACCCTAACACGTTAACAACAAGAATAAAAAATATGACACAGAGGGCGCACCTTTTTGATGGAATGGAAGAGGTTGAACACAGATGGTGATAACTATTAATGGTAAGGTGAGATGAAGCATTAGAAAATAAAGTGTTGACAAATTATTTGAAGAAGTCACCAAAGCCAAGGGATTTGAGCATGGCCAAAATGAAGGGCCATTCAATACAATCATAAGCCTTCTCGAAGTCAATTTTGAGAAATAAAGGCCTTTACAGAGACACCCTGGTCCATTTCATGCCTTCCCACATAGATATAAAATTTTTAATAATGTACCGTCCTTTAAAAAAACTAATGTTCTCGGTAAAAACAATTTTAAGAAATAGATCAGCTATGCGAAGAGCCAAGGCCTTAGCAATAATTTAATAAGAGACATATAGCAGGTGATAGGTCACCAATTAATCATCTGCTCCGAGTCACCATCTTTAGGTATGAACTTGATGCGGCCTTGATTGATGAAAATATGAAGAGAATTATAATGGAGAGCTTCATTATAGACTTGTATCAAGTTTGATCCCACAAAATACTAGGTAGCTTTATAAAATTTGCATGGGAGACCATCAGGACCAAGTGACTTGTTGTTAGCTAAACATAACAAGGTGAAATATAACTTCTCAAAATTTAGAAGATAATTACAGCCTAGCTTTGCTCTTTGGGGCGAAAGCTTAGTTGGCACCACATAAATAAATTTATGAAAGGAAGCAAATCACTCAATCAAAGCCTCTGAACTTGGAAAATCAAGTGGTAGTGCTTGAAAAAAGCATTTGTGATATCCGGGAGCTCAGTGAGTTGCTGATGTCAATCATAAATAAATTTGACATATTGTTGAGCATGCTTGCACAAAGGGATTTTAAAAATATTTCAGAGGCTTTGTCTCCCACCTTGACTAATGCCTCCTTGATTAGATCCGAGCACCTTGGGCTAGATGAGTCTCGATGAGCTTGGTCTTGTCACTCGAGTTTCAACCGCCTAAATCTGAGAGGAATATAAAAAGGATTGGCCTTCAATAATAATGAGATATGTCTGAATTATTTGTGCAGAGATGAATTGGCTTGCTTACGGACTTGGGTTTCATGCTTTCCAAATTGGTGGAGATTCAAGGTGGTGTGGTGAATCGTTGCTTCCCACCAAAATTTCCGAGATGGCTGACCAAAGGCGGCGTGGCTCCATATTCCACACCTTGGTAATAAGTGGGACCACCTCGGGGTGACTCAACAAAGTGACATTAAGATAGAATTGATTATTGGGAACTTTGCGAGGGTCCTCCTGCCAAACAACCGTAAATGTAATTGGGTAGTGATCTGACAAAAGCACGTTAGACTATACTTTGAAAATGGATGAGCCTTGTGTGTCAAAATAAAAAAAAAGGATGTTGTGAAATAAGTGCACGGTTAAGTATTTTTATACCCGATCATATCCTTCTCGAAGATTGGTCTAAGTATACCAGGCTTGGGATTTAAATTCCTTTTTCCATCTAGGAAATGCATCAGAAAATCCCCAATGGATTTTACAGAATTACCATGCCACATGCTCGCCAACAAACCAACGCTTAGTAAGGTTGCCACATTTATTGTTCATGTTCTCTATCATATAAAATTCACCATAAAAAAACCAATAAAGATGAGGTAAATTATCACCTAACCATTTCCATAAGGTAATTCTTTCATAGCCGTCATTCGGATCATAAATAATAAGAATACAAAGAGTAAAATAATTAATAGCCATAATCACACACACCGCATGATTAGTAGGATCCTGCCCGAGGCGGTGATTAAGGATGAAAATTTTGGTGCTATGGAAATGCTAGCACCACCCTTACCATTACTGTGCTACGAATGAAAATGCGTGAAATCTGGAGTACTACAAGTTAGAGTAGTTTGACAAAAAAAATCAGAAATCTTAGTTTCTTGTAAACAAATAAAATCTAAGCTATCGATATCTTTGACAAGCTAATTGTTGTCATCTGTAGACACCTATAATTACGCCCAAGCAATTTAAATACTTAAATTGTGCTAATTATCCCCTTTCTCGCAAATCAACGACATATCGTCAAAGGCACTCATTTTCCCTCATATCATCATTAATTAATTACACTAAGCTAATTAATTAAGTTGCTTATCAACAAATACCTAATTAACGACCTTAGTTAATAAATCACCCCTTCTACCTAGACTAATTAATTATTATTAATTAATTAGCTTTCCCTTCCATTTAACCAATAAATCAATATTTAATTGATTTAATCCCTTATAATAGCCTAAATCACACTAATATTCCTCTAATTGGCTTCATAAGCTTACACCTACCTATTAATTAATCACCTTTGATTAATTAAAATACCCCAACTCCCATGACTTGCTAAACATGTATTAAACCCTTCTAAAGTAAGGTTACCTTTAATAAAGCAACCTTATCCATTCCTAATCATGTTTTACCTTTATCCCACATTCATGAGAATGTGTTGAATCCTTATCCTTTGGGCTATATAAAGATCCCTCCACCTACCTTTTACTTACACATAAACTTTCTAAGAGAAAATGCAAAGCATATAGCAAAAAGACTAAGAGCTTGCACCTTGCCCTTTTGAGAGTTCATCATCTTGAAGAGTTAAGCCTCTTTCTTAAAGTGCTTGGGTCATATGGGAGGTGTCAAAAGGGTCTTGTAGCCACAACTTTGATTAGCCCCCATTCCTAGGTTCTTGGAGCATTAAGGACAACTATTTTGATAGCCATGGAGCTTACTTAGGTCCATTCATTTATTTGTTGTTAGAGAATAGAGGAGTTTAGATATTTAGCATTGTTAGTTTCAAAGTTTGTATTGATGAATGCTAGCATCTAACCCTTGTTTAATTCTTATCATGATGGTGTTTATGCTTTGTTTTAGCTAAATTGTAGAACTATTTTAGGTGGTAGTTCTTGCTTCATTTGATTTAGCATTAAGCAAATTATACATGAACACATTTGGCACGCATCGGTGGGACATACTCCATTGTCCTTTGCACTTAATTTCAAGTTTTGTAGTTAAGTTTTATTTTTGGTTACTAACCCTCTTTTACACATGTTGATCTAACTTGTTTTTTTTAACATGTTTTGTTGAGTTTGCATGTGTTGGGTCTTCCTTGTAGGTATGAAGGAGGTGAAGTGTTGTCAAAATTGGAATTGAGGGGAAAATTTCAAGATTTCTCCATGTTTTCATTTTTAGAGCTTACTTTTTCAACATTCTACATGCTAGTTTTGTCAATTTCTTGAAGATTTTAAATTCTTGAGCATGTAGGTTAGTGTTTGATAGTGCTGAGTCTTCTATTTACATATTAATGTGGTGGGTTGCTGTCAAAATTTAATCTTGGTGAGAAAATTTCAAGATTTCATCATGTTTTCATTTTTTAAGCTTACTTTTTCAACATTTTACATGCTAGTTTTGTCAATTTCTTGAAAATTTTCAATTCTTGAGCATGTAGGTTAGTGTTTGATAGTGTTGAGTCTTCTATTTACATATTAATGTGGTGGGTTGCTGTCAAAATTTAATGTTGGTGAGAAAATTTCAAGATTTCATCATGTTTTCATTTTTAGAGCTTACTTTTTCATCATTCTACATGCTAGTTTTGTCAATTTCTTGAAAATCTTAAATTCTTGAGCATGTATGTTAATGTTTGATAGCATTGAGTCTTCTATTCATATATTAATGTGATGGGTTGTTGTCAAAATTGAATCTTGGTTGGAAAAATTTACCCATTTTGCATATTAAGGGACGTTTTTTTTGACATTTTTTAAGTGCATGTCAAGTGCATACCCATGAGCATAAGAGCATATGCGTAACCCATCTTCCGAAGGCCATAAATTTTGCTCCCGACCTCGAAATGACTCCATTTTTTTTGCGTTGGAAAGGTATTGAAGTTAACTATGCAATGAAAACATAAATTTGGGATTTACACTTACAGAAGTTTAAGTTTTTCTGTTATTTTAAAACTGGTCATTTTCTAACATGTCTAATGTTTTGATGAATGTTGTATTTCCATGCTTACTCGATTTAGATCAAAGTGTGTGTATGCTCTTCTCTTGCACCTTTTGGTGATCTTGAGAATCAAAAACAACTTTGATCTATATCTTTTTAACATTGGGATTAAACTTGGAAATTTAATTATTCATTTTGCTTAAGGGAATGAACCTTTTACAAAGCATTTTTCAACGGTCCTTTGATTTGAAGTTTTCCATTTCTATATAGTTGGGCTAAAATTTGTGTATGCTCTTCTCTTGCACCTTAGGGTGATCTTGAGAATCAAAAGCAACTTTAGTCTTCATTTTATAACATTTGGTAAATTGGAAACTTCATCTTTCACTTTTGGTTTAAGGGAATGAACATTTATCAAAAATTTTGTATGGTTCATTGATTGAAAAGATTTTATTTACTTTTTAGTTGGATTATTTGTTGTGTATGCTCTTCTCTTGCATCCTTGGATGATCTTGAGAATCAAAAGCAACTTTTAATCCTCTTTTAAATAATGTGATTTTCTTGGAGAACTACTAACGCTTGAGTGTAGGACCTAAAAACGCTTGTCAAAGAAAGGAGGAATCAAAACGAAATCAAAAACTACTAATATAGTTGTTATACAGGTTGCCAAAAGGTGTTCAAGCAAACCACACCTAATTAAACAAGATAAAAAGAACAACATATTCAAAACATTGTATTGCAGGTTTCGGAAAAGGGTACGTCCCTCTCTGCTCAACTGGAACATAACCCCTTTGGCATAACGCCTTAAGCTACAACAATGGGGGGTGGTTCCAGAACCCCAAAGTAGTCCACGCAAGAGGAACCTTGTGGGCCGAAGCGGGAAGTGCTCGCACTACCTACTTGACTAGTGATTCCTTGGTGAGATAGAGTTACGGGTTGTCCGTTGTGGCGACCCGGTGATAGTACACGTAGACGCACTAGTTGCCTCATTGTTCTTGAAGGGGGTAAAGTAAAGGCGAGATACTCCCAAACTAGTCGGTGTCACGACTTTACGGGTAAATCGCGCTCGCTCGTGGAAACTTTGTAACACCTAGGGCGAGAGAACCACCTAGGAGAATATACTTTGGCCAGGAGCCCACTTTGACCACTTTAAAACAGTGTTGAGTTGTGAACCTTCTTTTTGAGAAACGTGTGACGTATTACTTTTGCCTAGTTTTTACTTGCCTTAGGGCAAGGCGAAACTCTGCCGAAGTAAGACTAGCATTTTTTGTCATTTTTTCTTGATTTATTTCCTTCATATTCTTTTGACACTTTGTTGATCAAAAGAGGTGTGATTACCTTTGTGTTGCCATTCGACTGTTTCTCTCACTTTTATGTCCGTTTACGCCCATCCATGTTTGCGGCTGGGTTAGTTAAACGTCTAAAGTGAGTGGAGGCGTTTTCACGTCATTTGGTAGCCATTGTGATCTTGATACCCACATCAAGATCGTCATTGTAGTTAGGCGTGGTTCATCACTGCGGACTTCCATAAGAGGAGTTAGTTTGTTTGTCTCGTATCATTACAATTTCGATATTTACGTCTTGTTTCTTGTAAACTCGACATAAATACCTATATTGTACGGTTACACTGCACACATTCTTAACTATTCCTAGCTATACTTTGAGCTTTTTTGTTTGGTTTTATTATTACCTCGATTTCAAAAGGTGTTAGGAACTACCATTTGTGCGTGTTATATCAATAACACCTCGATATCAATACTCCACTTTCTTGCAAAGTGGGTTAACATATCTTGGTGATATTGTTGTGTCATTCGCAAATCGTAATTGACACTTTTTGAGATATAGGTCTTAATCAGACTTGAGCTTGCTCATCGTATATCTTGATTGGGAGATCACATTTAACTTCATGTATTTACTTACGTTTTTTCATTCCTTTGAACTTGGCATAAGTGGAGACATCTTGTTAATCATATGGCGTCGTAAATTACTTTAAAACGTAATCTAGGAGGTACTTCATTTGATTAAGTTTTGATACCAAACGATTGTTTCATTGGTGACTTTATCATTCTATCACATTGGTATTCTCACACTGTTAATTTACTCTTAACACGTACATCTTGTGTTTCACTTAGGGGTAGTCATTGAATTTTGAACAAATCTACAACTTACCTTAGTGAAACTTATCACGAAAACATGGCTCCTAAGACGCGTCTAGGGTTAAAGAAACAAACATATGAGGAACAATAGGCGCAAGCTTGGGAAACCTCTAAGCACAAGAGGTCAAACCCATTTATCGGACATGATCTAGGACCACTATTTTCTGCAGAAAAGGAAACAGAAGAGATGGTCGATCATAGTGGAAATGAATTAGAATCACCACACGCAGACTTTGATTTTGACCCCACTCTACTAGATGAGTTTCTCCTTAGAAACAAAGATAGAGTTTTGGCACGGGTCATGGAATTAGGGGCCAAATTGCCCATTGAGAAGGAACCAATACTACAAACAAATGACACTACTAAGGAGGAACACCCCCTTATCAATATGGAAGATATTTTAACAGGTGGACATGCTTCCACTTCTTATGTAGAAAATGATAAAGTGGTAGGGCATAGAATACCCCTCATCAAAGTGCCACGAAGAAACAAGATAGAACATGAGACAGGGGAAGAACCTCCACAATATGAAGAGGAGGAACCTTTAGAAGAAGAAGACACAAACCAAGTCACAATCCAACAACAACTCAGTAACTTAAGCCAAAAACTAGCTTTGCTTACTTTCCAAGTACAGAAAGACACAAACAAGAACGTTCAAAAGTCAAAGCCTAAGTTTAGGATCCACGAACTCCATCGAGAAAACCAAGGAGAAGAAGACACAGGGTATCATCATGTACACATCCCCGTTTCTCCCACTAAAGAACAATTGCTCACACAATAAGTACAATCTATGAAAGCAATGCTTGCGAGCATACAAGAAAGCAATATAGGAGTATTAGGAAATACCAATACGAAGAACTATGCCCCTATCCTTTTGACAAGACAATGACCCTTGACCCTTTCCAAAGAAATTTGATATGCCAAAGTTCGACAAATACAAAGGAAAGGAGACCCAGGGATCATGTTAAAGATTTCTACATGGCATGTCAAGAGGTGTCTTATAGTGATAATTACCTCATCAGACTTTTTCCTAAGAGTCTCGGAGGTCAAGCATTGGAATGGTTTACGCGCTTACCACGAGGATCAATTTTCACCTGGCCAGAATTGGCGGAAATATTCATGTGTCATTTCTCATATAACATAGAGAGTGACGTCACCATGGCAGACTTGTGCGGCACAAAACAACGCCCAAATGAGACCTTCGCCAGCTTCCTCCAATGATGGAGAGGGATAGCTAGTCGCTTCCCTTGCGCTTTCCCTGAGAAGCAGCTAGTCAGTATTTTCGTCCCTAATCTCAACCCGGATATAGCTTTTCACCTCCAAATGCATTGTGTCCGCACCTTTGAGGAGGTTATCGAGAAAGGGATTCAAATAGAAAAGGCTCTCATTGCCAAAGGCACCCTCAAAACCCAATCTAAAGACAACCAAAGTGTCGAACCTCTGAAAAGCCAAAGATCTTTAACAAAAACAAAAGCGTGGTGGGAGCGGAATCATGATTCCAAGCGTGTTCAAAGCGGTCCAAGGCAGTCAACCTTTTAAAGCTGACCAGGGCCCAATTCAACCACCACCAAAGCAAAGAACATTCACCTCCCTCAATGAGCCGTTGTCTGTCATACTAAAACAGTTGGATGCGGCCCACATGATGACCTATCCTACAACACAACCGTTCGATGACAACGCTCCTAAACCTTCATGGTATAAGGAGCATGAATACTGCGAAATGCATCACGTTAAAGGTCATAAAACAGACAAATGTTTGCGACTTCACCACTATATTCAAGACCTCATTGACAACGGGGAGATAGAGGTGGATAACCCTAGCCACATGCAAACACCTAACAAGAAAATGGGGATTTATAAGGAACCATTCCCCAAGCATGATAAGTCGGAAAAGGAAAAACCGGATCGGGGAGAGTCATCCCAAACTTATAAAGCCACGAATTACTTGTATACCAAGAGAGATAACAATCATTACGATTCACTTATCGGATGTATTCGCTCCCCTACTGACCGTGTCAATACCATCTGGATCAAGGGAAAGGACTGCTGCGGTAACAAGGCGTGCCCACCTCGTGATTCCAGAACCCTCTCTGTTGACCCCAAACTGGTAAATATAACCTTTTAGAACAACTTGAGAAGACACCTACTAAGATCTCGATCTTAGATCTTCTCAAGATATCCAATGTACATAAGGAAATTTTGTATCAAACTCTTCGGGGGGGGAGTGCCTTTAGAAGTTGATCCTGCATACCTTCAAGCCGCGGTGGCAAATATTGCACCCAGTGAGCATCTCACTTTCAACCATAGGGAGGTCCCTACTGAGAATCCTACACATAATCTTCCCTTATACATTGAGGTAGTTGTCACCCGCAGGAAAATCAAACGGGTGCTTGTGGACAATGGATCAGGATTGAATATCTGCACGCTTAAGTTGGTCAAACAATTGGGACATACAGAGGCAGATCTTGAGTCCCATATCATCACTATCACCGCATACGACAACGCGGAAAGAGAGTCAGCAGGCACCATTACGCTACCAATGGAGGTGGGCCCCACTTGCCATCAAACAAAGTTTCACGTCTTAGACTTGGAACTTCCATATAATATGCTTCTAGGCCGACCATGGATCCATGCCATGCAAGCAGTGCCATCAACATTTCATCAATGCATCAAGTTGAAGCATGAGGGACATACGGTAACAATACCAGGAGACTCAGAGCCCTTTGCTCATTGTAGAGCTCTTAATAGCTTTGCACGAAAGGGTACATATGCATGTCCCTCCACAGATATAGCTGTCCCTCTTCATTCTGAGGCCATGGAATCTCGAGTAGATTCAAATTCTCTTCATTCTTGCACTCATGGGGCATCTACTTCAACATCTCCATTTAATTCATGGGAGATGAAAATTCTGGAATATGGCTGTGGGGAGTATAATGTACAACAAGCGCTCTTGGTTTCGAGACCTCTCCTTGTCGCCCAAGACTAGAGGTCGACCAAACGCTTGAGAAGACCTAGAGAGGAACATACTATTGGGTCGTTCCTACCGGAGGCTTGTTGGCGAGGAAAAATTACTTGATCCACCTACTACTTGGGTCCCTGAGGACACTCAACCATCTTGTTATCAAACCCCAGAATATGAAAAATCTAGCAGAATGATGTACTCCATGGGCTACAAAGGCCTAGGATGTGGGAGGAATGAACAAGGACAAAGAGAACCAGTCCCTCTTCCACATTTCAAAACAGAAAGATATGGCATTGGGATTCGCCCTTATGGAGCACACCCCAACGATCAAGATGCGACTTGTTCTGAGCATGAGGATAGCTCCGATTATCTAGACAGCGATACGGATTCTGTTGTAGCCAATATGAGGATCTGGCCTCCACGAACCTTTTCATGAATAATGCTGTCCTAACCATCACCCCCAATGAACCAACCCTTGACCTTGTATACCCCTCCCTTGTTGAATGGGACCAACAACGTCACGTGCCACTAGATTTATTCGAGAATGATGAGGCTATTGCAGAGTTCATGGGCATAAGGGATACAATTCCCATTGGAGATCACAAGAAGGGTTTCTTTATCGACTTAGACACCTGTGCCTACTTGGCAAGGAGGCTGAACTTCGTGGTCAGCAAAATTTAAAGAAAAGCGAGGGCAAGAGTTCTAAAGAAAAGCCTCGGCAAAAATCAAAGTCCAAGTCACACAGTGAAAACCTCTTTGAGGCATTGGCTGACAAACAAATAAGAAAATCAAAGGACAAACAAAGTGACCACGCCAAGGATGAAAATCTCGTAGAGACATCCTTGGATGAAGATCTCAACCTACCTCCCGATCCCACGCGTATGGAGGATTTATCAAAATTGTTAGTTAAAGAAACCATTGATGTTAATATTGAGTGCTTGAAGAAGATCCCAAGATAGTAAAATTGGGAGCATCACTCTCGGTTAGAGAACAAAAGATGTTCACTATGCTACTGCGAGAGTTTATTGATGTGTTCGCATGGTCTTACAAAGACATGCCCGACTTAGATCTAACTTTGGTCATGCACAACTTGGTTGTGCACGCAGACGCTAAGCCTATCAAACAGAAGCTCTGAAAGATGCACCCAAGAGTGGCCTTGTTAGTTAAAGAAGAGTTGGAAAGGTTGCTTGCAGCAGGATTCATCAGGCCAATTGATTATTCTGAATGGCTATCAAACATTGTTCTGTCGGAAGAAACCTATTGGTATCCGAATTTGCTGATTTTAGGGACATCAATAAAGCTTTCCCTAAAGATGACTTTCCATTGCCCAACATTGACATGATTGTTGACTCAACCGCAGGGTATGAAATGCTATCACTTATGGATGGCTTTTCGGGTTATAATCAAATTAAGATCGCTGAGGAAGACCAACACAAAACAACTTTCACAACTCCTTGGGGCACCTTCTATTATCAGGTGATGCCATTCGGCCTTAAGAATGCGGGAGCAACTTATCAGTGGGCCATGACAGTAATATTTCACGATATGATTCATGACATCATGGAAGACTATGTAGACGACATCCTGGGAAAGTCCAAAACAAGAGAGGAACATCCTATCATTTTGCGGCGTATCTTTGAACGCCTACGTGAATACAAAGTCAGGCTAAATCCAAAGAAGTGTGTCTTTGGTGTGCTATCTGGGAAACTATTAGGCTTCATCGTGTCAAGACGAGGTATTGAGGTAGACCCTGCTAAAGTATCTGCCATCACAGAAATGCCTCCACCCGAGAATATTAAGCAAGCTGCGTAGCTTGCGAGGAAAATTCAAGCCATTCGCCACTTTATCTCGACTTGCGAGATAAATGTCACTCATTCACTCATTTGCTTAAGAAGGACATCACTTTCATTTGGGGACCGAGCAACAACAAGCCTTTTCTTTGCTTAAACGAGACTGCTGGCTAATCCACTGTCCTCATGCCTCCCACTCCGGGAGAACCAATTTTGCTCTATATTTCCGCTTACGCAATATCTTTATTGGTGCCTTTTGCTCGCCCAATATGACCTTAGCCATAAAGAGAAAGCAATGTACTATCTATCGAGTCAGCACCCTCATCACCTATGAATGTAATTATCCTTAGATTGAGAAGGCTTGCTTGGTTTGTTGTTTTTACCTTTGAAACTTTGCCATTACTGCTAAATACTAAGACCAAGCTCATATCCAAGGTCGACCCACTCAAGTATTTTTGTCTAAACCTACCCTCACGGGTAGAATGGCTAATTGGATCATTCTACTCGGTGAGTTTTATATAAATTTGTCCATCAAAAATCAATTAAAGGACAAGTACTTGCTTTGACCAAAAAGCGGAAGCACCTTTGCAAAGCACGAGAACCTTTAAGTGCTGGATCTACCGGATGCATCTTTGCTCTACATTGAAGAATGCATCGTATGGCGGATACATTTTGATGGATCTTTTACGTTTCATGGTTGGTGCGGGAGTGGTCCTTATTACTCCTTGGTGATCCTATACCACAGGCTTTCACTTTGGCCTTCCCTTGCACGAACAACATTGCGGAATATGAAGCACTCATTGTAGGGATGAAGCTAGCCATCAAGTGGAATATTCAACATGTGAAGGTTGTAGGTGATTCATGACTAATCATCACACAGGTTAATGATGAATATAAAGTTAAGGATGACAAGCTCATACCTTATAAGAAGTTGGTGGAAACTCTGAAGGAGTATTTTGTGCGCATTACCTTTGAGCAAATCCCAAGAGCATAGAATAGATCGGCGGATGCTATGGCACAGTGGGATCTATGCTTCGTATTCCGCCGAGGAACAATGATATGCCATTCTTCGTAGAAAATCTCGCCACCGCGTATGACATGCGAATCTTGCTTGGCTTGTGAGGTTGTTGGTCCCCATTCACCATGGTATGAACCCATTTTCACCTATCTTAAGGACAGTACATTCCCTCCGAAATCTCCCGCTCGAAAAGTAGAGCCTAATTTTCCAAATAGCCCGTTACACCCCTATTAGGAGGTACACTTTATCGTCAAAGTGGCTATGATGGGAATGCATTACGTTTCCTGGATGTGTTGAGTCAATCCAGGCAATTAAAGAAGTACACGAAAGAGTATGTGGAGCACATACAAACGGAATGGTCTTGGCTAAGAAGCTGTTAAGAGTAGGTTCTTATTGGCCCACCATAGGCGATTGTTGTAATTATGTTAGAAAATGTGTGCTATGCCAAAAGTATGGAAATTTCATCCATGCTCCATCGACCATTGCAACCAATCACTACCCGTGGCCATTCTCCAGTGGGGACTTGATCTAATAGGGAAGCTTACTCCTACCTCATCGATGGTCATACACATATCATCACAGCTACAAAATACTTCACAAAATGGGTGGAGGCTGTCCCTTTAACCTATGTCACAGAGCATGATTTCTAAATTCATCATGAATCACATTATTTGCCGATATGGTATCCCCTGCACCATTGTCACGAGAAAATGGGAAGTCATTTAAGAACAAAGCGTGAAAGGTCTTTGCCAACGGTTCCAAATCAGATTGAAATGGTCACGCCATATTACCATCGGGGTAATGGACAAGCTGAGGCAACAAACAAGACTTTGGTAAGGATAATGGAGAAGATGGTTAGCAAAACTAGTCGAAACTAGCACCTACAAATCCACCCAGCCCTCTGGGCCTACCGAACATCAATTCGCACTCCTACGGGTGCGACGCCATATTCCCTCGTGTTCGGGACAGAATCTATCATCCCTTTAGAGATTGAACTCCCATCCCTGCGAATTTCTCTTCGGGACTATTTGGATAAGGATGAAGATTACCGAGTGGCAAGATTGGCTAAGTTAGAGCTCCTGGATGAGAGGCGCATTCACGCTCTTAATCACCTGAAAGTATATCAACACAGAATCTCCCGTAACTACAACAAGAGAATCATCCCTCACCAGTTTGAGGTGGGTGATTTAGTTATGAAGGAGAACCAGTTCAACACCAGAGTAGAGCGAGAAAAGAAAGGGAAGTTCGAACCACATTGGTTAGGACCCTATGTCATAGTTGCCAAGTATGGCACGAGGGGCATCAAGTTGGCTCACCCTGATGGTGATGAGCTCAGGAGCCCATGAATTCCATGCATCTTAAGAGGTTTTATGCCTAAACATGGCACAAGAAAGTCATAAAAATCATAAAAAAATATAAAAACATCAAAAATAAAATAAAATATATATAAAAACATCAAAAAAAAAAAAAAAAAAAAAGAAAAAGGTCGTCCACTAGTGAAAACCACGCAATTGTGGTACTTTAGACAAGTCCTTGGGTGAAAACCGGTTTCTGGTGCCTCGGGAGGATTCGTTGTTCACAAGCATTCTGTATTAGAAGGGTAGTTGTCTTTGTCCTGGACCTGGTTCTACCTTCGAGTTTCCTTGTGCACACCATCTAGTCCACCTTGATCCGGCTTTGCCTTCTTCTAAATCTGTAAGGGATGTGATCTTTCATTATTTCCCATCTTACGCTGAGGGCAACTCAACGAATTCACCTTCTTGTTCATAAGCGCGTGCTTACGCTGCCTTGTATATTCTCCACCTACGCTGGGGCATCCATGCTTTCTTGGTTACTGCACATATCTTTGGAAAACTATTAAAAACACAAAAACAATAGAAAATTGTTTCACAAAACACCAAAACAATAGAAAATTGTTTCACAAAACACAAAAACAATAGAACATTGTTTTGAGAAAACACAAAAACAATAGAAAATTGTTTGAGAAAACACAAAAACAATAGAACATTGTTTCGAGAAAAACACAAAAACAATAGAACATTGTTTCGAGAAAACAACAAAAACAATATATATATATATATAAACTCTAAAAACAACGCAAAATTTTTCAAAAAAATCCTAAAAAAGTAAAACACCCTACAAAATGGTAACTTGCTTATTACGAAATTTGAAACTTGTGTCTTGCGCATGGTATTTTCTCCATATCTTGTTGGTTTGTCTCACATCTTCCCGATTAATACGACTCGCGGATCATTGGATTCTGACCATTCACAAAAGCTAGCTGCTTCTTGCAAATGCATACTCTGGGGCACTTTTGGTTGCACAGTCTTTGTTTCGTTGCGCACAAATGCTTTTCATGGACCCGTGTCCATTTTCATTTCCCCTTGCATGTATCCTTGCTTGGGGCATCATTTTTAACCCTTTTCGTCAATCACGAACTTGTGGATCTCTTCAGCACTGATAACAAAACATTTGTACAACTGTCTTGACCGTTGTTGGGTTAGATATGTGCGTTCGTACTTGTTTTCCCTGTTATATGAGCTTGTTTCCTTCTCGTATTGCATTGCATTATTGTATGTTGCGTGGAGTTGGTATTTTCAGCAATGGACAATTGTTCGTATTATGGCTTTTCATGTCATTCTACCTTTGTCGTATGCTTATATTTTTCATAAGGGTGATGATGTAGTTCTATGGCAATATGATGACATCAAATTTGTTCCAAACAAATAAGCGGCTAGAGGTTAAGCTCTTCTCTCCCCTCATCCATATTTCTTCTACACCACTTCCCTTTCACCCCTAATTCTCCCTCTCCTCGGGGCATCCTGCCTCGTCCCCATTCTTCTGCCTACTTCTCACCTTTTTCGATCGTCAATCGAGTTCTTCTATCACCCCATCGACACTCGAGGGGGCATCTCTCCCTCCTACTAATTTTTCTTCCATCTCTTCAAAATCTCTTTTGTCTACTATCTTTGAAGTGGCATCACTTATGCCACCCCAAAGAGGGGCAAATGTAGACACCTATAATTACGCCCAACAAAATAAAAATACTTAAATTGTGCTAATTATCCCTTTCTCGCAAATCAACGACATATCGTCAAAGGCACTCATTTTCCCTCATATCATCATTAATTAATTACACTAAGCTAATTAATTAAGTTGCTTATCAACAAATACCTAATTAACGACCTTAGTTAATAAATCACCCCTTCTACCTAGACTAATTAATTATTATTAATTAATTAGCTTTCCCTTCCATTTAACCAATAAGTCAATATTTAATTGATTTAATCCCTTATAATAGCCTAAATCACTAATATTCCTCTAATTGGCTTTACATAAGCTTACACCTACCTATTAATTAATCACCTTTGATTAATTAAAATACCCCAACTCCCATGACTTGCTAAACATGTATTAAACCCTTCTAAAGTAAGGTTACCTTTAATAAAGCAACCTTATCCATTCCTAATCATGTTTTACCTTTATCCCACATTCATGAGAATGTGTTGAATCCTTATCCTTTGGGCTATATAAAGATCCCTCCACCTACCTTTTACTTACACCTAAACTTTCTAGGAGAGCAAATGCAAAGCATATAGCAAAGAGACTAAGAGCTTGCACCTTGCCCTTTTGAGAGTTCATCATCTTGAAGAGTTAAGCCTCTTTCTTAAAGTGCTTGAGTCATATGGGAGGTGTCGAAAGGGTCTTGTAGCACAACTTTGATTAGCCCCCATTCCTAGGTTCTTGGAGCATTAAGGACAACTATTTTGATAGCCATGGAGCTTACTTAGGTCCATTCATTTATTTGTTGTTAGAGAATAGAGGAGTTTAGATATTTAGCATTGTTAGTTTCAAAGTTTGTATTGATGAATGCTAGCATCTAACCCTTGTTTAATTCTTATCATGATGGTGTTTATGCTTTGTTTTAGCTAAATTGTAGAACTATTTTAGGTGGTAGTTCTTGCTTCATTTGATTTAGCATTAAGCAAATTATACATGCACACCTCGCCAAATCACTACACCCTCGAATGGATGAGAATGTGAACATGAAGTTTAGAGTGACTTGGACACATGGGATCACTTCTCAAAGCTGTGGGACTTGGGCTCGAGGTGAACCTCAGGAGAAGTCCATATTCCTCTTCCTAAACTAAGCACTATACTAATCCTAGTGCAATAACATGGTTATCTAGACCTATGCTAACATTTCCATGGTTTTAGGGAAAGAGATTTGCAGAAATGGAACTATACTAGGGATGGTGATTCACCAAATAAATGGTGTTTCCAGGACTCGGGAAGGGTTAATTTTAAGAGTGTGTGTGCAGAACAAGTCAACTTCACCCACCGTAACTTAGAGAGGGTATGTGAATACCACTGAGACTAGGAAGCATGCATTCCCTTTGTTAAACTCAATAAGACACAAAAATCTATTAGTCTTCCAGTGAATAAGGATGAACATGAGAAGGGTAAACATGCACCACAACTTAACTACATGTAATACTCCACCACTTGGTAAGCACAGAACTCCAAGAACTGCCCAGATAGAAATGTGGACTTACATAGTGTACCTACAAGCATGAGAAAAGGCACAAAGAAGTATATAAGGATGAAAGGACCAAGATTAGTCACAAAACACACACTTTTATCACTTCAACAATGTGCACAATGCATCATACATTTAGAAGAGGCAATGGTTGCTATTAAAGTCTTGAAAAGGAGGCTTGAAAGTTCTCTCAATATATAAGGACAACTTGCAGAAGAGAGTGGAATCTTTAAAAAATTGCACTTGTCTTAGATATCTAGCTTGTCCAACCTATCTGACCTGTTAGAACCCCTTGGAATGAGCTTCCAACTTACATTTATAGAAGAAATTGAGAGAGAGGAGAGAAGGAGTCATAAATTCCCTTCCTAAATTTAAGGTACATGATGGTTCATTTATTACAATTGGTTGAACCACTTGAGAAGGTTCCATCATGTGCCATTAATTTCCTATTGACCTAATCTTCTCAATTAATTAAAATAATATTTTAATAATAATAATAAATATTATTAATAAAATATTTAAATAAAAATATTAATTTAATAAAAAAATAATATTAAAAATAATAATAATGAGTGGGACCCCGAAGACTGGTATGCATTACGGAGAGGGAGGGGTCCATGTGAATGGGTCAAAAAGAACTAACTCGATGGTTGGCTCGCCGAGCCAACCAACTTCTTGGAGTTAGGTACAGCTCCTCCTTTCTTCACCACAACCAAGCTCCCATTCTGCATCGAGCTCCTCTTGGTCTTTGCATCGTCTCAAAGATTTGAGTTCTCAAACAGAGCTCATTATCAAGTTCCTCTAACTCTTGTAACTCTCTGTCGATTTCTCACATTAGTCCCTTCACATCTACTCACCTAGTAGCTCGAAATCACCTCGGTGGGCCTTTCACTCAAACTTGGTCTTGACTTGATCCATGAAAATGTGAAACTCCTTGACTCATAATTTCCATATTTGCTCACTACTCACAAAATTTGGAATTTGGCCCCAATGTTCAACTGTGTGATCTCCACGAGTTCCACTTAAAATATCTTTCCCATGGGCTTCATTGTCATGTTACTCAACTAATTCACCGTGAGACCTCAAGCTCATTGTAGAGCTAAACATGAGCTCTTTGTTGAAACACTCTTCACGCCCATTTTTTGTGTTGGTGGGCTCTATGTTGGATTCACCACTCCTACCAACTCATTTTTTCCAATTCTCTCAATATTGTTGCAATAGTTTCCGATTTAATCCCCCACTCGATTGCCAAAAGCTTAAGGAAGACCCACATTTGCATTGTTCGGTGAGCATATCGGACACCCCATGATATGTCTTGAATGAGCTCAAGGCTTTGAAAACACCTTCTCCACCCGAATACTTCACCTTACATCTCGCCAACTCCTCATTTTGGTATCGAATCGAGGACCACTTCCATTTCCACCTAATAACTTAGCATATAACTCGTTGACTTCCTTGCATTCCATATTAGGTGGCATTCAACCTACTTCAAATGATTTATTGAAGATTGGTCTACTAATTCTAAATTCTCCACATTGAGCTCTCCTGTTTTCTCGCATCCTCTTTAGAAGGTCTGAGCTCATTCAGGCTAAGAGCATGAGTTGCCTTGGCTAACTTGGCTCAATTACGCACATCATCGGTAATTCAAGTATCGAGACCCGAAGACCACATGATCCCACCTCATTCTTTTGATGCCTTGGCAAAATGGCCTCAATTTTCCCGCATCATTGGCAAACCTCTTCGGCGGACCGAGATCCTGAAAAGGCTCGACCCAAATGCATCACATGTCCCCATGACCAAACATTCGAAAATCTTTTCTTTTGTCATACCAAGTCGACATGCATCTCATACTTGAAATTCCAAAGTGGAAATTTTAATGTCATTCACCACGCATCACCTCGACAAGTTGGTTGCTAAATATCCACAATTCCCAAGAGCTCGTAAATATTCTTCTGAGCTCATTTGTTAAGCTTGAATTTTTCCTTCAATCATCACTATACGTTGATGTCAACTCAAATTTTCTTCATGCTTGGTGCAAGAATTGTGCATCCCACTCACATGCCTTGATGCTTCACATCTTTTCAACTTAGCTTGATGTTGATCTCAAGGCACTACCCTTATTTTACCACCAAACTTGGTTATCTCCTTTCTCACCTTTAATCACACTTTTTCTACTGTCAACCCAACTATTCGTAGCTTCCACCAATCTTACGAACCTTCCAATCTGTCATGTCAATCACAAGATCAATATAAAGCCATTTATCATCTCCACCCAAACTCACCTATTTCAAACGACCTCTATGCCCAAATGTCCCGAGTAGAGCTTTATCCATTTTCCCTAAGTTCTCTTTCATGCACACCGACGTGGCTTGTCCTTCCGAGCTTCAACATATTTCCCATAAAATGTGAACTAAGCTCAATGTTTACCCTTTGAACTCGAACTTGGTCTATCATATTATGAAAATTTTCCTACATTTTGTATCTACTTAAAATATCGATCCCGAGTTAGGAAAACTCTGATACACCCTCCACCGATTGAATTGGCTCCAACTCGGTCACCCGAGTTGATCCCCTTGTGTTTCTCCTCTGGGTCCAAGCTCTCCATTTATGAGGGCTCATGTTTAATTCATCCATCTTGGCTCTGATATGTTACTGAAATCATCATGGCTTTTCATACTTCACAATGCTCTCAAACTTAGTTTGAATTCCCAAGACTCGGTGAGTTGTCTACCTTTCAACTCACAATCATGGGATCCCTTAACAACACCTCACAGCTTCTACGAGCTTGAAAAACTATTCTGATGAGCTTGGCTGAGCTCGACATCGTTTCATTCCAAGTTCCAATTCATAGAGCTCTACACTCTTCTCTTCATCATGCCGAGCTTAGCTCGGATCGTACACACTAAGATTTATTCTTGCAATGAGCCGAGTCCATGAATGACTCACTTGACCCATTGACTTGAGATCACCATTAATTGTGACTATGAACTTCGGAAACAACATCTTCACTATATCGAGTTTGACTTGTGGATTCTAAAATTCCTCAACTGAGTCCCTTTCGAACTCGTCATGCCTATAGATTGATCTTTAATCCACTTGATGCTCCATACCTTTGGCTCAAATGCTCAAATTACTATTTGCATTGATCCTTACTTGCAAGCATTGAATCCTTCACTTCCATGTTGAACTCTCTTGTAAGTCTGTGCACGTTCCTTATGAGGCAAGATTCAAACTTGAGCCACATCACTCACCTACTCATTCGCCATGAGGGTCGACCGAGATCCTTTGTTGGTTCTTATTTTCATAGGTCGTACATTCTTCTTCCATAGTCTGTCATTGAGTGACCTACTCAGTGCTACCTAAGTTATACCATTAGCTTGACCTTTTGAGCTATTCCATGTACTCCACCTTTGAGACAACCACGACATAGGTCTCAAGCTCCTAGTGAGCTATACCCTTAACACTTTGAGCTTCGTCATGCAAGCCTCCAAGGCATGAATCTTGAGATTTTTCCTTCATAATATTCTTATAGCTGAGTTGGCTCCTTTGGATGACTACTGAGCCATCCTACCTCTACCTTGGTGAATTGTTCCCTACCGAGCCGAGCTCTATATTGAAGCGACTCCACCTATCCCAAGTTACCTTCCGAGCTAACTAAACCAACTCTCTGATTTTATGAAAGAATCGACATCACCTTGTTATGTTTTCATAAAAAAGGCCAACCCCTTCCCACCGTTGAGCTACACACCAAGCACCCTATCCGAGATGGTAACTGAGTTGAGCCTGAGTTGGGCTCCGAGTTGATCCTGTTTAAAGCTAGGAGAGATCACTTATCAATTTATTAATTATTTTAATCATTTTATATCAATGATGACTAGAAATGGGCCCTGGGGACCAATGTCGTAATTTATTCGCAATAGGACCGCGTTGTCCAATTTTGTCCTATGTGCAAAATTGGATAACATTTTTGGTGACCTCTCGGGGATGATTGCCTGCTAAACATGATTACATTAGCCTTAAGCCATCCATTGGGCATGGAGTCAATGTTGAAATCTTGAAAGTAATTTGATCTTCTTTGATACATCCTAGAATCCCCTTGAGCAAATCCGATCTTAGACCTCCCTGAAATGCTAGGCATGAGGTATACTAAATCTGTTGAATGCTTGGCATCATGAACACTGCAAAATTTTGAATGAAGCAGATGTATGAAATTCTTATGGAAACTTTGAACCTTCCTTCCCTTGAGAAACTTCCGAGGATGATACAATGTGTAAGAACAACACAAAACATGATAAAAGGAAAGAAAAGAACAAAACACACAAGAATGTGCATAAGCACTCGAAGGAAAACACCTAACTAAACTATATAGGGGGTGAAATTCTTCTCAAAAACAAGCTTTGAGATGTATCCCATTCACATGAATGGGAAGTTCTTCTCCATTGAGCCTAGATAGACAAAATGAATTCACCTCTTTGTAACTCGTGATGATGTATGGCCCACTCCAGAGAGCGTCAAACTTGGCATGCCTACCTAGTTTAATCTATCTTTTTCCTATTTGAGAACTAAATATCCCTCTTGAAAACACATGTTGGATGCCTTCTTTTCAAAATATTTCTTAACCTAAGCCTGATGTTGCTCCAAAGTCTTCATAGCCTTGTTCCATACTTCCTCTAACTCTATAAGTTTCAGTAAACCTTACTCGAAAAGGAATCATTTTCCATGGCCTCAATATGATGGGAAAACTCCAAATAAGGTAACTCCAAGGAGAGTGGATGTTTTTAGTCCCTTCCATATACAAGCATGAAAGAAGAATTTCCTATGGCCCTTTTAGGTGAGATCCAATCTACCCATAAGGTGGTCTTAATATGTGTATGCCAAGTCCTCTTGTTAGTTTCCATCGTGCGCTTAATAATCCTTATGAGGTTTTTTTTCTAGACTCAACCAATTCGTTTCCTTGCGGATAGTAATTGGACAAAGTATTGAGGTAGAATCCATTTTTAATATCCCATTCACTCAATTTCATACCAAGAAAATCCATCGTGTTATCAAAAATGGTGTAAAAGGAACACCGAACCTTGTCATTATACCTTCCAAGAAATCCAGAACCACCTTCTCATTACTCAAAAAATAATTTTCGAGAGGGATCTATCGGACTCGAACATTCCATAATATGATATTCATGAAAAATCCTACATGTCAAACTACCCTTTTTGTCTTTTGATTCCATCCTCGAAGTGAGAATGAATTTTTTT
The DNA here is from genome assembly GCA_018340775.1 of Taxus wallichiana var. yunnanensis. NCBI lineage: Eukaryota > Viridiplantae > Streptophyta > Pinopsida > Cupressales > Taxaceae > Taxus > Taxus wallichiana. The sequence goes on from CM031239.1 coordinate 958,421,736, forward strand.
TGCAAGTGGAATATGAAAGAGTTTATGAGAATCGAATTGGAAACGATGCACCACGAATTAGTTGTAATCCAACAAAATCATGATAGCTCAGCATAATCACAAGGAAGAATCAATCAATAATGGAAGAACTTGCTCAACAGAAACAAAGCTTGCATATAGAGGAAAGACAACGGAGTGTCTTGGCATGCTCATAAATGAATAGTAAAAGGGTACATATAGGGTGCTAAGTAACCCTAATGCATGACTCAATAGAAAACCCTAAACCTAACCCATGTGAGATGACCCTCCAATATGAGAGGAGGACACATAGGATAACTCACACTAAGAATCCACTTGTATGATTTACGCGAAGTCTCTTCCTCCATGTATTGGGCTGAAGTAGTGAATTGTGCAAATTACATTGAACCGTGTTCCACAAGGTAGTAAGAGGGATGACACCCTTTGAAGCCTGGTTTGAATGCAAGCCTAATGTTGAGCACTTTCGAGTCTTCGGATCCAAGGCTATGACTTAGATTCCCAAGAAGAAACGCAAGGCTTTGGAACCACAATCCAAACCTTGTATCTTAGTAAGGTATCCTAATGGCATGAAGGGATATCAATTGATGACTCCTACTTCTCATGAGTTGTATATCAAGAGAAGTGTTACGTTTGATGAGTATTCTTTAACTTCTACTTCTCCACCTATTGAGGTTCTTTAGCTCGCTGATTCAGAGTCTGACTCATCAGATGATGATGTTGTTGAGTGTGCTCCTCTTCCTGATCCTCCCAACCATCAGACCTTTGAGTCTTTTGATTTTGATAGTAGTGATGACGAGGACTATGTCCCTTCTCACTCAAGTGAAGAATCTTCGACTCTGAGCTTGATCCTCCTGGTCCCCTTTGGGCCAGGAAAACTTTACAAAGTGTTGGAGATTTAGTTGGAGATACTTTGGATATGAGATGTACTCGCTCAGATTTTGTTGGACCCCACTCTTTCTTTTGCCTCTGCTTCTGATCCACATTCTTTCGGGAGGTTTCGGTATTCTGAGTGGGATTCTGCCATGGATGAGGAGTATTCCTCTCTCATGAATAACGATACTTGGGATCTCACCACTCTTCCGAAAGGAAGAAAAATTGTTCGGTGTAAGTGGGTGTTCTAAACAAAGTATGGAGTAGATGGAGATGTCGAAAATTTTAAAGCGTGATTAGTAGCTAAGGGTTTCTCCTAGATAGTTGTGGTTGATTATAATGAAACCTTTGCTCGGTTGTGAAGATGACTTCTATTCAAGTCGACCTTAGCCATTGTCATAGTAGCGAGCAGATGGAAAGTCCATCAAATGGACGTTAAGAGTGCCTTCCTTCATGGTGACCTAGAGGAAGAGATCTATATGGAACAACCTTGGGTTATGTCCAAGATCCCTCCCCTTTGTAAGTTAAATAAGTATCTTTATGGCCTTAAACAAGCCCTCGGGCTTGGTATGCCAAGATGGATTCCTTTTTACTTACATTAGGGTTTACTAGGTGTCATTCTGATCCAAATGTTTATATTCTACGACAAGATGACTCCATACTCATTCTTGTTCTATATGTTGATGACTTGTTGATCACAAGCAACTCTTCCTCTATTATTGATTTTGTGAAGATCGCCTTGGCCAACAAGTTTTCCATGACTGACTTAGGTTTGCTTCATTACTTCCTTGGGATCCAAATTTCACAATCGACTCGGGAAGAATCTTAAGATTTTGATTTGCTAGCTTGTTTTCATATGTCGATTTCAAGTCTTCTCCTAATCCTTTTCTTTTCGGGGTTAAGTTGGTTTCAGATTGCTCTACTCCCTTGGTTGATGGTACTCTTTATTGACAGTTGGTGGGGAGCTTGATTTACTTGACTCACACTTGACCAGATTTATCGTATGCTATTGGGATCATGTCTAGATTCATGTAGGAGCCACATGAGTTGCATTGGAAAGTAGAAAAATGGATACTTTATTATGTTCGTGGCACTTATGCTTGATGACATTCACTATCATGGAGGGTAGATCTTGACTTGATTGGGTTCATGATTCGATTGGGCGGTGACTTAGATCATCAGAAATATACTTCTGGCTACAATTTCTCTCTTGGTTCGGGTCCTATTAGTTGGTCTAGCAAGAAGTAGAATGCAATTGTGATATCATCTACAAAGGCATAATACAGAGGAGTAGTTAACGCTGCCACAGAATCTATTTGGCTATAGGGTATTCTAACAGAGTTTGGCATCCACTTTTGGTGGCCTACCATTATCTATTGTGATAACACGAGAACTATCTCTATTTGCAGAAATCTAGTTCAACATAAGAGACAAAGCACATTGAGATCCATATGCACTTCATACGAGAGCTTATTCATGATGGTGTCATTGACATTCAATACATTTAGATAGCTGATCAGATTGCAAATTTATTCACCAAGCCCTTCACTGAGATGAATTTTCTTCACTTACGGTTTCTTCTTAGGGTGAGGTCTTCTGCAACTACTCATCTTCTTTAGGCTATGTAGTCCATTTTCTTCTTCTTCTTCTAGGAAGATTGTGTTTGTATATGGGCACCTTATCAGGCCTTTAGTTGTTGAGCCCCATTGACACATCTTTCTTAGTTGTTTAGGAGTGTCTTCTCTTTTGTCTGACTCATCATAGCCGCTACCCCAACTTTGATGAAGGGGGTGTTAGTGTGAGTTATCCTATGTGTCCTCCTCTCATATTGGAGGGTCATCTCACATGGGTTAGGTTTAGGGTTTGCTATTGAGTCATGCACTAGGGTTACTCAACACCCTATATGTACCCTTTTACTATTCATTTATGAGCATGCCAAGACACTCCGCTATCTTTCCTCTATGTGCAAGCTTTGTTTCTGTTGAGAAATTTCTTCCATTATTGATCGATTCTTCCTTACGATTACGCTGGAGCTATCACGATTTCGTTGGAGTGCAACTACTTCATGGTGCATCATTTTCGATTTGATTCTCGTGAAGGGTTATTTCTTTCTATCTCCTTGAGTACGGTTCTTTCTTTCGTGACTCCATTCTGCGAAGGATTATAAGCAACTGTATGCTACAAAGAGATCCCTTTAGAATTATAGAAATCCATGAACCTATTGTTTACATATTCACCTCCATTGTCACTTTGAAGAACCTTGATAGACTATTCCACCTGTTTCTTAGCAAGAGCCTTAAAGTCTTGAAAATGTTTAAATACTTCAGACTTAAGCTTAAGAAAATATACCCAAGTATATCGCGAATAGTCATCAATGAAGGTTAGCACATAAAGAGCTCTAGTAAACGAAGGAGAAGAAAATGGACCAAAAACATCACTGTGAACAAGATCCAGAGGACGAGTGGCTCTCTAGGATTTTCCTTTATCAAAGTTCTTTTAAGATGCTTTCAAGTACTGACCCTCACAAAGACCCTTAAAAAACTTGTGACGCGAGGCAACCCATTGACCATTTCATTTTAAATTAATTTTCAAGGTAGTGATAATTTAGATGTCTGAAATGCTCATGCCATAGCTTACTAACCTCATTTGCATGAGTGAGAAAGGCAGTGGGCATAGAATCAGAAGTAAAGTGGTAAAATGTATATAACCGTGAATGGTGATCAGCCTTTCCCTCAGCCACTATAGTGTCATTGTTAAGCTCACAAATAATCACCGAGTTAGGACCAAATTCCACTCGCATTCCTTCACCAAGGTGAGTAATTTGGTAAACCGATAGGAGATTGGTAGAGAGATCAAGAACACTCAATACTTGGTTAAATGTTCCCCATCCATCTCTACCGATCCACTACTAGAAACTGACATTATTGTGTCATTACCCATCGTGATTTGGGACATTCCACAAGGTTTGATGTTGGAAAATTCAACATGTGAAGAACCCATGTGGTGCGAGGCACCAAAATCTATAATCCATGACGATGAAGGAGAAACTCTAGCTACAAGGGCCTTTCCTTTCTTCTTATCATTTTTAGCACCTTCTACATGCATAAGACTGGCCTTGAGCACTTTGTTTTATGGATTCAGGAACACTTATTTTATTCTTCTCAAGTAAATGAGATAAGTGATCAATCTGTTTCTAAAAACAATGTTGCTCGTCGTGACCAAATTCTTGCAAAAGGAACAAAAAAACTTTCTTTTCTGTGCCTTAGGCTTAGAAGTCGAAGTGTTTGTGTAATTTTTAGGTTTGGTCTTGGTTTCTTTCTTAGGTTGATCCTTTGTTTCTTTCTTCTTTTCAGTCTTCTTTCCCTTGCTAGTACTTGCTACAAGGGCATGTGACTTGGACTTGAGAGACCCCATTTGAATGAGTTTGTCCTATTCTCGAATGAGTTGGGATGAAAAATAGTCAAAGGAGGGCATAGTCCAAGTATCGCCCAAAGCAAGCTTTTGTAGCGTAGAAAGTTGACACAAAGATAGAATATTCGGGACCTAGCTTAGAGAGAATCGACAAGATCAGTTGAGAATATTTCTTCTCTACTTGACATCCTTTTAACAACAATCTAATGTGGACAAATTTCAAGAAGAAAGCTTGTAGGTTTTCAAAGTCACTAGGATTTAACCCTAGTAGTTCGTTTTCCAACTCATGTGTTCTCATGTCATCTAGTTGTCCAAACATTACATCCAGTGTTTTCCACATAGATTTAGGTGTTTCGGACGCCTCAATGTGAAAGAGCAAGTCAGGAGAAATAGACATGTAAAGAAGACCTAAAGCTTCATCACTACAATTTAACCACTTATATTTTTCGGAGTTCGTCATCATCTGGTTCATTCTCGGTTCCTAGAGTGATGCAAAATAACCCTTTACCCCTTAGTTTCATTATTATTTTCGATCTCCATTGAAAAAGTTGAATGGCGTAAGAAAAGGAATTGAAAGTGCATCCATAGTGAGAGAGAGAGAAAGAAATGTAGAAAAGCAACACAACCACCCAGGACAATAACAACCCCCTGCTTTCAGAACTTTATAGTTTAATGCTTTGATTACAATCGGGTCCGTGCGTGCGGTGTGAAACACTTGGTAACTTGACTTGTAATCAATGTAATAATGCGCAAGAGAGGAGACCACAACAGTGTTCCATGGAGCGTAGCAAATAGGACATCATAAACAAGCACAAGCAAAAAAACAAGGAAGGAGGTGAAAGCCAAACTTGGTTGTGTGAAAAGGCATCTCACGTCACAAAGAGTACCCCATTGTTGCAAACTATGGCAGACACGATCACTAGTCACAAGCAATAATAAGGGTAAAATACAATGTTTTTAAATGAACTCGAAGGAGGTCTTCAGAATGCCAGAAAATGCTCGGAAGGGAAAAAAATGTCAAAGTGACACTGCACACTTGAGCGCACGATTAGTAAAAAAATCGACAATAATGTTAAAAATTACCGTTTGGAAACGTCCAATCTGGCTAATTTGAGAGCTAGTGGAGTTAAAAAAAAGATAAAAACATTAATTTAGATGCTGATAATTAATATGTTACTAATCGTAATAAAGGAAATTGAAATTAATACACTAGATTTAATTAAATTAAATCTGATTAAAAATTAAGATTTAATTAAATGCTAATTAAAAGGACTTTCCCTTTTTATTAAAAAAATTATACTAACTAAAAAAAATTTAGAAAGTATTTAAGTAAAAAAAGAAAGCTTTTTTTTAATTTAAAAGAATTTAAAAAAAAACGTACCACATTTTTAATAGCTTTTGTTTGTTTTAATTAGAAGGAATTTTTTAAAAAAATATACAAAAGCTTTGAGATTTTAAAAGAATGGAAAGTAATTATAAAAAAATATTTTAGAAACTTTACTTAAAAAACAAACAAAAAAAAGAAAACACAACAAGGAAGCGATGGAGGATTTGTGCGTGGAGGCGGAGGGCTGGTGCGCGGGAGGGGAGCGGCGAGTCATGTGGGAGGCGACGCCGAAAGGCGGGGAAAAGCAACACATGGGAGGTGATCAATAGGCAAAGCAACATAGGAGTTTGCACAGTTGGAGACAGCGTGGCCAGGAAATCATACACGCACAATTTGAAAAAATACGATTCAGCCGGGGTTGCAGCAAATGGCTCGGGTATATAGGTCTGAAAAATATAATCACGACACAAAAATAGGAATCTTGGATAGCGCACAACTTGAGGAAAAAAATACGCACTGAGGAAAATCATTCAAAAGGCAGGAGAGGTCAAAAGATAGGCCAAAAAAACATAGATTTCCAAAAATATTATTAATATATTTTGGTAAAAATCTGAATAAGACCGTAAAAAGAACCAACCTCAAGATAACGTTTTCCACTAAATACGATTGTAACCAGTGAAATCCAGTGGTGAAAAATGCAAATCTACACACATGCACAAAGAACAAGCAAAACTAAAAACTTTCTAGGAGTAAGCGAGGATGTTAGATACGTTAGCGAGGAAAACGAAAAATAATGATGAAAAAACTTTACGAGGAGAAAAAAATGAAACCAAGAGTAATCGCAACTCACATGATGAATGCATGTTTATCCGATCTCATCTCTAATACCATGAAAGAGTTTGCGAGAATCGAATCGGAAATGATGCACCACGAAGTAGTTGCACTCTAACGGAATTGTGATAGCTCCAATGTAATCGCAAGGAAAAATTGATCAATAATGGAAGAACTTGCTCAACAGAAACAAAGCTTGCACATAGAGGAAAGATAGTGGAGTGTCTTGGCATGCTCATAAATGAATAGTAAAAGGGTACATATAGGGTGCTGAGTAACCCTAGTGCATGACTCAATATCAAACCCTAAACCTAACCCATGTGAGATGACCCTCCAATATGAGAGGAGGACACATAGGATAACTCACACTAACAAAATATGGTCTGAATTAGGAAGCTTAACTGAATGGAGTAGCGATTAGCCCATTATCCCTTCAAGCATGGTGTAGAACACCTCTGGGCTAGGCGAGAGAGCATCATATAGGAAGAGAGGTTGAATAAAAAATCCTAGATTTCTCATTAGTTACAAGAAAACCTTGGCTCTAAGAGGGTTTGGAAGGAAATGGGACCGATGAGAGGGTAGCGAGTCTAAATCATCTTTGATTGGAGGAGCGGAAGAAGAGGGGAATTGGGAGGGTTAGGGTTAGGCTTATAGACCATGGGTTACATCACTTTGTTGGCTTGGAGCGAGCAAACAACATACAATCATGAATGGAGTGGTTCGGGGCTTGACACCGAAAAAACGTGTTTGGGAGTGTAGACACTAAATCACACAATTTAGGTAATATTTAGTCTTGGTCTCATACTACTATTCATATGGTTTTTGAGTGAAGAAAATAATAATTAACCCCCATCCTTTGGTCATTTTAATTTACTTTATGTCATAATTCCCGACCTTCACCGAACATATGCCCAGTTTGTCTTTGACACTTTCTATAATTTTAGCCTTGAATGGGGTTTGTGCTTGTAATGGGGTGCCATCGGTGCCTTGGTCCCAGTTGGGGCACCCGATCCTTTTACACTTTCCTACCACTTTTGTTTTGCACTTTCTAGTTGTTTCATCTTTTTATCTTTTTGGTGTTTGACCATTTTGGGGTTAGTTACAAAATTAGAATATAATAACCATATAAATATAAATTTATGAGACGATAATGAGGTACCAAGCAAAGTCACTACTATCATCCACCTAGGGTTGCATTCATCAAAGGCATTTGGAGATCATTTGCATTTATTTAGCTCCATCACAAGGGAAAAGGTTGGTTCATCTGCATCACACAAGCATAGGAGGGGATTCTATTCTATTCCATCCACCATTTTACTACATTATTACATCTAGGTATAGCTTGTTGCTTCACAAAGTGCATGAACAAAAAAACACCTAGGGCACATGATTCACACACACACCATAACTACATTTGGGTCTAAAATGTAGTGCAACGCGTTCGATTAGTAAGCCCACCATTGTGACAACCGAGGTTAGTCTGACCTATTCATATGCATTCTTTTTTTTTAGTGTTACGATACTTCTCCTAGTATTTTACAGGTCTTATATTCATCTCGGGTTATTAACGACACACAGTGCGGTGAACCTAATGTGATAGATAGTGAAGGTTTCAAATTACTTACAGAACATATAAAAATTCATTGTGGAACTTTCACATAGACCAGGGATCCCATTATGTATACCAAGGTTCCCACAAGTGCCCCGGTCCCTATCTAGGTGCTCCAAAGTACACTCGAGATAGCTATGATCCTTCCTTTTTGGGGCCTTTTCGAGTCATTTCTTCTTCTGTTTCTCTAGTTGTTTCTGCAACACATTCCAACGAGATCCTCTAATTAGTTAAGTCACTTCCATACTCTTATTACATATTCAAATTTTCATTTTCATTAGTTTAGTTTATTTGTGTAATTTTCCATGCCATTTCTGCATTTATTTACTATATTTACTTCTGGTCTATATTAGATTTAGTATAATTCCACATTTTAGTTAATCATTTTGGTGAACATAATCTCCATGCTTATAGGATCTTCATTCATACCTTATCATTCTAGGTATTATTCTCCCTTCCTCATGGATCACTGCCATAAAATTTTCTTGAAGAACATCTTAATGCCATTAATGATCATATTGTTGAATACCCTCAAGATCTAGACTTAATTTTACATGTGGCTTGTGAAAAATCTACCAATTTGGCGGATCTCAACACTTTGTGGCTATACCAAACTTTGTTACCACTCAATCGTTTCACTTCCAATATTCCACCTATCTCTATTGTTCCTATTTCAGGTTAATACTCATACCAATTGTTTTGTGCCACCCTTAGTTTTCATGTACGAACTATTTCATCCATTGGCAATCAAGATTAACTTCTCTTTTTCATGATCTTGAAGCTCAAATTCATAAGTTGTAATAAGCCTCTTCACATACATCGTCATGTTTAGATTCTACCTTATTATTACATACTCCATTTGCACCTTCCATCTCTACTTATTTGTTTCCTCCTAGATTTTTCACCCCTAAGATTCCCATTTTTAGTGGGCATGGTGACCACGAGGATCATCTTAGAGCATTTCATGTTGCTTGTTTTCATTTCACTGATGATGATATTGTTTTAGCTAAAATATTTCCTCGTAGTCTCCATGATTATGTGATGCATTGGTTTTACAACCTACTGTTCACTCGGTAACTTCATTCACATATCTAGTTGATGTATTTCTTACTCATTTATCCATCAATATAGGCTCTAATATCTCTTACACTCATCTAGCATAAATTAAACAGGGATAAAATGAACACCTTCGCTAACTACGTATTGAGGTATAAGAACAATCTAGATAAGTTAAAAAATATGCTTATAGACTCTCGAGCTTCATGACTTGTTCATTTAGATTCTTTTAATACCTCTCCAAGAGAGTGTTCTCTTTGAAACCTATCCTTCATTCAATCAACATTGTCATACTCTTAAGCTATGTGAGACCAAACTTCTATCCATAGGCAAGCTTAAGTATACGTAACATGCCTCATCCTCCACTTGTTTACCAAACAAGATGTCATTAAACCATCTTCCACTAATCCAACCGATGCTAAAATCACCATCAATGTAGTCACTCCTACTAAAGAGGTTGAGTCACAAAAACCTCGACGCACGTGTAATAACTTTCCAATGGATCCACATCTCATATTGAAACAACTTCTTAAGAGAAACTTTATTACCCTTCCCCCACCACTCGAGTTAGACCCATCACGAAAAAGGTAGGAAATACAAGGATAAATTCCATTGTTATTATCATCGATGTGTGGTAAATTCTACAAATAGATGTATCAATCTCGTACTGATCATTTAATATCTAATAAATAACAAAAACTAGAGTTTCTTGATTCTAATAACTTTTCCCTGACCAATGACAAAAGTAAACTCAATCTCTTTAATAATGAATCTCAACAACATGACAAGAAGACATTCGACTCTTCTGCCAATCATACATATCATGCGATCGCCTCCTTGGATCGGTTGCTTTGGATTTATTAGTTGTAAGTACTGATGCTTCATAACCAATAATTTTCTTCTCCAATCACAATTATCATGTGAATTTTACTTCCAATCATTTACATATCTGTGGATCTATTGGTTCGACCTCTATTAATAACACCAAGTTTGACCCATCATGGCCTATTAGTGCATGCTCTATTTCACTTCTCAAGGCTATCAACTACCCTCAATCATGAATTGAGTACCCTTTAACAAAACCTTTGGCATTGTTACGCTACATGCTACGGTTGGTCCTCTTACTTTGCTTATGGATTTCCTCATTAGAAACAAAGTTGATGAATGTGACATGATTTTTTGTCTCAATTGGATTCTTTGCTCTTAATCTACTATTTCGATGAATCATTTATGAATTAAATTTATTCAAAAAAATTAGGTCATTTATATTGACAGTGTCCCTCCATCTGCTCCATGGTCACCATCTCCTCGCACAATAGCTATTAATTCATCTACTTCCTCTAGCACATCACATACTATATTCTAAAAGAAAAATCCACTTTAGTTCCCCTACTCACGCATTTTCCACATGACCACACCACTATGTTATTCCTACACATATGTATATGAACATTCCTAAGACAATCACTACCTCTCGATGTCGATCACTACCTTGATTTATTCCACATGGGTCTTCACCACCTTCACACTCGACATCACATAGATCTCCATCACCGACACATTTTATGATGCCATGAAATTCATCATACATTCATCCATCACATGAACATAAAATTCATTCATCATCCCAATGTCTATCTATTTTATGACCACTTTTAGAGCAAGGTCATACGTTTTCATCATCACATGCATTAGATGGAGGACCTTCATCCTTCATGATTATTGGTTAGCTCATTCATTCATGTACACTTAGGGGGAATAACATCTAATACATCTCCCCACCCATCTTCACATCTATGCATCTATCATCTTTACATCCTCATATATCAATCTCCTAGCATACTCATACTCATTCATATTTTAGTGTCATCATTACGATGAAACACTCTTGTGCTTCGGTTCACACTTGACTGTTGAGGGCATACTACACATGAAGCCCACACAATACACAATAGTTCCTAAACAATGAATTTATTCACACATCTCATGTCTTACATCCTACATTCAACATTTAGGCTACATTTCATATCTCCACATCACACATATTTTAAATCCTATACTAGTCTTCATCACACATGATTCTCGCATTACATACAACTCATTCTACATAAAACATTCCTAGTCTACCTACACATATTAATTAACACACTATGCATTGCATTTATACTCATCACATACACTAGTGCACACCTTACACTTTTTGCATTGCATCTTATACGTCACATTCTTCACATTTTTACATCTCATATGGTCATCTATTATCACCATGCATACTACATCACCTTCTACGCACTACACTCCTCTTTGTTGAGAATGGAGCTTAATTGCTTCATAAGAAACTTGCTTTTACATGTTACTAGTTTTGACAAGAACCAATGTCGGTCCGAGTGTAGAACCGCGTCGGTTAGTATAAGAATCACAATCGATCAAACATAAGAACAACCATTAGTTAATAAATTAACCACCATCGGTCGGTAGATGAATAGTCATCGGTTACCTATGCGGGAGTGTTTTAATTAACTCTCGGGAATTAGATCTATTTTTAGCATTAAAGTAGATCTATTGATTGTAATTACATGGCTAAGTGCCCTAAGTTTATAAATGACTATATAAGCATGAAATCTAGGGTTAGAAGTATAATTAAGAGAAGGATTGAATTATATCCTTGATTCTCCTAGATTGAGAGGATGATGAAGAAGAAGAGAAAGAAAGAATAGGTTACATGAAGACAAAGTCTCTATGGAGAGGAGTTGGATAGAAGGAAAGATCGGGTACATCGAATGGTGAGAAGAGGGTAACATCTTCTTGTATTTCCTTTTATGGTTATTGTAATAAATTGCATAGTATGTAAAGCACATAGAGTTTTTCTTGCAGATCCACATGTTGGTGAGATCTTGTATTATAGATCCATGTAGATCTAGTCTTATATTGTAGATTCATGAGATCATATTGTATTATTGATCCATTTAGATCTAGATATTATAGAGTAAGTTATCTTCATGTTTTCACGGGTTATGCGGTGATGGAGAGACATACTTACTTCTTGGTGCATAATCATAGTTGCACATATGGTAGAACCATGTGAGAGGTCTTGTTTCCATATCCACAGAGAACTTGGTAGTAGTTTAGAGATGCACGATAGTTCTTGGTTATGTGAGATCTATTGGTGGTGTTTTGAGACATAGTCGTAGTGCACTTATGAAGATCCATTTAAATATCGATGGAGAGGATATACTCTTGGAGAGATGCATTTTACTCTTGTATTAAAGAGTTGGTTTTTACTCTTGTTGTATTATATATATGAGATCTCTATCTTTAGTGGACGTAGCCCACATTGGGTGAACTACGATACATGTTGTGTTATGTGTGTGCACTTTGTCTTGATTTGGATTATTCTAGTTTATACTTCCACTACTGTAGATTTTGGGAATTGTTTAGATCATGTGTGCATGATTATGTTTGTTATTAAAGCATAGCACTATTCTACGGTCTGAATTCCCAACAACTACCCTATTATGCAATTTAGTTCCTCGATCCATACTCATACGCCAATGGTTTACAAATCAAATGGACCTTACATTCATCACACATTTTTCATTTGACCTTTCATCATGTGACATTTCTAGGATAATGCCACACACTTTAGGTTAAATCACCACTTACTCTATCATCTAGTAGTGGTATACTCTTTAGGCTACATCACCACTCCCTACTATTCATCTTGTAGTGGTATATGCTTTAGGATACATCACCACTCCCTATTATTCATCTTGTAGTGGTATATGCTTTAGGATACATCACCACTCCCTACTATTCATCTTGTAGTGACATACGTTATAGGCTACATCGTCACTTCCTCTATCATCTTGTAGTGATACACACTTTAGGGATAAATCATCACTCATACATTCATTTTTTTGTGATATATGCTTAGGCTATAAGTTTCACACACATCTCTTCTATATGTTGTATATCATCATCAATAGGCATACATACTCATCACAACATGCTAGACACAATACAAACTTTGACCATTTCGATGACGCACTCTTGTTTACAATTCATTCTTGATTTCTTAGGGGGAAACCAAATCAACCTCACATCATACATTTCCATTCAATTAGGGGCACGTGGCTCCTACCATCCATCTTTGATTCCATTACATCCATCCACAACATACTTACTACATATTGTGGTTGCTTTTACTCTTGCTTACATTTTCTTGTTCATGGTTTCTTTATCACACATGATAGTCAAATTATTTGTATGTCATTTATCTATATCATACACACATGTGCATTTATATATTTTTCTCTCTGTGATCGTAGATACTTGGTATCTTACATGCAACATGGATTCTCACCTTCTACCCTTCCTACACTGGTCGTTGGGGGCATCCAAATTCATCTCTCACAGGTGCTATTGTTTCATTTTGTACTTAGAAATTTACATTACTTGGTTCTACACACTTTTGACATACTCACTATCTTTCTAACATGCTAACAGGTGCTTCATGTGTAACATTTTTATACGGGGATATTGGCTTCCATACTTATTTATTACATTTTATGTTATTTTTATTCTTGTCTGTGGACCTTGCCCTATGATTTTTGTTCACACTCTTTTTGTATGCGATCATGATGGCTTGTGTGTCTTGGGACATCGTGAGTGATGTCCCATGTTTCTGACCTACTTTGTGATGTTTACTTTGTCTTCTTACGTGTTTACATTACTATTTTGCTTTCTATCTTACACAATTTTGGAAACTTATACTTTTCTTTATACATGCATACTTGTTTATACTAACACTTGTCTTTGGCTATCCTCTTGTTTATGTGTGCTTTGGTTTGTACCAAGCACATTTCCTTCCCCTGCAGGAAGAGTTATAGAGTTCATGTGGTTGGTCCTCTTTAGAGAGATATGTAGGGACCCTACTTGAATATCCAGGTGGTCCCACGAGATCTTTCGAAGGTCAACTTCGACACACACATACTTGTTAGGTCGAGAAAAAACAAACCACTCATGGTCATGGAAAATATCCCCGCGATGGGTTTTATAATATGTCAAAAATACCAGAGATGAATAGGAAGACCAAGAAGTTCAATCCAAATGAGAACCTTAAGAGAAACCTAGTTGGTGGGACTTAAATCAGAGTCCATTGAGAAAGTAATAACATGGTATTTTCAAAATACTAGTAGGATTCCTTAAGAAGGAGGGCTTGAAGATGAGAAGGCTCATATAAAGTGAATAGATAAAACCCTTGGTGAGGTTATGGATACCTAAAACCAAGATACCATTGGACTCCCAATGGTTTTTATCTAGTTTTGAAGGAAATATTATGAGGGGATACGACCAAAAATATAAGAAATAACAAAATTATTTTGATACCACTTGACCATATGGTCTAAAATTTTAGTAGAAATAACAACATTCGGGAGGATACAAAGTCCATACCTCATCATAGAATTTTGGAACAAACTTACTGCGTATGCTTTGGAGCGACTTGCACCTTTGGTTTGAACAATAATTGTTATCCAAAATTCACCCCCAAGGTAACTTTGATAACATGCAAGCAATTATATTGATTCAGGGCGAAAAGTCATGTTTCTAGGGTCCCCTCATATTTGTCTAACTCCCCTGTCCAAGAGGAAGAGAGTAAGTTATGAGAAAATGCAAAAAAAAGGGGTTGCAGAAGGCAAATAGGTTGATCCAGGAAAAATCGTGAAAATTGGCTAAGTCCCGCTCAAGGTCGCCTCTGGGACGTTTGGGACAGAAAAGCGCGAACCGGCCGAACCGGGTGAAATCAGCACAAACAGTCTGAAACGCAGCAGGGACAAATGGGACAAAAGTACGCGGCGGGCGCGAAATTCCGGTTCGACAGAGAAAAAATCGACTAACTGCTGAGAGGGTCGCCTTTGGGACAAGCGGGACAAAAAGACGCGAACCGGCCGAACCGGGCGAAATGAGTCAAGGCAGCCCGAAACAGTCTGGGACGCGCGGGCCAAAAGTACGCGAACCGGCCGGATCGGCCGAAATGAGAACTTTTGTCCCGGAACAAGCGGGACAAAAGAGCGCGAACCGGCCGAACCGGGCGAATTTGTCCCAGACGGTCCGAAAGCAAATGGGACATTTGGGACAAATGGGCGCGAACCGGCCGGTTCGCCCGAAATCAGCACAAGGAGCACTGTGCTAAATGGGACAAAGGCACATCCGGGCTTGAAAAGCGAAATGGCCGAAGGCGGGAAGAAAAGTCAACGTTTGGTCAGGAAACTTCAAGCGGCCATAACTTTTGACTCCGAGCTCGATTTTCATAAAATTGGACTTTACTGGAACGAGCACGGACGTCCTCTACGCCACAAAAATTGGATTTCTTAATTTTAATGAGGGTAGATATATTTAAATAAAAGAAACATATTCGGCTCGGTCGATCGATGCTCATCCCGTCAAATGATGTAAAACGCGCTGCTAGCCCAAAAGCATTGCCCGCACTGAAGGCCATAACTTTTGCATTTCTTAACGAAATCGCTCAAAATTGGTACTGTTGGAATCGTGGTTCCGAGCCCGATGCTGAAATCAAGAAATTCCAGATTTGATCATAAATTGATTGAGTTTTTAAGAAAACGTGGCCGGGTTTAGAAGCAGTGTTTTATTTGGTAGCGGGAGTGCAATTAAGAGGCATGGTCATCACTCATTCTCTGCTGCCGCAAGCACATGGGACAGTATGGGAGCCTTTTCCAAGTAATGTATACCCATTCCACTCAATTTAATGCCTCTTACAGGTGGTTGAAGGACAGATTTCGGGATTTCCATTTTCCCTTCTCTTTTCCTTCTCATTTTTCTATAAAATGAAGTGTTGGGCTCATTGTAGGGAGGAGAGTTTTTGGGTAGCAAAGCTCTGTCAAAATTGCTTTGTGAAGCCAGTGTGTTGCAGGCCCTTGTAGTGGACTCCTTGCATGGTGATCCAGGCCCTTATCTTGTAATAGATTGAACTGTGCATATCATGAAGCAATAAAATATCAGTTTGTGGATATATCTTCCCCTGCTGTGTTTCCTTGCATTCTTCTTGCCCCTTTAATCTTTCTACAAGTATATTGTGTCTATTTATTATGTTCTTGCAGGAATTCATTATTATTGTGTGTGCTTGGAATATTGCTGTGAATGCATTCTGCTGGATTATGGTGAACTGTCATCACCTCTTCTAGTGTGCACTTTGCCTCTGTATTTCACACATTTGGAATTACTCTCACACCCTCTTTTACGGTGTATCACCGCTTTAGTGTAGGCTTTCATTTTATGCATTCTCTCTCTCTGGTCCCTTGGAATTTTAGGTTAGAATAGCTAGTTTCTCTGCATTAGAGTAGATTGTGGCAGGTAGTTTAGGAGCAAGAACCGGCTTTCTCGGAGGTCTATCTCAAGTAGCAAGTCCACAACTTGGAGATAGTACCCATGTTATCCAATCACTTTGGATGCTTAGAGTGATCAAACTAGAAATCGATCAACATCGGGAGCTCTTTGTGATTCGGTGATAACAATAATTACTGATGGAATGAGAGGATTCCAAACTTATTGCCTTAACGGCGGAAAAATAGTCGAGTTTCACTATGATAGAATGACGGGATAACCATAAGAAAGCTAGGGAGGAAGCAGTTTCACAATATCGTATCGTAAGTGAAAGCATGAAAAACCCTAGTGGAGTTGAAGTTCTCCAATTGTCTCAAATATTTAATTTTCTTCTCACTTTTAGTTACACAAATCCTTAAAAACTAATTATCAAAACTTTGTTTAAATGTAGTGAATATTATGTCCTTATAGCATATTTTTCTAAGCTAGAATACTTGAGGGTAAATCTATGACATTTAATTGTGGTGATTTCTAACATTAATATCTTTCCCTTGACCCTATTGAATTTTAAGTAAGTGGAATTTTTTTAATAGTCAAGGTAGATGCCTTTGTTTTTTTAAGGTTAAACAATTTCATAGTATATTTTACAAATTAGCTATGGTCTATACTTTAAAATATTTTAAAATCATGTGAGTAATATTGGTTATTGTAATTTATCATCTCTATAACAATAGTTTAATTTTATTTGTAGGTCCATGTAAGGGTACTGCGTTTGGGACACTTACATAATGAGTGATTTTGACCTTGTTCCATAACAAATAAATGTCACTCAAGATCAATAACACTAACATTGTATTGATGTAAATAGCCACGATTTAATATTCATATGTAGAAATAATGATCACAACCTTAAAAAAACCAACACCAATTGTGATTTAAAAGTGATTAACTAAAATTGGAATAACTATGTAGTCTAAGGTAGTTAATCTAAGCTATTCACATGATTTTGTAATGAAGTAAATAAATGTAGTAAAGGACCATTTTAATGATATAAGTAAATATATAAAATGAAATAATAAACCCTAACGTGATAGAGGGAAGAAGAAAAATTTAGATGAATTACAAAAGCTTTTCAAATTGTGTCACAATGATGAAAAAAAATAAAAATTAGGAATGAGCGTGTCGGGGTACTGCATGAAAGGACCGATCACGGGTGATATGGCTAGAATGGAGCACTTGAGAGAGGACTGGGGCACTCAGTAAGGAAAATAGGTTCTTGGTTTGGAAAAAAGGTCTAGGCTGGTCTTCACAGGTTCAAGAGATGACTTTTATCCTTCATTTCTTATCACATTAATTTCTCTATATTGTGCCAAATTCTCCAAATATTCCAAGAAGAAGAATAACTTGCAAAAGACCCAAAAGGAAGTATAAAAAACCTAAAAAAAGATGTAGAATGAATGGGTCGGATTGACCTTAGCTACCACTACGGTGTGCTTATTAACTTAGGGATGCACTACATTTCGGACCGGATGTGGTTCTAGTGTGTGTGTACATGTCATGCCCTAGGTGCTCTTGTGCCATTCACACTTTGTGAAATAGTGAGAAATAGATAAATGTAGAAAATGTAGTAGAATGTGTGCATGGAATAGAATTAAATCCACCCCGTATGAAGTGTAATGTAGATTTCATAGCTTGTGCCTTGATGATGGACCTATGTGGATGTCAATCGATAGATGGATGAAATCTAGATGGAGTGATAGTAGTGTATGATCTTTAGGTCCCTCATTATGGTCTCATAACTTTATATTTATGGAGTTATCTTGCTCTATTTTTGTAATTAACCTTGAAAAGGCCAACCCCAAGAAATATAAATATGAAAAACTATAAGAGGCCCAAAAAATGGTGGGAAAGTGCTAAAAGGATTAGGGTGTCCCCAGGGTGGGACCGGGGTTCCCATGGGTGCCCTAACCAAGGCTAAAATAACACTGGATGTCTGAAAATGGCTAGGCATATGGGTGCAATAGGTTGTAAATAAGGAAATAAAATAAACAAGATGGCCAAAAGATGGGGTTTAATTAGTACTTTCTTTATTCAAGAACCTTCTAAATAAAAGTATGATACCATGATAAATAAAATGTCTAAAGTGCATGATTTTTTCACTACATTTTACCCCCACTTTATGTTAGTGAGTGGAAATCTTGGTAACATAAAGTAGATAGAGTTGCATACTTGATATCTATGAAGAGTGTAGTAGAAACGTGCTTAGAAGGACTAGACAAAAATGTGGAATGCTAAAAATATGGAGGAGCATGGAAACTATAGATGAAAATGTACAAAGAAAAAGCTATACGGGTGAACCTAGGGTGAAAATTGTGTGTGTAGATACTACGTATTGTAGCGTACTTGCATATAATTGAGATGTGTGTGCTATAGTGTGCTACCACATAGTGTTTTTGTCATCATCATTGTTCTTTTTGCCTCATTTGACTACTTAATTCTCATACTGACCGGATTAAAGGAGAAAATGATCAAGTAGTCAAATATTATGTATGTAAGTGTAAAAATGCTATGTAAAAGACACATGTGTATTTAATTGTAATGTACACAAATTTAAATGGAAAACATAAACGTAAATGTAAATGGAACATGTGCACCTAATCCATATTGAGAGAGAAAGTGTAGAAAGATATCTTGTACTATAATTTTTTTGGAAGATCTCACACCATAGGCCGAAGAAGTGTATGGAGGAAATGATCTGTGTCCTCCAAGATCTAACTTATTCCTGAATGTGTGTAGGGATATTTGTACTGTTATGGTTTTTTTGATGTCTGATGCCTTTGGTTGAAGTAGTATAAGGAGGCACACCCACCGTAACCTCGAGCACTGTAACTTCTTCCCATAAGCTGGTAAGGACACCATGTTCTAAAATCCATTGTGTATGGGTTTAGCATACTTGTTTGAACCCACTCACTATATATAACTGAACCAAAATGGTGTATAATCTCTTTGTTAGTACATAAACACCAAATGATGCCCCCCTTAGGGGCGTATGCGACATCGTTGATAGGAGACATGCGACCCCAAAAGAGGGCCAACCGTATGTACGATGAAAAGTGTCTAGTAGAAACCAAGGAACACACAAACAAGAAGACTAGCCAAAGACAAGTGTAAACACACATGCATGAAGAATTTTTTTATAAGCTATGCAAACAAAGTGTAAAAGCTACCAAGACAAGTAATGTAAACATGCAAGAAGACAAGTAAAGCGCACAAAGTGGGTCACAAACATGGGACATCACTCATGATGTTGTAAGACACGCAAGGCCATCATGGTCACAAACAAAAAACAAGTGTGCACACCAAACATAGGGAAAATCCCACATACAAGAAGCAAATAATGACAGACAAGAAAAAAGTAGTCATAGAAACATCTAATCATGCAAAACAAGTGTTGCATATAGAAAACTTGTTAAGATGATAGAGAAATAACCAATATGTCAAAGCATGAATAACCAAGTGATGTAAAGTGCTAAGTACAAAATGAAACAATATCACCTATGAGAGACAAATGTGGATGCCCCAGGTGACCGAGTGTAGGAAGGGTAGAAGTAGAGCATCCATGTTGTGCGTGAAGGATCATGTATTTGTGATTAAAACTAGATAAAGGCATAAACAGACATGTGTGGATGGTATAGATAATGAATAATAATAAACAAATCTAACATGTGTAATAAATTGATAATGTAAAATAGTAGTAAACTAGAGTAAATTCCCCAAGACGGTGCATTATGCTTGTGGATTGATGGAATAGGATGCAAGATGGAATTATAGGATCCCCATGCCCTCGAGTGAATGAAGTGTATGCAATGAGGTTCAGTTTTTTCTCCCTTAGCAGATCAATAATGAACCGTAAACAAGAGTGCACCATCGGGAAGCGGTCGAGTAGTATGTATATCATTTCTAGCGTCTTAGGTGAGAATGTGTAGGTGTATAGTGGTGATGATGTGTGACATATGTAGAATAGATGTGCATGGACCTTATAGCCTAAGAGAATACCAGGGATGAGATGAAATGTGGATGTAATGCCCCGTTTAAAAAAAAGAAATAATAATAAATAATAAATAAAATAAAAGTTTTTTTAAATTCAAAAACGCCATGAAATCTGGGCGTTTAGGGCAAAAAGGGGGTGGGGGTTCATTTTTTTTTTGTTTCTGGCTTTTTGCTGAGTATGGGTGAGCTCTGCCACCATGGGGAGGAGCTCCAAGCTTGTCTAGCGCACCAACAGGCAGGAGGGAGGCCGTTTTGTCTTCATGTGGAGGCACCCACGCATGGCATAAGCCTCCCCTTCCACTGCTTCACTCCTCCCAACTTCTGCCTGCACCAGTTTCCCCTCAGCCGCGCCACATACCTGTGGGGTCGCCCAACAGAACAAGGCCGAGAAACTTGTCAGATGTTGCTGTTGCAAGCGCCCTAGTTGTTTTGCTTGTAAAAACGTGGAAACATGCGAACAGTTTGTCTTAATGCGTGGGAAAGAAATGCAGTTCCATGGACTGCAATGATTTCGGGATTTGCACAAATGAGTTTGTTGAAAAGGCCTTGGAAACTTCCAAACAAATGCATTGGTACGTGGAAGCCAGACCCCACAGTCCTTTCTTCCAGCAACCTCCCAGCTGCTGTCAAAATGGAAGCTTTGAAACAGAGTTATGCACATCCATCAAAGCATTATGGAGAAGTATTTTTGAATGTTTTTAGTTCCAAGCGCCCTGGCAAACACATATGCAATATGTGGAATCCTATGAACTGTTCAACAAAATACCTGAAAGGTATGTGGTCTCCTGGACTGCAATGATGACAGAATGTGCAAACAAATGGGTCTGGTTTTAAAAAAGAGGGGCGTTTGGACTGCATGACAGAATGCCTCAAAGAGATGTGATCTTATGGAACATACCCTGATCATGTAAGCTTCATTTTTTTGTCTAATTAGCATGTAGTCAGGCAAGTTCAATGCATGAGGGTTGTAAATACTTCGATGGCATGAGTGCCTCTTGTAGAATCACGCCAAGAATTATTGCCTCACCTCTTCCAAGTGCAAGTTTCTGGACTGTTCTGTTATAACCATTAATTAATGCTTCCTATGCATTGTATTTGAAAGTCGTTCCTCAGAGTATTCATATGCACAAAAATGGATTTTGTTGGAAAGGCGTGTGATCTCTTGGCATAGAAAATGTGGTTTCTGGGATCGGGATGACTTCTTGAAAACACAATTTGGTGCTTTTCGATGAGACATGGGTACACAACGAATGGCTTGGTTTGCACGTGACTACCTGGCATCAGATGGCAACAATGGTGGTCTCGACGAATCGCGAGTGTAAACTGCTTGGAGCCCTTGTACCGTTTCGCTCATCATTTCCAGGCATGGTCCTTCATCCCTTACCTCTCATAATTCTCGTGTTTTAGTTCTCTTTTGCAACTAAATAGAATTTAAAATTATTAGGATTTTTAAATGCAGTTAAATGTCTTTTCAACTCATTGCAAAACAATAAAGCGTCGTGTCGCAACTCTCAAAGCCATTATAACTTGCCTACCTTAAAACATGAACTATCACCCTCACTCGAGACGATTTAGAAATCTCTTACCCTTCTTGACCGTTCCAATATCGTTTTGTTGACCAGACAAATTTGACTCTCCACGGATAAAGTTGACCTTCTCCTTGTTTTAAATAGTTAAATTTTGTAATTTCGGAGACTCACAAGTACCCTTCGCCACTCTCGGAAGCGAGATGTGAAGTTTCATTCGGGTACCTTGGTATACGAGGAGTCGCCTTGATTTTTGGTTTGACCGAAATGATCATATGACATCCTTTTGGCGCCCTTTTAGGAGCCCTGTAACACTGGTTTACAATAGTAGAAAGTTGTTAAAACTAGAAAGTTGGCTTTCGTTTTGGATCGCCATTTGAAACCTGGAAAGAGAAATCACTTCCCGTTTTCACAAACCTCTAGCGATTACACTAGACAAATGCATGGAACATTTAGTATAGGAAAGAGAAAATTTTTAGGATAGTTTGGCGAAGTTTTTGCAGGCCTCGATCGCGTAGTTTGTGAGGTCAAAGCTGGTCCATTTTGCCTTGTCGCTCTAGAAAGCTTGTCGCCGTTTGAACATGGTTTTCTAGTTCTCCTTTCCGTCGACTCTGACGAATTCTCCTTATATAGGGGAACTAGTAGGAAGAGTCTCGTTGTGTGTGCATCCGTCGAACGTCGTTTGGGACACGGTTTTTGGGCCATTCGAGCTAACTTTTGTCTCTTTACAACTGGGTGAACTATGACCAGAGGTCCCGGAAAACTAGCTGCCAAACGCAAACCGTGCGCTCTTTTTCAATTCCGTCAGTTGCTATGAACTCTTGGTATATCCGGGAACACGTAGCAAGTTGATCGTGGAGGGCGTTCTCATTGGAAGGTAACTTTTGGAAGCAGTTTCTTAGCCTCCGAGCCGTTTTGAACGTTTTTGTAATTAGTGAGAAAATGTAAAAGTAGAAAGTTGCGGACCCTCGTAGGGTTGCCAAATCCCCTTTGGAAACTTTCATCACACGTAAATAACTGTTTAAAACACTAGAATGAAACTCGTTGTGTGTATTGGAACTTTAGACAAAATGATATTTTCTCTCTCTCTCTCTCTCTCTCTCTCTCTCTGAGTTTATAAAATGAAGAAAAATGAAATGCAATGATTACATGTTTCTAGACCTTACTTTTATTTCGATTGCATATTGTAATTATTGTTAGATGTAAATGGGAACTGAAAAATGATAATTATGATTGTTTTAGGGTGGATGCCATGCCAGCGATTTATCGGCGATATCATGCTCACGTGGGTTTTGCGGGATGGATGAATGGCGACGACTTGAAGGCGATGTGAAATTTAATTATTATTATTGTAATTCTTATAGGTCATTGTAAAATGAATAAGCTGTGTAATTTAGTCTCTTATTCTTGAAAAGTTATAAATGAGATTTGTTAATATGTATGATATATTTAGTTTTTAAGGATACTTATGGAAATGTGCCTCTAATCACCGATTCAATTTGATTTTTAGTTGTGTATAAAAAAAAAGGGTTTGATTTATATAAAGTAAATTTTGAAATTGAAGTTAATATATTGTAGTACCTTCTCGGTATTAATAAATGATTAAATTATATTATAGGGTTACCTTCTTACCTTGCAAACACAATAATGAGTTTTAGTGGGAACACTCAACCCTAATAAAATATTCGTGCATGACTTGCCTGTAGATGTGATCCTTTCCTACCATATAAGAAAATTTAAAAGCGAAGAAACGACCTTAAACTTTGCATCGATGAGACCTCATAGGTTAGGTAAATAAAACCCCTCGTTGGAGTTCTTACCGTCGTAGTCATTAGGTTTAGCGTCATTGTCGTGAATCCATATTTTAGAATAACATGGTCGACCTTATCCAGTATGCGGTTTCCTTCTAGATTTGGCATTCGCGAGAAGAATGTACTCTCTTTGGTCCGATACAGGTGAGTGTTGAAGACCACCTTAGGAGTCACCTTATGAGTCCTTGTTGAAGGAGCGACTAAGCGGTGCTGACCACTGGATTCTATCAAAATAACCCCTTGGTATGTCCTTGAATGTGGTTTAGTATATTTTTGTCCACTGCCTTAAAACTCTTATATAGTTGAGGCGTGGATCATTGAGTGCATAATGGAAGAAACCAACCCTCGGTGATTAGGAGGTGTCACTTGTGGTTCGTGTATGGTTTCTGATTCTTCCGACCATATACCCCTTCAAGATGGTAGTCAAATACTTCTGTAACTCCTGATTTCACAACAATGCTATGAACGAGACCATAGTGCGATGTATAAGCATATCCTAAGATGAGAACGAGATTGGAGATTAGGATTGAGGTCACTCATGAAGTCCTTAAAACTTAATTAAACATAATCAAGTGTTTCAAAGAATATAAGTCACCTTGGTGCGACCAAATTATGAGAAAACAAAAGATATGTATACCTAGCTATATATAACTCTTATAGGAATTCAATAAGTTTTCAAATTATAATAACAATGGTAGAGAAATAAATATAGTGTGAATCGAGAAATATTTTGGTGAAAAGCTGCCCTGTGTCTAAATCTCCGTCAAATCCTTGATTTCGTTCTGGACATCAAGTCACTTTCGCTTGAGTGTAAGGGTAAGACTGTAGCCATTAAATAAACGTTTGAGAAGCAAAATCTTAACATAAGAATGAGAGAATTAGAATCTTGTAGGCATTTTGAAATATGGAAAAATACTTATGTAAGTTCTGAAGATTGTTATAAGGGTAAAGAGCAAATTAAATGGTTGAACAATAAGTGAACTGTGAAACGAATTTTCAGGACATGTAGGTGGAAAAAGGGAGAAAATCATGCTTACCTAATAAGGATCTTGGGAAGTTAGCCATAACTAAAATACATTTAAAGTAATGATTTGTCATGGGTTCGTTGTTCCTAAAGTCACGTTTCTTGTGGTTGGGTCTTTGCTAGTATTCATTCGTTGGGAAAAGTGTGGTATCGACATGTCGATGTCGTCTGCATGTGTCTATGTGAGTCGATGACTTATGTGATTGTCGCATGTGTGTCGAGTTCTGTACTTGGAGCCCTTACTGTGTTGTGTGTCGTGAGCAATGTAAGTCAAAAAAAAAATTATCCTGGTATTTTTACTGTTGTATTTGGGTGTGTAAAATGTGGGCACTACATATGGTATCAGAGCGGAGGTTCATGCTCTCGAACCTCTGGGATGGATTGGAGTTGTGATGATTTTGCATGATAGAGATGTTGTTACATGATGGGTTGCATGATGGTGATGGTGTTTCATGATGGTGATAAATATTGGAAGAGTAATGTGTTTTAAGAGTGATGTGATCTATGTCGTAATTGTGATAGTGTGAACGCACATGATGTGTATGTCACTTAGTGCGTATTTGTTATCATGTTGATGTGCTGGGGATGGGAGTATTCCCTCTCCTTCGTGTGGATTCTATGAAGAATTCACGTGTGAATTACTGCTTGTGATGAGAGTATTGACTCTCCTTTTCGTGGACCCAATGAGGAATCCGTGTGTGATGTACCGCCTTGTTTTGTGTGAATGGAATGATTTTGTGAATTGCAGAGTGTTGAAACATTTTGACCTTATGTGATGTGATGATGTATTGATGTATTGCGTGAAAAATTGGTGTAAAGTGAATTGAATTGTATCATGATGTTTTACCATGTTTTGAAGAAATGTGTGTATCACCTTGTATGTAACAAATGAATGATATGTTGTGATGTTACTATGTCCATTGTATGTATGATTTGTGTAATATGTAATGATTCATGTTGTGATATAGGGGCATACAGTGAGCCTATGAACCCTATAGTATAGTGATTGCACTTTGGGTGCAGGATGTGGTAATGTGATGTATCGTAACCCGTGAAGGTAATGATTGTGTTGTACCTTGTATATATATACCATGCGCGTAATATGTTATGGTTGTTGTGTGTGAATTACCATTGTGTTATGTGATGTAGTTATGTGTATGTTACGACCTTACACTAGACGACCCTAAGGGGATAAATTGTCAAGAGTGTATGTGTGGAGAGAGGAGGCGTGGACCAAGTTGTCATAATCTTGAGCTGAGTACAAGTGAGAAAGTGGAGTCTTATATAGACTGAAAACCCACTTTTATCTGTTTAGTATACTTTGAGCTTGCTCAGTATATTGTGGGTGCGCACCACCTTAGGCTCAACTTATGCAACCTTGTGTCCCCTGCTCTTTCCTATTGGATTGTTCATTGAATAATCCTATGTGATTTTGACTATGTTGATCCTTGTGGGAGTTTGGAGTTATGATTCTGGCAGGAGATGATGACAGATACATTATTTGATATACTCATTCAGTTACATGTATATTTTCATGAGCTGAGGCTCGATGTCCGAGTGCCAGCAACTCGATGAGTACCCCTTTGGTGGCGATATGAGGCCACATAGTGATTGTGATGTGCTATTTTCTCATTACGTATTTTATTTGTAAATTAATCTTTCTCTTTTATTGTTAGAACCAGCCATTTTCTTGATTGACATGTTCTTATATTTTGGGCATTTATTTGATTGTTTCATTAACATTTGGATTTTACACTAACCATGGCTAATTAGCCACTTGTTTTTCTTGGTTTTAAAACTTTCTTTCATATTTGAAAGATTTGTAGCCTAGCCCAAGGCTTTTGATTTTGCCACTTGGCATTTGAATGGATTGTTATGTTGGTTCTAATGTCGTGATGTGTTGGATTAGGGTCATGGGATTAACCATGGAGTGGTTGAACCTATGGACCGCTTCGTTGTATGGGGGTACGCCCCAAGGAGTTACAGATAACTAGCGGGTTGTTGAACCACGAGTTATTATGTCACTTGGGTTTGGGGGTGACGGGGCTCTATGTGTCCAGGGCAATAGGGTGACCCGGCCTCATTAAAAGGAGAAAGGAGATTGGCCTCTATGATTGAGAGACCCGATATTATTTCTTATGGCACTCTATGGTTGAGTGACCTGTTATTCTGGATGGGGCTCTATGGTTGAGTGACCCGACTTGGTTTTGACACTATGTTTCTTTCTCTTTGGGAGGTATATGGAGATTATCTGGTGAGGTTTCGAGGAGTATATGGAGTTGCTTTATGATACTTCAGGAGATATATGGAGTTTTACCTGGTACTTTTGGAGATATCTGGGGTTTGTTTCGTGATGTCTTATTATGTGTGGAGTTGGTATAGTGAGTATGTGTCCTCTTGTGAGTTCTGGTTAGACTTGTTATGATTGGTGGCGTGACTCTTCCCTTGGTTGGTATGGACTATTGGATATTGGATTGGAACTATGTTGTTATAGTCATGGATTTTGGGGCTTGTGATACCCGTTGTATATGTATCAACGTGTTGATTTTGTTTGTTAGTCATATGTGTGTACTAGATCTATGTCTAGGGCGTAATTGTTGGAAATTAATGGTTATGTGTTCTACTTGTTGTCATTCCATGGTTTGGTGAAACCCTTGTGATGTGATACGGTCGTGAAAGTATGTAAAAGTATGCTTGTGAAATTTGGTGTTGTGTATGACCCTGGTAGGGTGTTGTGACTGTAGTTCATGATGGGAACCCACAGGAATGAATAAACTAAAATTCGATAAAAATGAAATTTTAAAGGACTTGAATTAAGAATAATGTTAATGGAAAGAGATTAATGAAATAACGAATAAGAGAGAACTGCCAATCTTCACAGAACCTTGAAAGTTGAAATTTCTACCAATTGTTCCTAGGGCCACCCCGTGACCGTGCTTTTGTGTCTGAAATCTTAACCTTAGAGCGTACCTTCGCCACATTCGTCCCTTGTTGCGTACTTTTTCTCTTTTCTTCATTGTATGTCGCATCGAGGACGATGCTTTCTTAAGGGGAGGAGAATGTAATGCCTCCTTTTTTATAAAAAAAAAAATAATAATAAATAATAAATAAAATAAAAGTTTTTAAAATTCAAAAAAGCCATGAAATTGGGGCGTTTAGGGCAAAAGGGGGTGGGGTTCGTTTTTGTTTTTTTTGTTGTTTCGGCACTTGAGTATGGGTGGAGCCGCCACCATGGGAGGAAGCTCAGCTTGTCCTAGCACCAACCAAGGCGGAGGGAGGCCTATTTTTTGTCTTCATGTGGAGGCACCCACGCATGGCGGATGTTAAGCCTTTTTGTTCTCTTCACTTCACCGATGGCATCTCTCTGCCGTGCGAGCACCTCTGCACTGCTTTTGGTTTTCCCCTCGGCCGCGCACAAAACAAACGAGTAGGAGCCCGTGGATGCTTGCCAAACAGCATGAGGCCAGAAACTTGTCGAGGATGTTCTTTATGTCAAGAAGCGCCCTAGTTGTTTTGCTTGCAAAAGCGTGAAGAAACATAAAAAGTTTTCTTAATGCGTGGGAAAGAAATGCAGTTCCATGGAATGCCATGATTTCGATTTAGATTTGCACAAATGAGTTTGTTGAAATGGCCTTGGAAACTTCAAACAAATGCATTGGTGCGTGTAAAGCCGAGACCCCACATGGATCCTTTCTTTTCCAAAAAGGCTCCCATTCTTGTCAAAATGGAAGCTTTGAACAGTTATGCACATCCATCAAAGCATTATGGAGAATATTTTGAATGTTTTTAGTTTAGTTGATATGCGTGGAAAACATGGAATGCAATATTGGAATCCTATGAATTGTTTAAACAAAATACGTATATTTCAAAGGTATGTGGTCTCTGACGCAAATGACATGGAGAATGTGCAAACATGAATACATTTGAATAAAAAAAAGGGCGTTTGGGTGCATTTGAAGAATGCCTCAAAGAGATGTGATCTTATGGAACATACCCTGATCATGTAAGCTTCATTTTTGTCTAATTAGCATGTAGTGAGCAAGTTGATGCATGAGGGTTGTAAATACTTCGATGGCATGAGTGCCTCTTGTAGAATCACGTTGAATTATTGCCTCACCTCTTCCAAGTGGAGTTTTGGTTAACATGCATTATAACCATTAATTAATGCTTCCTATGCATTGTATTTGAAAGTCGTTCCTCGGAGTATTCAAATGCTTGGAAAAATGGATTTTGTTGGAAAGGACGTGTGATCTCTTGGCATAGAAAATGTGGTTTAAGGATCGGGATGACTTCTTAAAACACAATTTGGTGCTTTCGATGAGACATGAAATCTAACGAATGGCTTGGTTTGACAAGCAACTACTTACGGCATCAAAAAAAAAAGAATTCAAGTGATCAATGGTGGTCTCGGCGAATCGCGTGAACCGGTTGCGAAAGAGAGATGCTTGGAGCCCTTGCCGTTTCGCTCATCGTTTCCGGGCATGGTCCTTCTTCCCTTACCTCTCTTAATTCTCGTATTTTAGTTCTCTTTTGCAATTAAATAGAATTTTAAATCATTAGGATTTTTAAATACGAGTTAAATGTCTTTTGACTCATTCAAAACAATAAAGTGTCGTGTCATGACTCTCAAAGCCATTATAACTTGCCTACTTAAAACATGAACTATCACCCTCACTTCGAGATGATTTAGAAATCTCTTACCCTTTTGACCGCGTTCAATATCGTTTTATCGACCGGACAAATTTGACTCTCCACGGATAAAGTTGACCTTCTCCTTGTTTTAAATAGTTAAATTTTGCAATTTTCGGAGACTCACCTAAGTACCCTTCGCCACTCTCGAAGCGAGATGTGAAGTTTCATTCGTGTACCTTGGTATACGAGGAAGTCACCTTGATTTTTGGTTTGACCCGAAATGATCATATGACATCCTTTTGACGCCCTTTAGGAGCCTGTAACACTTTGGTTTACAACGGTGAGAAGTTGTTAAAACTAGAAAGTTGGCTTTCGTTTTGGATCGCCATTTGAAACACGGAAAGAGAAATCACTTCTGTTTTCACAAACCTCTAGTGATTATACTAGACAAATGCATGGAACTTTCGGTATAGGAAAGAGAATTTTCGGGATAGTTTGGTGAAGCCATTTTGTAGAGCCTCGATCGCATTTTTGACGAGGTCAAACTGGTCCATTTTTGCCTTGTCGCTCTAGAAGCTTGTCGCCGTTTGAACATGGTTTTCTAGTTCTCCTTTCCGTCGACTCGGCGAATTCTCCTTATATAGGGGAACTAGTAGGAAGAGTCTCGTTGTGTGCTTGCATCATCCGTCGAACGTCGTTTGGGACACGGTTTTACAGGCCATTCGAGCTAACTTTTGTCTCTTTGTTGGGTGAACTATGACAGAGGTGGCCCCGGAAAAAACTACTAGCCGCCAAACGCAAACCGTGCGCTCTTTTTCAATTCCGTCAGTTGCTATGAACTCTTGGTATATCCGGGAACACGTAGCAAGTTGATCGTGGAGGGCGTTCTCATTGGAAGGTAACTTTTGGAAGCAGTTTCTTAGCCTCCGAGTCGTTGTGAACGCTTTTGTAATTAGTGAGAAAATGTAAAAGTAGAAAGTTGCGAACCCTCGTAGGATTGCCAAATCCCCTTTGGAAACTTTCATCACACGTAAATAACTATTTAAAACACTAGAATGAAACTCGTTGGGTGTATTGGAACTTTAGACAAAATGATATTTTCTCTCTCTTCCCTTCTCTTTCTCTCTCTCTGAGTTTATAAAATGAAGAAAAAAAAAATGAAATGCAATGATTACATGTTTCTAGGTTTTATTTTTATTTCGATTGCATATTGTAGTTATTGTTAGATGTAAATGGGAAGCGAAAAATGATAATTATGATTGTTTTAGGGTGGATGCCATGCCCGGCGATTTATCGTTGATATCATGCTCACGTGGGTTTTGCGGGATGGATGAATGGCGACGAAGAAAGGCGATGTGAAATTTAATTATTATTTTTGTAACTTTTATAGGTCATTGTAAAATGAATAAGCGTGTGTGTAATTTAGTCTCTTATTCTTGAAAAATTATAAATGAAATTTGTTAATATGTATGATATGCTAGTTTTTAAGGATACTTATGAAATGCACTCTAATCACCAATTCAATTTGATTTTTAGTTGTGTGTAAAAAAAAGGTTTGATTTATATAAAGTAAATTGAAATCGAAGTTAATATTGTAGTACCTTCTCGGTATTTAATAAATGATTAAATTATATTATAGGGTTACCTTCTTACCTTGCGAAACACGGTAATGAGTTTTAATGGGAACACTCAACCCTAATAAAATATTCGTGCATGACTTGCTGTAGATGTGATCCTTTCCTACCATATAAGAAATTTAAAGCGAAGAACGACCTTAAACTTTGCATCTTGATGAGACCTCATAGGTTAGGTAAATAAAACCCCTCGTTGGAGTTACCGTCGTAGTCATTAGGTTTAGCGTCATTGTCGTGAATCCATATTTTAGAATAACATGGTCGACCTTATCCAGAGTATGCGGTTTCCTTCTAGATTTGGCATTCGCGAGAAGAATGTACTCTCTTCGGGTCCGATACTTGGTGAGTGTTGAAGACCACCTTAGGAGTCACCTTATGAGTCCTTGTTCGAAGGAGCGACTAAGCGGTGCTGACCACGGATTCTATCAAAATAACCCCTTGGTATGTCCTTGAATGTGGTTTAGTATATTTTTGTCCACCTGCCTTAAACTCTTATATAGTTGAGGCGTAGATCATTGAGTGCATAATGGAAGAAACCAACCCTCAGCTGATTAGGAGGTGTCACTTGTGGTTCGTGTATGGTTTACAATTCTTCCGACCATATACCCCTTCAAGATGGTAGTCAAATACTTCGGTAACTCCTGATTTCACAACAATGCTATGAGCGAGACCATAGTGCGATGTATAAGCATATCCTAAGATGAGAACGAGATTGGAGATTAGGATTGAGGTCACTCATGAAGTCCTTAAAACTTAATTAAACATAATCAAGTGTTTCAAAGAATATAAGTCACCTTGGTGTGACCAAATTATGAGAAAAAAAAAGATATGTATACCTAGCTATATATAACTCTTATAGGAATTCAATAAGTTTTCAAATTATAATAGCAATGGTAGAGAAATAAATATAGTGTGAATCGAGAAATATTTTGGTGAAAAGCTGCC
The DNA here is from genome assembly GCA_018340775.1 of Taxus wallichiana var. yunnanensis. Lineage (NCBI taxonomy): Eukaryota > Viridiplantae > Streptophyta > Pinopsida > Cupressales > Taxaceae > Taxus > Taxus wallichiana. The sequence goes on from CM031239.1 coordinate 958,453,821, forward strand.
CTGTGTCTAAATCTCCGTCAAATCCTTGATTTCGTTCTGGACATCAAGTCACTTTCGCTTGAGTGTAAGGGTAAGACTGTAGCCATTAAATAAACGTTTGAGAAGCAAAATCTTAACATAAGAATGAGAGAATTAGAATCTTGTAGGCATTTTGAAATATGGAAAAATACTTATGTAAGTTCTGAAGATTGTTATAAGGGTAAAGAGCAAATTAAATGGTTGAACAATTAGTGAATTGCGAAACGAATTTTCAGGACATGTAGGTGGAAAAAGGGAGAAAATCATGCTTACCTAATAAGGATCTTGGGAAGTTAGCCATAACTAAAATACATTTAAAGTAATGATTTGTCGTGGGTTCGTTGTTCCTAAAGTCACGTTTCTTGTGGTTGGGTCTTTGCTAGTATTCATTCGTTGGGAAAAGTGTGGTATCGACATGTCGATGTCGTCTGCATGTGTCTATGTGGGTCGATGACTTATGTGATTGTTGCATGTGTGTCAAGTTATAAGATGTACTTGGAGCCCTTCTTGTGTTGTGTGTCGTGAGCAATGTCACTACAAGATGAAAAGGGAAAAAAATTATCACTAGAAGATGGTATTTTCTAAATTATTGTTGTATAAATGTAGAATGTAGGGTGTATGATGCATACATATATGATGAGTGCAATGTGTAATGCCTATAGTGCAGTGTGTGGGGTTCGGTGTAATAAGCCCTCAATAGTCAAGTGTGAACCAAAGCTCAAAAGAGTGTGTCATCGGGTAGTGACGATGCTAAAATATGAATGTGTATGCTTATTCTAAGAGATTGATGTATGTATTATAATGTAAAATTATAGACACACTAACACTAATATGATAGGGGGATGTGTTAGATGCTATTCTTCCAAGTGTACTATGATGATCGAGATCTATGCAACAACGTGAGAGGTGTCATGCTATGGTGGAAGAGCGTTCTTGGTGTAGTGATAAGAGAGAGGGAAAAAAATGGTGGGCGAGCAACAGTAGGACCATGCGATGCTAGCAAAATTTGAGATATGTCTTGTTCATCAATAGGAGTATTAGATTCAAAAAAAGTGTTTGGTTTTATATTATAAGGAATTGATGACACCGTTGAAGATTTGATAGTAGAAGAAGGTGGATTGATTTTGAGAGGTGGTCACGTAATTTCACTTGGTGATGTTGTAGATGACTTGAGAGGAAGAGGCGTTGCATTGATTTTTGAAGGAGTTTTCTTATGTTGACTTGGGGATTTCATAGATGACTTGAGAAGAGGCATTGTATCGATTTTGAGGGTGGTTTCTTAGGAGGTGTTTAACTTATTGTAGAAGGATCCTAAGTAATGTTGGTATGATTATCATTAGATATATATGGATTAGATTTAGGAACCCAATGGGATTTATCATTTGTATTAGAATGTTGTACAAAAAATGAGAGAAAACCCTGATGTGCAAGGTACTTGATACTTCATTGTAAATCATAACACGAATTGTCATTATGTCCAACGATCCTGGTGATAGTTGAAATATGGAAGACCTTGATACTTGGAAAGCCTATAAGGATGATAACCATGAGTAGATGGAAAGCTAATGATTCTATGAGTGATGAGTTGTGGAAGAATATCTTGTTTCTTAGCATTGATATTAAATGTGAGAAGCGTAGGAGTGGTGCGACTTTGGGTTCACTAATATGAGCACATGTAGAAAACATAAGATGAATCTAAGAAGAAGAAAAGTGTAATCCTCATAAGTATTCTTAAGTAGTTGAATTTCAAATCTAAGAGACGTGATTATGGATTCCATAGCCTAAAATTTATCTTTAAATAAAGAATGAAGAGCTTGTATGGATTTATAAATAGATTGATTGGAATTGGAATCAAAATAGTCCTAAAAAGATGACCAATAATAGGATTGACTTAGGTAGGCAATATGTTGATAAATGGATGCATAATCTCTAGGTTTTTAAGAGAATATTTATAAGATGGGTGCATTTGAATCAATTGAAGAAAAGAGACTTGAAAACATTAGAAGCCATGATAGAAAAGATGAGAAAATCCCTAGAACAAAGGTGGATTTGAAGACCAGGTTCGCTTAAAATAATTAATATGAGCTAGTTGCGTAATATGCTATGCACAATTGTAATAAAGTAAATAAATGTAGTAAAGAACTATTTTAATTATCTAAGCAAATATATAAAATGAAATACTAAACCCTAATGTGTGAGAGGAAAGAGGAAATATATCAGATGAATAATGAAGCCTATCAAAATGTGTTATTGATGAAAAAAAATTAGGAAGTAGGAACGACTATGCCGGTGTACCTTAGAGGATAGATATGGGTTATCTAGCTGGACTAGAGTGCTTGGAAGAGGACTAGGGTGCCAACACACACTTTGGTAAGGAAAATAGGTGCCATGGTCTAGGAAAAGGTCGAGAACTACTCTTCACAAGCTCAGGAGATGACTGTTATCCTTCACTACTTGTTGCATTAATTTCTCTATCTGTGCGAACGCTCCAAATATTCTAAGAAGAATAATAACCTGTAAAAGAACCAAAAGGAAGTATCAAAACCCTAAAAAATAAATATGTAGAATGAATGGGTCAGACTGATCTCAATCGCTGCCACAATAGTGGGCTTACTAACTAAGTTTTGTACTACATTTCGAGATCCGGATGAAGTTCAGTAGTGTGGGTGCATGTAATCGTGCCCTAGGTGCTCTTGTGCTAGTCACACTTTGTGAAGTAACGAGCAATAAATAAATTTATAAAATGTAGTAGAAGATGTGCATAGCATAGAATCCCTTCCCTATTAAGTGTGATGCTAGATGTCCTAGATTGTGCCTTGATGATGGAGCTATGTGGATGTTAATGCAATAGATGAATGTAACTCTAGATGGAGTGATAGTAGTGTATGATGCTAGGTCCCTCATTATGATCTCATAACTTTATATTTATAGGTTTGTCTTTCTCTAATTTTGTAATTAACCTCAAAAGAAGACCCCAAGAAAGATAAATATGAAAAATTGCTAGCAAATGACCAAAAATGGCGAGAAAGTGCTAGAAGGATTAGGGTACTCCCATGTGGGATCAGGGCACCCATGGGCGCCTTAGTACTAAAGATGGGAACCCCATACGAGGCTAAAATAACGTAGGATATCTAGAAATGGATGGGAATATAGGTGTAATAGGTCGTAAAATAAGAAATAAAATAAACAAGATGGCTAAAGGAAGGGGGTTAATTAGTACTTTCTTTACTCAATAACCTTTAAATAGTAGTATGAGACCAAGATAAATAAAATGTGTCAAGTGCATGATTTTATGACTACAAAATGTATAGTAGCTTATCACCAAAAATTATATTTAGGAAGAAATGAAGGTGCGATATCGATATGTATTTTTTTTAAATTAACTGATTAATATAAAAGTGTAAGTTGTGATTAGCTAAGCACCATAAAGAGAGGAATACAAACAAAGCACCATAAAGATCTTGACATTATAAGCATAATATGATAAGAATTTAGGGGACATAAAACAAATTCATTTGGCAAGGAATTTTGGCCCAAGTTCTCTAATTATAAATAGAACCACCATATGTAAGTAAATCTCCAAGTTTCATTGAGATTGGTGTGAAATATAATCATGAAATTGAGGGATATAAGGAGTATCACATGCCAATAAAAATATGCACTCCTACTCATGTCGATGTTATCATGGTCACCACAAAGCATGGATATTAGTGAAAATTAGTAAGAAACATGAGTTGGTTTTTTTATCATTGACTCTCTCCCAACAAATGGGGATTCTTATTTTTCTAATTGCCTATTTTCCTCCACTTTTTAGTACACATACCCAATGGTATAATGTACCAAGCGCCATGAATTGGGAGATTGCACTAAAATATTTGAAAGAAAGTTATGGTAAGATACGTTACAAATAATTTTAGAACACCGATATGAAAACAATTGATAGAGAGAAGGAACTTGGAGAGAGTAAAGGGACCTAAGAAAGTCAAAAAGTGAAATAATCTATAAATATTGTACTAATATTATGTACCTAATTATCAAATAATTAAATCATCAATAACCATTTTTAGGTGTCTATTTTTGGATGATGGTTTTGGAATAAAAGAAATTATTACATATTTACAAATAGAAATAAGGTAGAATTTGATTGTAAAAAATAATGAAGTGTAATACACTAAAAATGCCTTAGATTACATGTTGTGACATTGAAAAATAAAATATATAAAAATTCAATTTGTCAAAAACTTTCCTCGATTACTACAATTGCTCGCATTTTATCGCTATCAATTTTTTCTCTCCTTCGTTCCTCCATGGCCTTTCTTCATCCGGGCTCAGGTGCCTCCTACACCAAGATCTCGGCTCCACCCTTAATGGGGATCCCTTCGGGGTGTCCTCCTTGTGGTCCATATCCAGGATGTGGATGTAGATGTCTCTATCTCCATTCTCTCGGTTGGAGCTCTCATTTGCAAATTCATTGGGTTTTAGCCCAAAGCTCAAGACCTATTCAATTGGATCTAAAACTCCTAAAAATTTCATCTCCAAACCAGGTGAAACCTTGGGTGGAAATTTTAATCAAAACTTGAAATGCATGAACAAGGTTCTAGTCTGTACCCGATTATATGATCTTCCCATCAAACACTAAATATTATATTCCTAACATTCCCCCTAGTGCAAGCACGATAGAAAAATATTCAAAAATTCATTTGCAATATGCTCACCCTTGTGGCATGTCCAACTATGCGAATCATGACCTTGATACAAAAGCAAGGCTCTTTACTTCCATGGTTTTAAAAAGGATTAACACAAACCTTGACGTGAACATGCCCCATCAACTTTCTACCTCATGTGGTTTTCTGGATCTCCCACAAACCTTTTCAAGATCCATGAACTTTCTTACACTGGTGATTTTGTTCTCTACAACATTTTTACATTAGGAAGTACATAGGAATCACTACTCACTTATTACCAATCTAAACAAGAATACTCACACTAGAAAATATTTCACATTACATCCATAAGAACAAAATGTTCTTAATTGTAGCCACTTTTTTTATCACTTGTTAGTCGACCTCGGACATCATAGACAACTAGAAATGAAATATGCCCTTTACCTTATTTGGTTTGGCACATAATGGAAATGGAACATTGGTGTCATGTCCCCCCCAAATGTGAAATTTCCACTTAGGAACACTGAAAAGGTAAATTGTATTATACTTCATACTACTATTTGGATCTTATTGCACGTGATGATCATTTGCGGTGAACATATTCACTCGTCGGCCATCTTTCCAACAAAGTACATTAGTTAGAGGATGTAGTGCCCACATTTTATAGCCTCAATTATCTATTGACTTCTTTATTCATAGTTATGATTTGATAGGGATTTGATATATTTGGACATTATGTTATGTTATTTTATCTTCATGGACATGTATGGTGATTTGGGCGTGTAGCACCAATTTAGCTTTGATTAGTATGTTGGCACATTTTATTTGATGTTGTGGATACTAACATATTTCTATGTTATTTGGGCCTAATTGATATATGATGGATACATAGTTTAGTCACACGTCTTGATGATATAAATTATTTGATTATTGATGAGAACACATGATAACATGGATGTATGTCATTTATATGTATTGTAATGGCTAACACATGATGAATTGTGTGAAATTGTGCATGTTTCTCATTTACGATTCCATGTTGATGTTGTGATATCATATATTTGCATGTTTAGACTTGATCGTTTATTGAGTAGTTGATTTACACTTGTATTGGGACAGATGCGTTTAATGTGTGCATTGAGTGTGTAGGTGAAATGACACAAGAGAATGTGAGTTTAGGGTGGCTACACAAATTGTGCACAAGCGACCCACGGGGCTAAGTCCTAACCATGTTAGTTGTATGAGGCCTTATTGTTTTCTTGTATTATTTGGGCACCATGAGTGACCCTTATTTGTAATGTTGTATGTCATGTAAAATTAATTGTGTTTAGGTTGTTTTATTTTTTAAGTAAACTAGGTTTGGGGACTTAATGGTCCCCACTTGCATTAAGTTTTGTATTTTTGTTAAGTGTGTGTTAATTAGAGAGGATTGGGGTCACATGTGCACCCTTGAGTGGGCCCCACATCCTCTACACTTGTGCCCAAATGTGCCAAACCCGAAATTGGGCTATTTATGGCATTTTAAGTGACCCCTTTTAGTTTTGGGAGTTCACTTAGCATGAAAATAAGCCCTTGGACCCTACCTATTAGGTAGGGGCTTAATTTCAAGGCATAGAGGGAGTTTCCCTCCCATTTAGCCTCTCTTTTGTCACCATCCATGTAAGATGGATTTAGAATGTGTGTTGTAAAAAGTTACACAAACTTGTCTCATTTTCTTTTTGGGAAATTTGGGAGAAGGGTGTTTAAATGTGAGTTTATATTTTCTTCTTTTTATTTTGGGAATCTTTGACTTGGAGGGAAGAGAGGGGTGACACATGTCACCCCCTCATTGGTGAGGAAATTTAGTTTTTTTCTTCAAATACTCCCTCATGGGGAGAAAGAGAACTTTTTTTTGGATTTTTCTTGGTGCTTGGAGGCTTTTGGAGTTAGAGTTTGCTTGGACAAGGAATTGGGAAAATATTAGAGATTTGGAGAGCTTGTGGAGGTAGGCTCTTTGATCTCATTTTATGTTATTTGGCATGTTAGATCTTAGATTTTCTTATAGTTGAAAATGTGTGTCTTGTTTTTTTGTGTTGTTTATTGCTTGGGTATGTTATTTATTATTTTCTCCATCCATCATATGGCTTGATGGATTTTGGAGTTTTATTGGGAAGAGGGAGGGATTTTCCCTCTTAAACCTCATGGCTTGATGGGAAAGCCATGTTGGTTCTTTTTATTCCCTCATATGGTTTGAGGTGGGGAAGGTGGTTCATATGGTTTGAACCCCTTCCCCATCCTTGGAGAGGAAACCCAATGGGTTTGAAAATCCTCCCAAGGAGGATTTTAGGTGAATGGGTGGAGCAATAAGGAGGGATTGTTATCTTGGAGGGATAAGGAGGTTTTGTGAAGAATCTTGTAAGTGTGCATCCTATGGTTGGACCACACTCTTTGGCACTTTTGGATGTCTCATCTACTCTTCCCCATTGTTGAGGATGAATATGGTTTTCTCCTCTTTTATTTGGTTGGTAAATGTTGTGTTTCTTTAATGTATGGTTTTGTCTTGTATGTGAATGTGTTTGTTGTTTTGTCTCCCTAAATCTTGTGCACATTTGTGGAAGCTAGCTCTCTCTCCCATGGGCTTGGGGAGGCTAGCATGTCTTCCAACCTTTGGAAAGGCATGTAATGATGCCTATAGGTTGGGTGGTAAAACAAATCTTTCTCTATGTGTTGGTTTCTTTGAAAGCACTCAAAGTTGGAGCTCAAGTTTGGAAGATGGTTGGAGTTTCTTGATATCATGGCTTCTCATTATTTTCTCCAATTTTTGTGAACACTACTCTCATTGTAATCTTATGGATATGGCTATGTGGGAGTTTATTTTTCTTGTAAAGTTCCATTTTGTGATTGGGATTACTTGTAAACTAGTGTCACATTAGTATGTGTAACCTTCCTTCAATCTTGGAAAGAAGTCTTGTAATGTTTCTCTTGTGTATCTTAAGTATTTTTGAAATATGTTGTATTTGTGAGCTTAAGCTTCTTGGAAATGAAATCTTGTAAAATAGTTGATTCCTTTAATATGGATTGTTGGAACTTCATTTTTGAAAAGAAAGTTTTTTTATTGGAAATATGTTTTTCCCAATAAAAATGCAAAATGTGATGTTAAGAGCACTAAAATAAAATGTGACATTTCTTGTGGGATCTCCTTCTTGTTAGAAATATGTAGTATTTATTTTGCTATTGCATTTGAAAATAAATCTGGTTGTAACATGGTGCTTGAGGTTTAATATTGAATGGAATATTATCTTTCATGTAATATATCTCCTTCTTGTAAATTTTTGTAACATTATTGAATGAAATGAAATTAGTTTTGCTTCCTTTCCATGTGAAACTTAACGAATTGATCTTATTAGGAAATCAAATGTGAATATGTTTTCTTCCTTACTAATTTTTAAACATATTCCAAGCCTCTCTCTTCTTTTTGAAATACTTTGCTACATTCCTTTTTATCACATAAATAAGTAAATCATTTTAATATAGATATATTGAAAAATATTAAGTTTCATACTTCACAAAGATAACAAAACATAATCTATTGTTTACAACAACTTTTTTATATTGTATATAAATAATTTTTAATATAGTATATAATATAAATATATTATAAAATATATCTTTATATAATATATAATTATATATATATTATATAATATATATATATTATAATATATATATATATATATAAAAAAATAAAAAAAGAATCGGTGGAAAGTTGTTTAGGTTTTTAAATTAAAAAATATAATTGGTGGGGAGGGTCGAGCCCTCCCCAAACATGCACCCAAACTTCCCAAAAATCCACCACTGTCCCTTCCCCACTCCCAACTCCCCACGCACCCCTTCCCCAACTCCCAAACCCCTACACCCTATCCTTTCATGCAGACCTCCTCCCTCCCATTCATTGAACCCACACTCCTCGCAAAAAAACTACCACCATACTAATTCACCACCGCCTTCATAGTCCTGCATCGCCGACATTACCATAACTATCTTTGTGAATTTTCTTATGTGGGTTCTCAATAATATTTTAGGGTTTTATATATATCTATTATTTATATGTGTGTGTGTGTGTACAAGGTAGATTTGCCTCCTTTATTAAAAAAAAAAAAATGGGTATAATACATACCCAACCAGAAAAATTTTGGTAAAGAAGAACAAAATAATAATAATAATAATGATATTATTCATTAAAAATCCATGAATCCAAAACTCCATGGCTCCTCCTCAACCTACACAAAGCAAGAAACAAAAAAATGAAACCAAATGAAAGAGAAAGGAAAGGGAAAGAAAAGATAAGGATGGATTAGGGAAACTTTAGGGCAAGTTTTAAATCAAGGGCCAAGATTAGATTGATCCTAGGGTTCACATTAAATCCTACACAACTTTTAAGTCATGGGATTTTGTGGGATTAAGAAATAAAATAAAAGAAGGGTGTGTGGGGAAAATTAAATAAAAGGGGGGAAACTAATTAAATTAAAAGGGGTGTGTAGACTTTCTATTGTGACCCTAACAAACATTTAGTAGAAATAAATAATTAAAGTTGGAATTGGACTAGTAGTTAATTAATTGGGTAAATCAAATTAGTATAAAATGATTATTAATGGGGATCAGAAAAGTATAGTAATAGTATTTGTTTACTTTTTAAAAAAACTTTATCCAAATATTTAACTACCTTTTGGTGTGGTTTCCTATGTCCAGGGAGGGTCACTATAGAGGATCTCTCGCAGTTAATTTCCTTCATATATAATTATTTTTCAACATCCACATATGCATCGCTTTCAAAGCAAAAATTAAAATATAATGCATGAATTAAAATCAAATAGTCACACCAAAAACATTTTCCACTATAATTGATATATGACTTCATCATTAGCATTACTAACGATAGGTCATTGATCAACCTTCAACCTCGTGTTCCTTCGTCCTCTAGTTTTGCATTCAACCGGATTTGATCATAAAGCTCAATTATAAATCATATGTTGGCTACCCCAAAAACCAAACATGCATTTGTGGGGCAATTTTTATTTTTATTTTTTTTACTTTCACAACTCTTTTACCGTGATGACACTTGACACAATGACACACTTTAAAATTTTGAATCTTACATGTTGACACTAATAGGGACAAGGATACTATACTTATTGATAAAAAGATGACAATAAAAAAAATAGACTATTACTTTTAACACATTTTATGACATTTTATGATGACTCAAACTTCACTAAATAATACTTTGGAGGCTATTCTCCACATAAAATACACCTTTTTACACTACACATAAAAACCCCTTTGTAAAATGGTGTACTTTGTGTGGAGAATAGACTCCACTAACACAAAATAAAACAACACAAAAAAAAGTAATTAATATTCCTATACACAATTCTTTTAACTTTGACTAACAATGTTTTTTTATACAAATCCATCATATTAACAAGCTATTTAAATATTACAAAATGTGACATATAAACTTGCTTAAATCAAAAGACTAGATTACAAAAGAAATAAGAAAAACACACAAATTTAAATAGAAATCTAAGACCTTCACCGTCTGGTAGGAAAATGGAATGACGAAAGATTTAGCGAGATCTCAAATCCTCTTTCTACTGTCTTTTACTGTGGCATTCATCCCAATTGCGGTAATATTTAGAAGATCCAAGGAAGAAGAAGAAGCAATGAGATCATGGATCAATCTGTCCATTTGTTCTCGTTCGAATACATGCACCCCTTCATATTAATAATATATACCCCACAAAATTGCTAAAAATACCCCACATTGAGCATGCAAAACTAAAAATAGGAAAATTAAAAATAGAAAAACTAAATCAAAACCATCATTTAAGCCATCAAAATTGACATAGTCCCATGAATGTCCTCAAATCCCTTTCCCATAGAATAAACACCTTCAGCATAATTACAAAAGAAACAAGAAAGAACACACAAATCTAAATAGAAATTTGACCTCACACTACTTGCCAATGTAAAGAGTGGTAGATTGACCACATGTCATATGTTTGAAGTATACATGCATGTACATGTCCGGTGGTATGTGAACACCTAAAATAATGATCAATGGAATCTTGGAGGTGTAAATTGATGCCTTGATTAGATGAAGAGATCTCATGTTGAATGCAGATGTGTGCTCCAAATAGATGAAAATGGAGATGCCAACAAGTGTTTTATTTACATGATTGGTCTGACTATATTTTAGCGAGCTAAATATCTCCATTCAAGTGACTCAAATGGAAATATCTATTGGTATGCACACGGGGAAAGTTGCGATTACCCAACTCCTCCATAAAACACCTCTCCTCCAAATTTCCTTAACATGAAATCTCTTTCCTTATATTGAAAGTCGATCCTTGAATGGAAGACCTAATATTTCACAGATCCAAGCGTATGAACTGGTTATAAACTATTTTGTATTCATGAACATGTAGTCAAAGAAGGTTTCATAGGTTAAATGCCTAGAAGAGGGAGTCATATCACATATTTTCCTAGATCCACACTTGAAATGGTCAGCTTCAGAAACTATACCAAATATGTAGCAAACCATTAATTAATATGCAGCTTTAGATATTATAGCGAACACAAAATGCCACTAATTGGTCAAAATTTGACAAAGCGCTTGCATGTGATTCTTTCATACAACAGGAAAACGAAAACAACTATGGCTCTACCTCCTCACTATATTCAAATATCCATAATTTTTCATAGATTTGATTTGACTGCTCTATACCGAATGTTTGGTACGAGATTTCAAAAATAATTAAACATATCAATAATGTTTGTATTGTATTTCTTCACATATTTACATATTATATAGGAATATGCATATGAATTCCTATAAACAAGGAGCTTGTTACAAACAACTCACCTATTTACATGAGATTTTTTTATCAAACCAATCTCACATAAATAATCTATAACAACTTAATGTAAGTAATGAGAGTACTAAATATTACATTCCTAACATCACGACCATAAACATTTTTAACACTTTTTACTTCACCTTTATCTTGGTCATTCAATGGTGGAAGGCTGGTGCTATAATAAATCTTCCACTCCCAATCCTCACTAGATTGAGCAACATTAGTGGCATTGGATTCATTCCAGGACCAATTCTTATTTTTAGACATTCCCTTTGCCTTTAGATCTTCCCTAACCGAGATGTGGACTTATTTTGTTCAACAATTGATCAAAAAAGTTCTTATTAGATCATCGAAATACTTTATTATCAAGGAAATTCCAAGTTTGCTCCAAGGTCTTAGCTTCCACCCATGTTTATTATTCTTCATTTTAGGATCCATCTAAGGCTTCTTACAAGAAGCCCAAAAAACTCTTATATATTTTCTTTGGGCCAATTATGTCTTCGGCTCTAAAGGTTTCCCTATTATGGCTTAACATCTTTGTTGTAGATCTAAAGAGGTGGGTGGATTATGCCTCTTTGATATCCGGATTTAAGTCCATGCTTTGGGCATCAAATGGATCATTGAAGCCTAACGGTTTCAAGCTTGGAATTTTTTTCTTAGATGATAAATTATCTAAGGCCTTCCGATTGGAAATGCTAGATTTTATCCCTACTTCTCACTCGGTGCTTGTCAAAATTAGAGGCACCTTTTGGCCAAAAGTATCAAGCACGCTTATAAATTCCTTAAACCACATATCATATGGGTGGGAATGGATTCAAATGGTTTTTATATTAATTTCCATTCTATGTGGTGGCCATCCCGATTTGAATTCTAGGAAGCTTTCTTGCAATCGCTCTTGGAATTAAAGAGTTGCTACTTTTTAAGAAGTAAATCATAATATTACAGATTTTTTGTCCCATAAAACTAAGAATTGATACCATGGGAAGTTCTCAAGAAAAAAATCCAACTTTCAAAGGATGATGCACATTCCATCTCCAGTCATTTCAATTTTTTGTGATGAACATCTTCACAAAATTGGATTATCTCCTCCAACTTTCGTGTGGCAAGAATAGAATTGGATTTTTGCCACTCCTTTTCTTTGATACAAACTTTGGATCGGTTATCACCTTTTGGTGGAAAATATCATCCCGACCGATACTCTCAATCACCGGTGGAATCTCAACTCTTTTCTTATGATCTCATCAAGAAGATTTGAATAGGTTTAGCGAGATGCCTTTTGAAACCAAGAAATCTCATTTCCTCTTGTGTATTCTTTATCAAGGCCTTCCTATTGTGGAAAATCATAAAAGAATTGGGGTTTGCTAACCCATTATGCCCTTTATTTCATCCCCTAGAATATATGAAACACCTTTTCTTATTTTTCTCTTGCACAATCTACATGCAATAGATTCAATCCCTATTCCATCCATTTCTTCTAGAGCCCTCTACTTGGAAAATGGCCCTTCTTGAGGATTTTCCTTTCTTACTGCAAAATACAACCTTGATATGGAATTTATTGAGATTGGATATCATATTTCATATTTGGAAGGATAGAAGTTATTATTTTTAATAGAATTCAAATGGATATAATATTCTTTGTTTCCGATCAAGTTACTATTATTTCAAATGTGTATCTCTAGATTAAAGTGTATGTAGAGATGCACTGGAAAAATAGAATCTTTAGACCCTCATGTTGGACATTGTGTCATTTTTGTTTTCATTGATGTCAAGTGGAATTGATGGAAATGGGTGTCTCAGGTGGCATAGAACCTGTATGTAATTTCAAAAAGGTGAAATGAGTGAAGGTTGATTGGTAGTAAAGTGTCTTGGTGTCATGGTCTATTGTATTGGTGTAATATCTTGCATGGTTTAGTTTGTATGGTCTAGTAACTAGGATCTAGTGGTGGTTTAAGGTTGGTCAATGGTTGTTAGGATTTTTAACATGTTCAAGAAGATGTGTCGGGGGGTGTATGAGTGTCTACAAGGTGATGAACATGTTAGTCTATATGAATCATGTGTTAATACTAGTCATTCTAGGCCTACTCCTAGACCTAGTATAAGTAGTTGGATTAGTAGCTTGATATATGAGGTAGAAACGAGTCAATATGAGTATGTGAGGAGTGTTTTGAGGTTTCATAGCATGTTTGGAAAGAGTACAAAGTCAAGTTTAGGTATTTATTACATGTTCAAGGTCCTTTACTAGAATGCTCCATTATTTTAACGACCCGAAACCCAACCAAAATGTTGGAAAATAGGATAATTTTTTCTAAAGTCTGAATAAAACATAAACGTGACTTGGCTAAGTTTAAAACCTAAAAAACCAACTTACTAAATGGTACGCCAAACATATGAAAAATCTACTATGACCACGTCCTTATTATTATACTCTAAAGACTAATGAAGCGAGTTAAACAATTCACGACTAGTTAAATTGTTCATCCTAAGGTTTTTCCATTCATGTTTCTATTAGACCCAATCCTCGCGTACCCCTTGGAGTGTAATACGGCCACCATGGTATTATCCTTATTGTCAAATCTTATTAAAATATATTATTATTACTATATATATATTATATATATATATATAATGCCTATATTTTAAACACCAAAATACAATAGTAAAATTATTAGAATAATTTGTTTTGTCTTTAATTGCTAGCTACACAACACCACAAGGGATCTAAGTAGTGAGACTCAATATCACATAAGACACTTACAAAAACATGAACCCACTCATACAATAGGATAACATAGGGTACACATCGATTTATTACTTAAAGGAAGTAAATGAGGATAATGACCCAACTACAAAGTGAGAAACACGGGATATGCATACTCCACAACATGGCCTTTTCATGGTTTACACATTCATTAAATTTAGGTTTCCATTATATGACCTTATAGTTTTTAGGAGAATTAAACACATAAGGTTTAAAATTTTCTATTTTTCAAAACTTCAATTATTTTATTTTACAAAGCATTAGTCTTTAAAGGAAAATGTGTTGTTGATTCTTTTCTCAAATTCCATTAGTTATTCATAGCTCATTTGTTAAATAAATCCATTTTAAACAAATGTGAGTCTCCTAATATTCATTCTTACGTTAAAGGTTTTTTTCTTAAAAAATGTTAAATTGACGTTAAATTTTACCCTCATTACTTAAGGGAACTAATATGAGGTCAACGGGAAAGAAATATTGAAATTTAATTGAAGATTAATATTCAAGTTACCCTTTCTATAAACTTCCCTCTATAAGAGAATGTTTATTCTCATCTTACCTATTGTTGTTATAGTTCAAAAGTTAGTGTGTGTCAATTTAGCATTTACAAGTAATTTTTTTAAATGGACTCTAAGTATGCTCAAATGTTGATCCCACCAAGAACAATTTGTATTCATTCTTAACAAAAAGTCAATGCTTAAATCAACTATAAAGACTTCAAGTGTAACTTTGTTCCTAAACCATTACCACATTTAACCAACTTGTTTTAATCATGTTTACATTGTTTCTTAGGTTTCTTATTGGCCTCACTTTACAACAAAATGAGTTACGAAAGTACTTGCCTAACATCTTGAAGAAGTACATGATTGGAAGAAATATAAACTACACATGAATCACAAGTCATATTTTTTCAAGGTAAGATCCCATGTATCCATATTTCATGATCCATGGGACATTTCTTTTATTCTTAATGTCATGAAAAGGACTGCCCGGATTAAGGGATCAAATTTTAAATTTCCTCTTCTCTTAAGTCAACAATTTTCAAAAAAACATTTTCATTTGCTAAGAGCTAGTTACAATTTCTTCCCATAAGTTAACCTCATATTGGGCTTAAGATGAGTTTAATTCCAATATCATTTCAGTGTATCTACGTTCAACTATAAGTAATATTAAATTGTTCAAACATCTTTATCTTGTAAAAGCTTCCCAAGTTGTTTTCTTTCTACTAGCCCAGTACTAGATTTATCTATCAAGGTTTAATGGGATCATTAATAAGATTTCAAGACATAGCATAACTATTGCACTAACTCCACTTGTGTCATCTAGATATCACGAATAGTTCATTACATGATGAAGTAATGCTAGATCTAACTTCATAAGAATTTGGTGGTCCATTATGAAACTAAGGAATTTTTAGTTCTACTTATCCCATACGTGGTAAGGTCATACCGAAAAGTTGTTGCTTGAAAAAGGACTCTTAAGTTATAGAAATGATATTTTGAAGACCTTTCTTTGGTGTAGTACAAGAAGTCTACGATGAGGAATACATTATTGCTTAAGATGTTATCTTTTTGCAAACTTGGATGTGACTAGATTGAGAGGAGGTTATAACCAAGGTTAGATACTAACTTCATTTATATGGTTTAATAATAATAAATTACTACCATAAATTTGAGCTTATGTTTAAACCAAAATAACTATCCAAAAGTGATTACTTTGATCATCTAAACCTTAAGAAGTACTTTTAAATCCAAATGAACTTAACAATCTTAAAGTAAATGGTACAAATTTTGTAAACCCATTTACATTGTCAATTATCTTCCTCATTTATCTAGCTAGAATAGTTGATCCTACATTGATTATGTGACATTCCTAATAGTATTCAAATGTTAGCTTTAAAACAAAACATATACAAACCACATAGTTTTCACAATATAATTCTTGAAACATAAGAATTGTAGAGGGACAACGGTTTTTGACATAATAATTTTAATAATGTAATTCTCTTTAATTCAATTATATCTAACATTTGTAATCCATACCAATGTATAATATTTCACGATTATAAAAATCACACTCTTAATACTTCTTGTTTGGAGTACTGCTGACCAATGTTGCATCAATCCTAGGATTGGTATGGAAATCCCTTACACTCAAGCATGAAATAACACATTCATCATTTCAAGTAATCCAAAACAAGGAAAAGAAAGAGATATAGATAGGAGAGAGAGAAAGAGATGCCAAGTAAGTGCAAGTTGGGGGCAAAAAGTGGAAAAAAACACGAAAACAAAGCGAAATGCGTACACGTTTTGCTAAAATGCGCTTGCATTTTAATTTTCTTGGCTTAGTACTTACCAAACCTATAACGCATGCACATTTTAAAGAAGACAAAACACGTACACATTTTAGAGAAGACAAAACAAGTACACTTTTTAGGAAGTTAAAATGCGTACGTGTTTTGAGTAGTATGGACCATGTATGTGTTGTTGGGTGTCTTATACTTACAAAACTAAATGTTTAATTATAAGAAGTAATAAAAGAAATAACAATATTTATTTTATTATTTCTTATACTTTAAATTTATTTTAGTAAATATAAGAAATTAGGGTCACTCTTTTTGATGGAAGTGGTCAATTAGCTCTAACAATTATAATCTAGAAGATAGTTTTTCAAAATCTAATATGCAAGTCGAGTACTTACTCATTTTAGGATTTCAACAAAGGACCTAAAACTTTCGGGCGTATATATTTTACTCGGTCTTTATTTTTAGAAAGAAAATAGTCTTTTTAGGTTTTTGACCTTAAAATGGATTTTGGCCCTACCACTTGCTTGAATTGGTAGATTTTTAAATTTGGTCCATAACTCACTTTAGTGACCATGAATCAACTCTATGATTCTTGTCTACTTCTTACTAAAAAGAGATCCTCACTTTGTAGATAGAGGATTATTCCTGAATGGGATTCTATCCTCTAACAAAATGAGGTGATTGTAATAATGCCTAATCCTTAGGTTTGATAACACTACTAGGTGTTGAATGAGTTATTACGAATAGTACAGTGAACTTAGATGATTTCTCATTCTCGAAACATGGTGTTCCATATAAAGATCATCCCCTCACCTTTCCTAGCTCTAAAAGCATCCTCTCATGGAATCAAATTCATGATTATCATACATGTTTTTGCTCATATGTCTCTTATGGAGACAAACGATGCCTTAATACATAGAAATAATGGTCCTTAATAACTTAGTGACATGACTAGCTCATTTTAGCTTTTCGAAGGGTGTTCAATTAACTACATAATGGCCAAAAATGCCTTTTTAGGCCTTGAAGAAGTAGTCTCTCATCAAAACTAAATGATTGATTGATCACCTTAGAAACTATTTACACTGCTTGAAACATGTTGAATGATCTTATTAAAATTTTGTTTGAAGGTGACGGTTTATGATTTAGGGTTTAGGGTTTACGGCTAAGGGTTTAGGACTAAGGCTTATAGTTTAGGGTTTAAGGTTTAGTGTTTAAGACTCATAGTTCAAATTTTAGGGTTTAGGGTTTAGGGTTTAGGGTTTAGGGTTTAGGGTTTAGGGTTTAGGGTTTAGGGTTTAGGATTAAGGATTTAGGGTTTATGGTTTAGGCTTAAATTTCAAGGTTTAGGGATCAAGGTTGAGGGTTTAGGGTTTATGGCTCAATGTTCAAGCTTTAAGGTTTAGGGATCGGGTTCGAGGCTTTAGGGTTTAGGGTTGAGAGTTGGGTTTAAGGCTCAAGGTTTAGTTTTTAGGGTTTAGGGTTGAGGGTTTATGTTTGAGGGTTCAAGGTTTAGGGTTTTTATTAGGGCTTAGGGTTTAGGATTTTATCTTAGGGATAAGGGATTAGGGCCTAGTGTTTAGGGATTAGGGTTTAGGGTTTATGGTTTAGGGCTTAAGCTTTAAGGTTTAGGACTCATGGTTTAGGTTTTAGGTTTTAAGGTTTAGGGTTTAGGATTTACGGCTTAGAGTTTATGGCTTATGGATTAGGGTGTATGGTATAGGGTTTAGCGTTTAACACTTAGGGTTTAGGGTTTAGGGCTCATCGTTTAAGGTTTAGGGTTTACGGTTTAAGGTTTAGGAGTTAGGGTTTAAGGTTTAAGGTCAGGTTTTAGGGTTTAAGGAAAAGGGTTCGGGGTTTAGGAAAAGGGTTTAGGGTTTAGGGTTTAAGGCTCAAGGTTTAGGGTTTAGGGGTTAGGGGTTAGGGGTTAGAGTTTAAGGCTCAAGGTTTAAGGCTCATGGATTAGGTTCACCCATTCGATCCTTTGTAATGTTCTATGTCTTACCCATTCTTATAAGTATTGAAAAAGAGTATTCAACTAAAAGGGTTAGTCTACTTCATAGGGCGAGACCATTCAAGGATTCATCAAAATTTGATGCCTTTCATCTACTAATTTTTTAAAATAGGGAAATTCCCATTCGTATGTGAACTATTTCACTCACCTTTGTATTGTTTATGTCTTACCCATTCTTATTAGTATTGAAAGAGAGTATTCAACTAAAAAGGGTTCAAATTCATAGGAAAAAAATTGATTTCTTTCTTCTATTGATATTTTGAAGGAGGGAAATGCCCACCTCTCATAAACAAGGTAGTTGTAAAAGCAGACTTAATGATGGTTCTAGGCATAAGACTACGAAATATGGTCCTAAGATATTCAAAAAAATTAAATCACTCATGAGACCTAAAGGAACTATATGAGGTTTAGAGGTTAGAGCTTAGGGTTTTGGATTTAGTGTTTAGGGTTTAGGCTCACGGTTTAAGGTCTAGGGTTAAGGATTTAGGGTTTAGGGTTAAGGATTTAGTGTTCACGGTTTAAGGTTTATTATTTTTATTTTAGGGTTTAGGGTAACTTATAATTTAGGGTTTAGGTCTCAGGGTTAAGGGTTAAGGGAACTAAGGGTTTAGGTCATAGAGTTTATGGTTTAGTGTTTAGGACATAGGGTTTAAGGTTTAGGGTTTAGGGTTTATGGTTTAGGATTTAGTGCTTAGGGTTTAAATTTTATGGTTTAGGGGTCAGGATTTAGGGTTTATGATTTAGTTTTTAGGGTTTAGGGTTTAGGGTTTATGGTCCTTTAGGATTAAACATTTAACGCTTAAGGTTTAGGTTTTATGGTTTAGGGATCGGGGCTTAGGGCTCGGGGTTTAGGGTTTAGGGGTTAGGGTGCATAGTTTAGGGTTTACGACTTAACATTTAGGGTTGAGTTACGGGTTTAAGGTTTAGGGTTAGTTATGAGTTTAAGGTTTAGGGGTTAGAGCTCATGGCTCTAGATTCAAGGTTTAGGGCTCGGGGCTCAATGTTTAAGGTTTAGGGTTTAGGGTGTAGGGTTTAAGGCTTAAGGTTTAGGGTTTATGGTTTAGGGCTTAGGGTTTAGGGTTCATGGTTCATGGTTTATGGCTTAAGGTTAGGGTTCGAGTTACTAGTTTAAGGTTTAGGGGTTAGAGCTTAGGGCTCTGGATTTAGTGTTCGAGGTTTAGGGCTTAGGGTTTAGGGCTTAGGGCTTAGGGTCTAGGGTTTAGGGTTTAGGTTTTAGGGTTTAGGATTTAGTGTTTAGGGTTTAGGATTTATTATTTTGGTTTTAGGGTTTAAGGTTTATAGTTTAGGGTTTAGGTCTCATGGTTGAGGGTTGAGGGTTAAGGGTTTAGGTCATAGAGTTAGGGTTTAGGGTTTAATGTTTAGGATTTAGGGCTTATGGTTTAGGGTTTAGGGCTTAGGATTTAGGGTTTAGGATTCAGTGTTTAGGGTTTAGGGTTTATGGGTTAGGGTTTAGGATTTATTTTTCTAGGGTTTAGGGTTTAGGGTTTAACATTTAAGGCTCATGGTTCATGGTTTAGGGTTTAGGGCTTAAGGCTCAAGGTTTAGGGTTTAGGGCTCATGGGTAAGGGCTGAATATTTAAGGATTAGGTTTTAGGGCTTAGGATTTATGGTTTAAGGTTTATGGTTTAGGTTTTAGGGTTTAGGGATCATGGTTTAGGGTTTAGAGTTTAGGTTTATGGCCTCGAGTTAAATGGTAAAAGATTTAGGTGAATGCTGAAAGCCTGAAAATTACCTATGTCACTTGACATTATACTATAAAAATCTCTCCTAAACCATGAATAATGGAGTGCGAGACTAGTTCCATAAGGTATAGAGTGACCATAATTTATTATATTTACATAAATAAATTTAAAGTATAAGAAATAATAAAATATAAATAATAATAAATGGAATTATTATACTTATAATAGCATGTATGCGTAATAAGCACGTACGCGCGTTTTTTGTGTCTTCTCTTTTTTTCAAGCCATGCCTTTAGGCTTAGGATCTGGTTTGGATCCCCAAGCCTGAGGCATGGACCTACACAAACATAAAAACAACGTGTTTTTGTAGGAAAATGTAAAAATTCCACTTCCTCTATGATAAATCAAAATAAAACAATCGATCCATTTAAAAACAATTATACCACGACGTAGAGCAGAGTTTCTTCTTTCTAAAAATATAATTTTTCAATTTTTCTGACTAATATAAGGTTTCCATATTATTTATTTTCTAACTATGCCTTTTATAGATATTTTTGAAGTTTAAATATGTCTATCTTTCATGGCGCATTTTTTTTTGGGTGATCAAAATTGAAAAAAAATACTAGAACAAACTAGGTATAATTCTATACATATTCAAAAAACAAATCTAATTTTTGATATTTTTTGAGGTAGTTGGGGGCACGGTCGGAGCTCTGTTATTTTTCAAAACATAAAATTTTTGTACTAGAAAAATCATAAATAAAAAAATATTTGCTAAAAAAATATAAAATAAATTCTAACACAAACTAGATGCTCCTAGCTATCTTTCTACCAAAGGGTTTTCAAAAATACTAAATGGTGCTCAAAAAATGGTGGGGGACACGAAAGTCACTCTATTATGTTTTTTAAAAAAACACGAGCACATGTTGGTATTTTAGTTGTTTGACCCACTTAGACTTATCCGTTTTCAATAAAATTTAGTATCTTAGAAACTAGACTCAAAATTCTACGATTCATATTTCTACAACATCTTCCAATTTTGAGTGTAACTATTTTGAAAAAATCATACAAGTTGAATCTTTTATTTTTCTAAAAATGCATCCAAGTAATACCCCTTTTGGCCCCCAAGTTGGTGCACTTACCTTGTCATTTCATCATACATTCACGCTTTCACATTCCCTTTTTTTCTTTTTCAATTATAAAGAGATAAAGTATAGAATTCATTTTCTTTTCTATTCACTATATCAATACCACATACTTCACGTATCCATTTTCATTTATTTTCAATTACATATAAATTTTTAACCCATTTACATTTTCATACCCAATCAATATTTAATAATTATTTCCAAAGAGAGAGAAGGGAAGAGGCGTAAAACATTGTAATTTTTAAAACCATTCATGCAATAAATTGACCAATTCATACTCTACATGAAGTGCAAAAGACAATATTGAAAAAGGTTCCACAAGTATTTAGAAACCAAACGGATATCCTCAGAAGGTTGGTTGAGCTAAAGTTTAAATTTTGTAAAAGTTGGCCGAAATGGTTAAAGTTCTTATAAAATAGGCCCCGAACATGCTCTTTTTAACTTCAAACAATTTTTTTTAATGATTCCTAGTTACTCGCATATATACATAAAATTCATCACATCCCACGGAAGGAAATTACGATGATTAGGGCTCAAGATACCAAGGTAACTCTGTGGCTATTTATTGTACAATGTTATAACTCTTTTCGCATAGTGAGCAGTGGGCCCCAAAACACATTTGCAAAACTAACCTCCAAAATCATTTTTTTGAATTTATATTTTGTTACAATTCTCATGTTCATAGTCAGAGGTAGGCGAAGGTTGTTTTCTATTTCACCCAATTAAAAATGACAACCATTTGCACACCAATCTTGTTGCATTTTCTTAAGAAGGAAGCGTTCTTTAGTGTGCTAGAAATTTTAAATGGATTCATTACTCATCACGTTAATGTGTAAAAATAAATTCCTTATGTTGGTTAAGGGCCCTTATGTTGTCCTAGATCGACATGGATCATACAAGAGGTTTTAATTTGTGGTGCAATGACTTGGTTTGGCACCCCATGCGTGTCATTTTCAAGATCAACCATTCCTATGTTTTAAAAATGTTTTTTCGGACACGATAAAAGTGTAATATCACATTCAGTTGCATCTTCAACTATCAACATATTTATTTTAAAAACAAGAAAATAAAATAGGAAATGAAGAATTGCATATTTTACTACGAGAGTAAGGGAGATCCATACTTTTTCTTGACGTTTCTTTGAAGACATCAGCTAGAGGATTTTCAAAATGCCTCTAAACCAGTGAAAATAATTTGGTTGAAAGTGTATTATTCCTTTTCCACGAATCATTTTGTGAATATCCATTAAGCATGGCATTCCATAAACCCTTTTTTTGTTTTTCAAATAATTCACATGTTGTCTTAGGCTCTCCTCCATTCAACATTCCAACAATAAATCTATAAATTATACCCATTTAATTTGTTTCAAGTCATAAAAGGATGGCACAAGTTTTGGAGGTAACATTTCCAACAAGCATTACATCAAACAGTTTGCTTCCTTTGCAAAATTCCATGTTTTTATAAAGCAGGAGTTTAGTTAGAGGAAACAAAACCACTCTTCATTGCGCTTGATGGATTATTACATGCATCAAAGTTCCTATTATAGTAGACCTATAGGATGCTAGAAAAAGTTGTGGGCTGAATTTAATGCTACCCATAAACTCTCATTCTACATAGGTTGGGGCATGTAGATCTCAAACACAAGGTAAGGACCTCTATAGAGTTGTCACGAGTTAAAATGGCATTTGAATATGTAGTTTAAAGCTTTCCCAAGATGGTTGGGTGGCTAAACAACCACTCACACCCAAAAATATCATTACAAATCTAAATTTTTACATTTATTATTTCCATGATGCACAAAAAGGTGCCACGTATTTTCCTAAACTAACAACTATGATAATAAAATAGAAATGAAGCTTACATTGCATAAGATACATTCCCTAAAGTTTACTCTCCTTGAGGAGCTTTGTAAAAAGAACCCATGCTTGGCTTTCGGCCATACCACTCGCTTTAGACCTCCTATTTCAATGTAGACATGGGGAAATGTGGTGGGAAAGGTGAAACAACTGCTACACACATGTTGGTTACATCAGTGTAACAACAACAATGCTTCATATGGATTACCATACTTTTTCCCATGTACCCGCATTAACCACAAGCTTTTCCTTTTATGAGATCACATTTCTTTAAGACATTTTTTCCAATAGTGCATGCACCTGCCTCTATGCATCCAGATTTTGTAGCATCTCTACTAGGTGGTGACACCTAAAACATCTAGCAAGGATTTCTCCCTTACTTCTTTAATGGACAACACTACCTTGTTTCAAGTTTTATCTTCGGTAAGAGAGAGGAAATATGAAACAAAAGGTTATGGTGTTTTCTTCGCCACCCCAACGCACTTATTGACTCCCAAAGAACAAAAATCAAACCCTAACTCAACATGTTTAGGGATTTTCGTCCATACCTCTATTCTATATTTATTTATTTATTTAATTAATTAAATTATATAACTATATATGTTTATATGTTTTCCATACATTTGTATATTTAGTCTATAACATCTTATTTATTTTAAGTTTCCTCTCAAAAATATATTTAATATTCGTCTCTCCCCCTTTTTTTTTGTGCCAAACTATTTTATTTTATTTTAATAATTTAAGTTTTGTGAGATTGAGTTCTAGATTGACTCGAATAAAGCTGACTTTGATTTTGACAAAGTAAGATTGAAACCTCGCCTTAGAGACAACACTTTTTGGTTCAAGGTTCTCGAGGTCCAAGACTAGAAACACAATATAGAATCTAAGAAGGCAACTAGTTCTGATTAAGGCATTAAATTTTAAATGAACATATGGGAATAAGATAACACAATTATTTGATCTTATAATGTGGTGTAAAACATTTCAAACAATCACATTGTCTAAAATACAACCCTAGGAAAGATTATCGACTAGGTGCTGACAAATAGGAAGTACATTAACAAACATGCAAGAGACCAACTCGATATCATGCAAGCAAGGAAAAAAATAGGAAGACAAGGGAGGTAATTACATATCCCTCCCCTTATAAGATAATTTCCTTGATACGACATAACAACAGGGTAAAAAGAGGGATAAGAAAAATAGGACATACAATCAATGACAACAGCGTTGTTTAGGAAAAGGGATTTTTTTCTCAAGACACAACCAAGAAGGTTAAACACAATTTAAAATTTTCTTAATTTCTTAACTACTGTGAAGATTGGAATTTCTCTTGATTTTATTACTCAATTCATATTTTCATTAATAACTTTTCTTATTTTTAAAACTCTCATAAGATTTGATTATTAAAGCAGTTTAAATCTATAGTGAATTCAAATCTTAGCTTGTTAATCATTTTGATCATGTTCGCTTGTGTTTTCTCATAAGTGTAATCAAAATTTATTAGTTTTACCGATTGCATTATTCACTTGTTCATTGTTTCGAATGTTATCTCTTGCTACGAATTTTAAATTTTTCAACAGTTGTCAAAGCACTTGACATCACAATGTCACAAAAGGTTGAAAGCATAATACTTGGTAACCCAAAATTCACATTTTTAACACATTTTCATGACTGTACCACCACAATATCACTAACCCAACCATGGGAAGAAAAGCATAATACATACTGACATAAAAATCAGCACATATGCCCCAAACATAGGTCAATAACACAACACGTGCCCAAAATACAATAAGGAATCATGAAATACTTATTCAACATGTTTTACATGACTCAAACTATGATAGTAATCACACAACAACAAGATAAAATCCAATAGCTCATGCCAACAAGGAGGAACATCAAGCCTGAAATGAGGAACATCAAGCCTAAAACTTAGGAATACATAACAAAATGACTCACACGAGTGACTCATCAATCATCATAAGCACCACAATATGTCATATCAACATCAATCACTCCCAAATAAGATCGTGATCCAAGTAATATCAAGTAATAATATCTCCCAAAGTACCAAGCATGAACACCACCTCCCAACATATTGATACAAAAAGTCTCCGTCATCCACAAAATTAACCAATTACCACAATTCAAGTAAATTTTCATTGTTTAAACACATAGTTTTCAAGCTTCCAATTGGTTTAAGGGTCGAGGTGGTAGTTCATTTTACACATGAGGTGATACATAGAGGAGTGAAAAGGGAATATATGAGAACTAACATGCAAGAAGTATGATTTACGGTTATTTCCAATTGTTTGAACATGACAAGAATCTTTTCAACACAAAGTTTGATCAGTGGTTTTCAAGTATAGGAGGTTATTTTTTGTCTTACAAGACAAGGTAAGAATGATTGGATACAAGCATTTCCTTTTAGGATTGTTTTATACAAGGTTCTTTTCAT
This sequence comes from Taxus wallichiana var. yunnanensis, assembly GCA_018340775.1. NCBI lineage: Eukaryota > Viridiplantae > Streptophyta > Pinopsida > Cupressales > Taxaceae > Taxus > Taxus wallichiana. The sequence continues at coordinate 958,479,644 of CM031239.1, forward strand.
ATTTTTTTCTCATGACGGTATGGTCTGATGTGAAGGTTATAACAAGTTTTGTCATGTCTCACAATACAAAAATATATTCACTTGATATGCAAGAATGCCAAATGATAAGATGTCACAAAGGGAGAATTTATATTTTTACACAAAGAAACATAGTCTCAAGATAGAATAAGACATTTCCACACAACTCCATAAGTCTCCCAAAAACCACTCAATATGCCTCCCGATAAAGAAAGAATCATAGTTTGAAAACCAAGCTGGGTCACTCATCATAGAGCCTTGTCACCTTATTTCTCCATATCGCGTCACTTAACCATAGAGCCCCATCTCCTTATTTATCCATATTGGGTCACTCAACCATAGAGTCCCATATCCTTATTTCTCCATTTAATGAGGTTGGGTCACCCTATGTCCCTAGGCACATAGAGCCCTATCACCTCAACCCAAGTGGCATAGTAGGTTGTAGTTTAAAACTACGGAGCTCTGTGATCCCCTTGGGGTGTACCCCTATACAACGAAGTGGGTCTATAGGTCCAACCACTCCATGGTGAATCCCATGAACCTAACACATAACAACATTATAAGCTGACATAACAATCCATTTCAAATGCCAAGTTGAAACAATCCCAAGCCTCAGCTAGGCTAAAAATAAATTAAACTTGAAAAGAATTTTCAAACTAAAAAAAAATATGGCTAAATAGCTGCAATAATGCAAAGGCCTTTGGTAAGCAAAAATCAAATTATATGCCCAAAATTTAAGAATACATCAATCAATAAAACTACTGGTTCTTTCAAGAAAAGAGAAGAATGTCAATTACGAATAAAATACGAGCATAGAAATATCACATTATGATCACTATGTGGCCATCGCATCCACCAAAGGGGTACTTGTCAAGTTTCTTGCACTCGATTATTGATCTTTAGCTCACAAAAAAACATATATAACCAGAAATGAGAATATCTCCATATATCTCCCAATCACATATACGAGGATCCACATAGTCAAAATCACATAGGATTGTTCGATGGACAACCCACATAGGAAAGAGTAGGAACTCTAGTTTACATAAGTTGAGCCTAAGGTGGTGCACATCCACAATATATTGAGAAAACTCAAAGTATACTAGTCAGTTTAAAGTGGGTTTTCAATCTACATGAGACTCCACTTCCTAACTTGTACTCGACTCAAGGTTATGAAAACCCTGTCCATGCCTCCTCTCTCCACACATACACTCTTAACGATTTCTTCCCTTAGGGTCATTTAGTGTAAGGTAAAAACATAACACATAACTACATTACTAACATAATGTTGTTTACAAACAATAACCATAGTGTCTTTATACATGGTGAAATTACAAGGTATAACACAACAATGTTCCACAACTTACAACACATAACATTTCCACACAATGCACCAAAATTGCAAGTACCATACAATAGGGGCCATATGATCACCATATGCCCCTAATTCATGACACACATTTTATCACATATCACATGAATACATAGATATGATAAATATAGTGATTAATGTCAGTACATATACACAATTACAAAACAACTGTCATGACATACATCATGATACATCATAATATGGTGGCAACAACACAATATGATACAAAATATCAGGAACCAACCTTTGGTACACAACACATTGATACACATACACAACATCACAAAATGACGAAACACCACCAAACTTTCACCGTTCACATTAACATTGTTTTTCACCCAACAAGGTGGTAACGTACGAGTATTACACGTTTAATCCATGAGAAAGAGATAACTCTCATCACCATACACATCGACAACAAATATAGTGCACACCAAGTGGAAACACAATAGATACATTCACATGATCATAATTACAAGTTGTCACATCACAACAATACTATCACATTACACTTCCCATCTCCTCCACCACCATGCATAACCATCACAACTCCAATCTGTCCCAGAGGTTCAAGAGTATGAACCTATATCTGATACCAACTCTAATGCCCACATTTTTAATACCAAAACACAATTGTAAAATTATTGAAATAATTTATTTTTGTCTTTAATTGCTCGCTACACAACACCACAAGGGATCCAAGTATAGAAACTCAACATCACATAAAACACTTACACAAACATGAACCCATTCATACAATAGGATAACATAGGTGACACATCGATATTTGACTTAAATGACATAAATCAGAGACAATGGACCAACTATAATAAGAAACACAAGATAGGAATACTCCACAATATGACCTTTTCATGGCTTACATATTCACTAAATTTAGGTTTCCATTGTATAACCTTATAGGATTCAAGATAATTAAACACATAAGGTTTAAAATTTCCTATTTTTCAAACTTTAATTACTTTATTTTGCAGAGCATTAGTCTTTAAAGGAAAATGTGTTGTTGATTCTTTTCTCAAATTCCATTAGTTATCCATAGCTCATTTGTTAAATAAATTCATTTTAAACAACTATGAGTCTCCTAATATTCATTCTTACGTTAAAGGTTTGTTTCTCAAAAAAATGTTTAATTGACGTTAATTTTACCCTCGTTACGTAAGGGAACTAACATGAGGTCAAGGGAAAGAAATCTTGAAATTTAAAGAAGATTAAGGTTCAAGTTACCCTTTCCTATAAACTTCCCTCTATAAAAGAACGTTTATTCTCATACTATAGTTGTTATAGTTCAAAAGTTAGTTTGAGTCAATTTAGCATTTACACGTCATATTTGTTTTTAATGGACTCTATGTTGGCTCAAATGTCTGATCCCACCAAGAACAATTTGTATTCATTCTTAACAAAATTCAATGCTTAAATCAGCTATAAAGACTTCAAGTGTAACTTTGTTCCTAAACCATTATCACATTTAATCTTGTTTTCATCATGTTTACATTGTTTCTTAGGTCTCTTATTGGCATCACTTTACAACAAAATGAGTTACGAAAGTACTTTCCTAACATCTTGAAGAAGTACATGATTGGAAGCATTATAAACTATGTACGAATCACAAGTGATTTGTTTTCAAGGTAAGATCCCATGTTTCCATATTTCATGATCCCGCATGGGAAATTTCATTTATTTTAAATTTATGAAAGGACTTGGCTAGGGATTAAGGGGTCAAGTTTCAAAATTCCTCTTCTCTTAAGTCAACAATTTTCAAAAAACCATTTTTCGTTTGTTAAGAGCTAGTCTACAAGTTTTGCCCACAATTCAACCTCATAATGGGCATAATATGAGTTTAATTCCAATACAACTAAGATATATACGCTCACCTATAAGTCATTAAATTTCTCAAACATATTTATCTCGTAAAACCTTCCCAAGTTGTTTTATTTCTATTATGCAGTACTACCTTTATCTATCAAGATTTAATGGGATCATTAATAAGATTTTAAGACATAAAGCACAACTACGCACTAAATCCACTTGTGTCGTCTAGATCTAACTTCATAAGAATTTTTGGTCCACTAGGAAAACAAGGAAGTGTTAGTTTTACTTACCCCATATATGGTAAGGTCACACTACTGATTTCGTTGCTTCGAAAAAAGGACTCTTAAGTTATAGAAATGATCTTTTGAATAAATTTCTTATGTGTAGTGAAAGAATTATAGTGGCGAGGATTAAATTATTTCTTAAGATGTTAGCGTTTTGTAAACTTGGATGTGACTAAATTGAGAGGGAGGGTACAACCAAGGTTAAATATTAACTTCAATTATATGGTTTAATAATAATAAGTTACTACCATACATTTGAGTTTATGTTTGAACCAAAATAACTATCTGAAAAGTGATTTCTTTGATCATCTAAACCATAAGAGGCACATTTAAATCTAAATTAACTTAACACTCATAAAGTAAAAGGTACGGATTTTATAAACCCATTTACATTGTCAACTATTGTCCTCATTTATCTATCTAGCATAGTTGGTCCTACATTCATTACGTGATATTCCTAATAGTATTCAAATATTAGCTTTAAAACAAAAGCAGAGATACAAACCACATAGTTTTCCTGGTATAATTCTTCAAACATAATAATCCAAGAGGGACAATGGTTTTGGACACAATAATGTTACTTATTGCAATTCTCTTTAATTTCACTTCTATCTCACATTTGTAATCTATATCAATGTACAATATTTCATTGATTATAAAAAAATCACTCTTAATCCTTCTTGTTTGGAGTATTTGTAACCAACATTGTGCCATTCCGAGGATTTGGTATGGAAATACCTTACATCAAGCATGAAATAATACATTCATCATTTTGAGTAGTTGAAAACAAATAAGAGAAAAAGATTGAGATAGGTAGAGAGAGAGAGAGGGGGTCATTTCATCATACATTCACACTTTCATATTCATTTTTTTATTATAGAGAGAGTAAAGAAGAGAGAGAAAGTAGAGAATTCATTTTGTTTTCTATTCACCATATCATAACCACATACTTCACGTATGAATTTTCATTTCTCTTCAAATTCATATGCATTTTTACCCATTTACATTTTCATAACCAATCAACATTTCATAATTATTTCCAAAGAGAGAGAAGGGAAGAGAGAGAAAACATTATAATTTTTGAAAACCATTCATATAAGAAATTGACCAATTCATACTCTATAAAGTATGAGACAATATTTAAAAAGGTTCCACAAGTAGTTAGAAATTAAACGGGGACCTTCAAAAGTTTGTTTAAGCTAAAGTTTCAATTTTAGAAAGGTGGGCCAAGCAGTTAAAGTGCTTATAAACTAGGCCATGAACATGCTCATTTTAACTTCAAACACAAAATTTTATGATTCTTGCTTACTCACCTATATACATAAAATTCATCGCATCGACATGAAAGTAATTATGACGATCAAGGCTGAAGATACCAAGGTAATCGTGTGGTTGTTTATTATACAATGTTATAACTCTTATCACACCATGAACAATGGGCCCCAAAACCAATTTGAAAAACTATCCTACAAAACCATTTTCATTGAACCTGAGATTTGGTTATAATTATCCTATTCGTAGTCTAAAGGTAAGTGGAGATTGTTTTTTTTTTCCCAATTCAAAACGATAATTGCACACCAAAACTAACCACATTTTCTTAAGATGGAAACGCGTTGGTAGTGCGACCAAAATGTTAAATGGATTCATTAATCATCATGTTAAGGTGTCAAAATAAATTCCTTAGGTTGGTTAAGGGCCTTTATGATGTCCTAGGTCGACATGGATCATACAAGAGGTTTTAATTTGTGGTACAACTTGGTTTGGCACCCATGCATGTGGTTTTCTAGATCAAACATTCCTATGTTTTAAAAACATTTTTTTAGACATGGTAAAAGAGTAATATCACATTCTAGTTGCGTCTTCAACTATCCAACATATTTATTTTTAAAAAAAAGAAAACAAGAAATGAAGAAGTGTGTATTTTACTACAAGAGGAAGGGAGATCCATACCTTTTTCTTGACACTTCTTTGAAGACATTAGCTAGGGGATTTTAAACATAGATCCAAATTGGTGAAAATAATTTGGTTGAAAGTGTCTTATTATTTTCCATGAATCCATTTTGCACATATCCGGCAAGCATGTCATTCCATAAACCCATTATTTACATTCTATTAAATCGTTCACATGTTGTCATAAGCTCTCGTCCATTCAAGTCCAACAAGAAATCGATAAATGATACCCATGACATTTATTGCGGTTAGAAAAGGGATGGTGCACGTTGTGAGGAAACATTTACAAGAAGCATTACATCAAACAATTCACTACCATGGGCGTAACTCCATGTTTTTTAAAAAAGAGGGTGTGGTTAGAGGAACAAAAACCAATCTTCATTATGCTTGATGGATTTTCATACTACATCAAATCTCCTATTATATATAGAACTAGAAGATGCTAGAAAAGTTATGGGCCTAACTTTGATCCTACACCAAAACTATCATTCCACACAAGTTGAGGCATGTAGATCTATAAACACAAGGTAACGACCTCTATACAAAAATTAAAAGTTAAAATGGCATTTGAATATGTAGTTTAGAGTTTTTCCCAAGATGGTTGGGTGGACAAAATACCACTCACACCCAAAAAATCATTACAAATATAAAATTTAAATTTTATTTTTCCCTTGATACACAAAAAAGGTGCCCACGTCTTTTCCTAAACCAACAACTATGATAATAAAATAGAAATGAAGCTTGCATTGCATGGGATACATTCCTAGAGTTTCCTCTCCTTGAGGATCTTTGAAAAAAGAACCCATGCTTGGTTATAGGCCATCCTGCCAAACCTCCTATTTCAATCTAGACATAGAAAAAATTGGTGGTAAAGGTGAATCGATTTATTAGAATCTTGTTGGTTACATTTTTGAAATAACGAAATACTACATATGGATTACCATATTTTTTCCAACGTCCCTGCATAAATGCAATCATTTCCTTCTATAAAATCACATTTCTTTAAGGAATTTTATCCAATAGTGCACACACCTTATCCTATGCATCTACATTTTGCATCATCTCTACTAGGTAGTGACACCTACAATATTTAGCAAGTATTTTTTAGTGGATGACACTACCATGTTTTAGCTATTATCTTTGGCACGGGAGAGAGGAAATATGAGAAAAAAGGTTATAATGTTTTCTTTGCCACCCCAACACACTCACTTGACTCCCAAATAACAAAAATCAAACCCTAACCCACAACTTTTAGGATTTTCACCCATACCTCTATTTTATTTTTAAATTGAATTATATAACTATATATGTTTATGCGTTTTCCATACATTTTTATATTTATTCTTTGGCATCTTATTTATTTTAAATTTCCTCTCACAAATATATTTAATACTCATCTTTTCCCCCTTTTTGTGCCAAAGAATTTTATATTTTATTTTAATAATTTATATTTTTTGACATTGAGTTCTAGATCGACTCGAATAAAGACAACTTGAGTTTGACACGGTAAGATTGAAATCACCCCCTAGAGACAACACTTATGTTGTTTAAGATTCTCGAGGTTCAAGATTAGAAAGACAATATGGAATCCAAGAAGGCAACTAATTCCTTATTGAGGCATTAAATTTTAAATGAACATCTGGAAATAAGACAACACAATGATTTGATTTGATAATTTGGCGTAAAATGTTTGAAACAACATTTTCCGAAAAAGACAACCATAGGAAATATTTTTGACTAGGTGCGGCAAGTAGAGCGATACATTAATGAACACGTAAGATACCAATTCGATATCATGTAAGTGAAGTCCCCATTTCTACTTTATTGTATCTCAAACAAGAATATGAAACATCAATTACTAAGAATTCCAAAATGAATAAAATATTTCTTCAACTCTAGTTTACAAGAGAATATCCCAATGAATAAGTTTCCTTCTTTATTACAACCTCAAAAAAACTTCTTTTCCAAGTTTCTCATAACTCAAAAAAAGAGAGAATCAACCTTACAACACATTAAAGGAAAAGAGTTACAATAATCATTTCCATGGGTCCAAAACAATACAATGTAGAAATAAACTCCAAAAACCACTAGTTTACAAGATTACAAATCTTACTTTCAATGAAGAAGGTAACATACAAAGATATCCATAACCATTCTGAAACAAAACTTAAAATGCAAGTGTACAAGCCTCCCAAAATGGGGAACAACATGGCCAAAATTTGAAAAAAAAAAATTCATGCTCCAAACATGTTTTGTAAGCTTCCACTCCATATGAAAGTCTTCAATGCATAAGATAAAAGGCTCAATTTTGACCCAAACAAATGGCATCATCACATGCCATCTCCACAAATGGAGGACATGCTAGCCTCCCTCCAAGCCCATGGGACATAGATAATTCATGCCTAAAAAATTACACAAGTATGGGGTAAACGTTAGATGGAAACTACACACATACACTAGGAGAAAGAAAGGCAAAGAAAAAAATATCCCAAAAGGAGAGCTGCATGTTTCCTCAAATTTGGGGAAGAGTGGAAATGAGGACAACGTAAACCATTTTTAATCCAAACATATGAGCACCAAGAAAAATATCCATACATCCATCCTTATCACTCCATCCCAAACTCTAAGCCTCCTCCTTGTAAGTATTTTCAAACCATTTTCAACCATGAGATGGTTTCCTTCACAAGGATGGAAGATGAGATTCAAACCATATGAATAGTCATCTTCCACAACAAACCATATGAAGGAGGAAAATAATAGAAATACCATCATGGCTTGCCCATCAAGCCATGTGGTGTAAGAGGGGATTTCCTCCCTCTTCCCTAAAATTCCAAAATCCACCTCAAGTGAGATGGATGGAGAAAATGGGAACAAACAAGATTTACAAAGACAACCACAACAACATGCAAGCATTCAAGAATCCAAATAAAAAAATTCTATTAACATTATACTATAAAAAAAAGAGGTATGAAGGCCTACCTCAAAATATCTATCCAACTTCAAGAACAAACCAAGCTCTCCCAAGCTCCAAGCTCTCTCCAACTCCCAAAAGTAAAAATGAGAAGCAAAAGTCCATACCCCTCTCCAAGAGGAGGTATATGAAGGATAATCAATCAAAAATCCTCACAAATGAGAGGGTGACATGTGTCACCCATCTCATTCTCCAACACAAGATTCCCAAAATCCCATTAAACATAAAACAAAACACATTTAGGAAGAAAAATCCCAAATTTCTCAAAATGACAATAAGCCAACTTACTTCAACTTTTAAGATAACACACAAATCAAACACACTTACAAGATGGTGATAAGAGAGGGTAAAATGGGAGGAAAATCCCATTTGACCTTGAAAAGAGGCCCCCTACCCATAGGTAGGGTCCAAGGGGTCCATTTCAATGTAAGGAGACCCCAATGTGAAAAGAGACCCTTACAAATGCCACATTTAGCCCAAATTCGAGTTTGGGTAAAGTGGATCAAAGGTAGAGGTGGTGGGGCCCACCCAAATGATGATTAGGTGATCCCACATCATAAACAACAAGGTTAATTAACTTAAAACACCACTAATACATGTAGGGACCATTAGGTCCTAAGACAAGCTTAACACAATGTTTACCAAATTAACATAACATAAGAAAAATTAGGAACCCACTAAGGGTGTCCAAACATGAATACGTCCACACACAAGGTTAAACAAATGTCATACATGGCTAAATGTCTTAGCTCAAAGTCGGTCACTTGTGCAACTTGTGGTACAACTCTGAAACCCACATTCTCTTGTGTGACCTATCATTTGCACACTCAATTCACACATCAAACATACATGCTCGATACAATAAATTAGAGAAATAATCCAATATATTGATAACTAAATCAATCATGGATACTCCTTCTAAATTAAAAAACAATGAATAATTGAATGAAATGACTATGCACTAAAGAACATACATCCATAGTAAATCAAGATATAAGATCCATCTAATTTGTCGCATGATAACATTAAAATTACCACCATCACCAATGATATCCAAAGTATACGAAAAAATCATACATCTATCACATACTAGATAAAATTAACTACATCACATCATGTTGGTGTCCATAACCACATAAGTGCAAGAAACTAAGATGATGATCATAATACTATATTGGCACCACGTGCCCTAAACAATCACATGTGTCACCAAATAATCCATAATGAGACCACATAATATCAAAATAGTGCTAAATCAATGTCTATAGTCTAGTAAATGAAAAGAGTCAACAAATGAAATGATCCCAAGAAGATGTGGGCACTACATTTAGAAACAAGATCACGAAGATAAGCTAAGAAAGTGTGAGAAAACAATGGTGCATGGTGAGTATCGAGGTAAGAAGGAATGGATAATAATTGGAGATAATCAAGGATGTCATTACAAAGGTGTCAACAAAATTTAAGGTCGGGAGGTTTAAGAAAATGCATAAAAATTTGTTCTAAGATCTATCAAGCTCTTAGAACTACCATTTCCACTCGATGGTCAAGTCTGAATGCTTACCCACAAGTGTGTAAATTTCATGGGGACCTGAGCCTTTTGTGGATGTTAGACCATGCAGCTAAGAAGATTTTACAAGAATAATGAGGTAAAATGGATGTCATACTTTTATGAACCATTTTAAGAAGACAAGTGGATTCAAACTCTCCTTAAACACTATTCTTGTAATGGTGGAAAACATGTGAATATTTTGGGCATGTAATGGCATGGTAAAGATAATGTGAAGCTTAAGGGTTGTAGAGGAATTTGCATAGCTCATTTTGGTGGCATTTACATGATCCAGGCATGATGATAATGTACACAAATACCCTTTTTTGGAGATTTATAGGTACAAAGATGATTTATAGGTTTCATGAAGTGAAAAAATTATTACAAATAGCTTGGGATGTATTCTAAGTGATCATGAAATTTTTCCTGAAATATTAAGTGCAAAAAATGGGTTAAATCCTTCATGTAATGTTGCCTATTGCTAATGACCTAATGGGTCAAAACTAGTCATGGATGTATGAGATGAGTTTTTATGTTTTACATGTTGTAGTATGGTTATCTCTGAGTATGGATAGCTCTCATATACTGTATTAGAGCTTCTAATTTTATTAGATAAGGTGTTTTCATGTGAAATCCCTAATGCACTAAATAGCCCTATTAGGCTTGTTAAGAAGGTGATTGGAATAGGTATGCAAGTTTTATTTTCTCCATGTGACATATGATTATGCATTTTTAATGCGGAGGAGTGTCAGGACTCTAGTGAAGGGTTCTAAGTGGTTGTATTGTTTGGAAGTAATGTTTTAGATGTTAGAGGATGATTTTCTCAAGGCTTGTTCTTGAGTCTTTATAAAGAGATTAAGCGAGTTTTAGAGATGGAGGTGTTCTTGATTGTTTTTCCCTAAATTGGAGCTTTCCATCAGTTGTATGAGTTAGATAAATATAATATACTTTATTTATGTATCATTTGTGCCTTGATAATTTGATTTGAGGTGTGAAGTGGCTCGATCTTGAAGATTGATTATTAGGTTCTTAAGACCTAATAGGTATTACATGTCTTTTTGGTGTGGTGTATAATGAAGATGGATGTTGTATCTCGGTTCTTATCTATTTTTATTATTGTGACAAGATGTTTATGAAGTGTCTATATCATGTGGTATCATGAAGGTGTTTCTTATGCATTTAAATTCAAAATGTGACCATTGGAAGAGATGAATGTGTTATAGGCTTGGTTGGGAATGTGGTGTTTTTAAGGAATATGCCGATCTATAAGGTACCTTTATGCCATTTATTTATGTGATTATAGTGTGTATGGGTGTTGTTTATGACCAACCTTTCTTTCTTATATTGGTATTTTTTCGACCTAGAGCGGTGTTTGTGACCTAAGTCATGTATAAAGGGAGTTGTATTTGCTCATTTGAGCTAGTGGAGATAAAGAAGATGTAAGCAAGCAAGAGGAGTGTGAGAATTTTTTTGCAATGAGTCTAGGGTAGAGTTGAGAAGAGGCATGAGAAGGTGAGAAGAGTAGAGGAGTAGAGATATATGGTCATATGACCTAATAAACACATTTAGGTGCATGTATGAGAGAAGAAGCGAGAGAGTTCTTAAAGAGGGTTTTGAGTGAAGAGATATGAAAAAGTGATCAGAATCATTTAGATGAGAAACAATCACATCAAGTGATCTTCATAATTAGGTGGTTGTGTGGGTTCTTGGTCATCTTGGGGGTTGTATCCTCCTTGTAGAGTTGGTGCTCTACTAAACTAGGGGTTAGTACTCTTTGTGGGGCTTGTGCCTCACTAAACAAATCTCTTGTGATATGTAATATTCATGAGATTCCTTTTTATTTAGTAATATATGTATAGGTAGTGTGGTTTTTCTTCCCCTTGAGGGTTTCCCACTTTATATCTTGTGGTCATGTGTTCTCTCATGCTTCATGTTCTTATGGATGGTTGTTTCACACTTAATAATATCACATTGATTATGTATGATAAATGGATTATTTAAATTATGTATGCAAGTTAAGATAACTAAATTTAAATTTTCTAAAGGAAGGATTCATCCCCTCTCATTGTGATTCCAAAAATTGGTATCATAGAAAGGTCTTTTAAAAGCAAGTTTAACTACTTAAAGGATATCCTTTGAAGCAAAAAATATATGATGAGTCAAGTAGAGTAGTTCTTTTACCAAAAAACACCTATGTTTGATGAGACTAACTATGCATTTTAGAGTATCAGGATGAGGAATTCCATAAGATCTTTGGGATGTGATGTTTGTTAGCTAGTGATAGATGGGTATACTATTCCTCGAGACTCCTACAAATAATGTAGTATGTAATAAATATTACAATGATAATTCTAAAGCCATGAATGCCATTTTGTTTGGTTTGGGAGAATTATAACTTGTCAAAGTGATGCATTGTACTTCTGCTAAGGCCATGTGGGAAAATCTTAAGGTTATCCATAAAGGTGACTCTAAATAAAAGATGGAAAATTTCAGACATACATGAATTAGTTTGAAATATTTAATATGAAGGAAGAAGAAATGATTGTTGCATACCTACTCAGATTTGATCAAGTTGTTAATGTCATAAAAGGTTTAGGTGAAGAGGTGAAAGAGTCTGTGGTGGTGAAAAAAGTGTTGAGATCACTCATTATCAAGTTTGATCCTAAAGTTTCAGTGGATTTAAGAAGCCAAGGATTTGAGTACCATGTTGATGAATGAACTCCACGACATTTTCACAGCCTATGAGATGAGGACCATTGATATAAAACCTATCAAGAAGGAGGTTTTATTCAAATTTGAGAAGAAGAAAAATGATAATAAGGTTTTAGATGATGATATTTCTGATTTTGATGATGATGAATTGATTTCCATGTTTTCTAGATAGTTGAAGACTTGTTCAGAAAGTATAAGGCTGAGCTTTCGTTTAAATGTTTCAATTGTGGAGAGATTGAGAATTTTGCAAATAAGTTTCCTCACAAAGATGAAGATGATGAAGAGCATGATAAGAGATCTCATAGGTTTGATAAGAGTAAGAAGAGGTTCAAGAAGTTTGAGAACAAGAAGAAGACCAAGAAATATTCTATTCCAAGGAAGATTGTTGCTCTTTAGAGGTTAGTAGTGATGGTGTTGTTTTTGATTTTGAGTATGTATCTGAACATGATGATATTGGTGATGAATTCCTATTCATGGCCAAAGGTACTAATATTGATAAAAGTGAAGACTCCATATTTGGAGGATATTTCATGGATTCTGAAGAAGAAGAGGGTGATCTTGAGATTGAAATAATATGTATTCAAGAATATTTGAAGCATGTTGAGAAGAAGAACAAGAAGTTGAGAGAAAAAATAAAGGAATATGAAGAGAAGATTCATGATATTGAGGAGAAGCATTAGATCTGAAACCAACAAGTATGATGATATGCTCAAACAGCTAGAGATTCAACTAGAGACTATAACTACAAGCCTAAAATCCAAAGAGGAAGAGTGCATCAAGTTTGAAAAGGAAGTGGTCTCTCTAAGGGTAGAATTATCTGAAGCAGTTGGAAAGGAAAATTCATTCTAGAGGTTTAAGAAGAGCTCCAAGGATATAGATGATCTCTTAGAAAATCATAGGTCTCACAGTGATAGGTAGGATCGGTGTAGGGTTCAAAGAGAACCTTAAGGGAAAAGAGGTAATGCTAGAAGATGTGGCTCGAGTAAAGAAATCACAAGTAAATTTCCAAAGAAGATTTGATGAAGAAAAATATAAAGAGAAGGTATATTAGACATCCCAATGCATCAATGTATTATAGAGCCAACTTGAGAGATATAGAGGCCAAGATAGGTAGCTAAGAGTTAGCGGTGAAGCCTCTAGTTATAGAACTCTCGTGATTATAGATAGTGATAGTAAGGATGATATATGATGTGTTATATATGGCATATTGACGCATGGGGGCTTTCACCCTAGTGATTGTATTTTGTAACTATGATTTTGATGAGATATATATATACTCTTGATTGATACCATATTTGTTGTTGATGTGCATTGGTGTGTGATGTGATGATTATTATTTACACGCTGGTTTTTTAAATATCATATGCATTGTTGAAGTGTTTTTTATTTTTGAATTTTGAAATGTATCATGATGTAGAAATAATATCTAATTAATGAAGTAAATAGGATTTTTATTTGAATCGGACATCGAGTGAAGTGTACAATGAATATATGTATGTGATGTAACGTGATAGATAAGTAAAAGTGATAAGTGATAATATAATATAATATAATAATGATGTGGTGATAGTTGTGTACTATGAATATGTAATTCATTGTTTCTAATCACATGTGATAATGATGAAGGGCGGGGAGACAATAGTGGTGACCCTAGTGCAGAGAGAGAGAGGTTAATTTTAGTAATAATTCCCTCAACAATCATGTATGAAACTAAAGAATGCAAGTGCATCATCGAGTAATGAGAGGGAAAATGGATATCATCTACCAGAGATGAAGAGGCTCGCAAGACATAGTGGGACCATGTGAAGCAACAACAATGTGAGGATAAGTGACGAATTGGATGTCAAAGGAAATTATGCCAATAACGGGAGGTGTGGCGGTAGTAATTGCGTAAGCGGATGGCTTAGGAATCTAATGAGATGCAATAACAATGTGAGGAGGGTGGGATGATGTGGATATAAGTGCGATAGATTGAGGATGTGTATAAACGATGAAATTTGGGGGTGGGCAGATGATAACCTTAGGAGGAGGTGAAAGAGACAAGGTAATAGTGGAAGAATCTCTTTTATGTGGGATAGGAGAGAGATAATGCTCACGAGAATGAGAATAGAAATGACACCTTTATCTTCTAATTGTTGTAGTTTATCATGGAGATCATAACACCATTTTCATAGTGGTCATTGATGTAGTGAAAATTATAGATAGGGCGGTCACGATGGTGGTGTAATCAATGAGGGGGATGATGTTGGTTGGAAGGTAAAAAATTAATCACTTGTCAAGTATGGTATGTGTACGCGGAAAATCGACAGAGAGCATGGGAATCTACAAGTGACTCTTCCACGTACCCGACCTCTTGAGGTCGTGCAGAGACACCTTGGTGGGGGTAGAATATGTGTGGGATTCGAGAAAAACTAGTTAGGCGAGTCTAATGTCTTCGACACGCACTAGTGGAATTTGTGAATCTAAGGCAAAGAAGGCCCTTCTAACTTGGACTGGTGTGATAGATCGATCGGCAAGGATGACTGCTCGAAGGATCCAATCAATATCAAGCTCTAGCATGATTCAATCTATGGGTTGTGGAATACGTGGGAAATGACCTGGGATAGTTTCGTGTATGTCTCCAGATAAGGTCATATGGTGGATGGTGAATACAATTGACTCTACGGATGATTCTCTGGCCTAGTCCAAAATTCTCTAGCTTCGTTAGCTGCTATATCTAGTAAGGACAATTGTTCGATGATGATGGGTGGAAGTGGAGTGGATCTGAATACCAAGGTGCGTAGGCTAGCGTCTATATCTGATTGACTTGTGGATTCGTTGGGCTGTGGGATCTGTGGATCACAACCGTAGACTCTTGGTTGTTGCGGTCCTGCTATGGTCATGAAATCAAGTCCTAATCCCTAATATCCAGTAATCGTACGCTTTCTCAGCTTCTATGTTTAGGACCAATAACTGTGTGATCTTCTCAGAATATCTCATAGGCGTTCTGCAACCTGGATCCTTAAACTAGTATCTACGTCTGTGAGAGTGTCTCCCGCACTGGGTTGTGGGACCAAAGGATCACAACCAAAGGTTTGTTCTCTTTCGAACCCTTCTACAAATCATGTGAATGTTTTCCTAGGGTAATCAGTAATTTGGTTGATTTGACCAAAACATGTGTGCCTCGGTCGTCTTCTATGTTTAACCCTCTCAACCGAGAACCGATCAGCAGTAAATCTATTGTTGTTCGGAATACTTGATTCGAGATTTTGGTCTATGTCAACTATTGCTGTGAAGAGGTTTGGTTGAGGCACGATTGGCTCGAATATGTATTCTCCGGGCTCCCGAGGTCCCGTGATTGTCATACAAAATAAAATGTAAATCTAATCTATAACAAAGGAAATTCTAACTACGTGGAATAAATCTAAAACATATATAACTCTCTTTCTCTAAGAAACCTTTTAACAATTTTAAGGAAAGCAAGCTATTTAAACGTATCTAGAAATAATAACTAAATAACAATTTAAAACAAACAAGATAACCGAGTGTAGTTATTTACTCGTATGATTTGTAGATTTATTCTAAATAATGCAATAACTTTCCTAATCTACTCAAGCAAGATTCTCGATCCTACCTCGTAAGTGAGGAGGAATCATAGTCTCTCATAAACTATCAATCCTCACAACTTCCCTGCAATATCGAGAATAGAAATTCTACCGAAATAAAGCAATTAACTATTCTATTTGATATGATTCTAACTAGAACTTTAAAAGTTAAAACCCGGATTCCACGTAACATGGCGAATCCGATGGTGTGTGTGATCTTGTCCCCTCAAAGCATGATCTCCTCTGCATTTTTCATGTTCACGTGGATCTAGAAAAGCGTGTAATGCTAAAGATCGATGTAAATAGATATTGGGACAAGGACAGCTCAGAATGCAGACTGAAAAATGTGAGTAGGAGAGGGATAGCGCAAGAGTACAGAGCTTGGCTTATGTAATTCCTAGCGGGATTTTATCATGAGTCATGCAACATAAAGTGATCAGAACCTGAAACTATCTTGTTTGAAGAGAAAACCTGCAACTTTAATGGCTTCCTAAGCTATTCTACTCCAATGGAATGGATAAAACAACAACACTGTTTGACAAGTTGGATATGTGGCTTACCAACAAACCGAACAAAACTAACTAAGCCTGCAAATGAACTGAAACTATGGATTCTAAACAAGATAAAAGATTGAACTATGAAAATCAGAGCATGAAAGTGAATGAGGGGCGACCATTTGTTTGTGCACAAACCATTTACTTATAGCTTTCATTCACCCAAAGATCAAAACCAAACTGAACTCTAAAAACCATAAACAATGGCCAAACACTATTCCAGGGGACCAAAAACATAAATGCAAGCCCAAGTCGGCAAGGAAAGATGGTGAAACGTTGATATTTTACGTGAGTCGCGTCAAAGCGCTTTCTGAAAAACGTGTGCAGACCGCCACTCGAGCAGGTGGCAAGTTACAGAAGACCGCCGCCCTGATCAGGGCGGCGGTCACGAGACCGCCGCCCAGGCAGGGCGGCGGTTTCATAACTGAAGGGCAAAAGGCCAAGAAAAGAGGAAAAAAGGGGAAAACAAAGGACGCGGGGGCTAAGCGGGGCATGCGGGATGTTAACGCATACTCCGAGGGCTTTTTCGGATCCCGAACACCTGCGAGGAGACTCAGTATCATCATCGGGGAACTTGTTACACTGCTCCGGGCAAAGACAAGATCTTACAATTTTGGGTACGTACATATCGCTTCCTCGAGAAGTGTTTTAGCCATGAAGAGGCATAAAACGGTGGGTCCGAGTATGGCAAAGTCCCAAATGGGAAGTTTAGAAGTTATACCTTACACGTCCGTGTGTCAAATGACGCCATCCAAAATTCCCGCTACCGCAAAATGAAAAGAGAACTCAAGTGCGCAGATAGATACAATAATTTGGAAAATAAACGCTAAAATAATAGGGAATGAGAACGCACTATCATTCGTGGTGGGGATAGGGACTTACCTCCATCAGCGCTCCAAACCTCGTGAAAAGTCTTTTAAAACGAATCAGTGGTGCTATATATACGAAAGTGGGCCCATTTTCCTATTCATTCACGCAGCGAAGTTGATTTGATTGTTTTTGAGCTCGGGGGCCCACGGTGACGGTTTCTCGCGTGAGTAGAGTCGAAACATTCGCAGTGAGATCGTGATCATGCCTCCACGTGCGGAACACCGCCCTGCTAGATCACAGGTTGGTTTTCTTCAATTTTGTGTTTTTCCCCCCTTTAATTTGAAATGCTAAATTTGTTGTAATGGGGGGGTCATTTTTGAAAATGCTAGTGTTAAAAGGTTCATCTAGGGGGGGCGCCTACTGGGTAGGCTCCGTTTTTAGGTTAAATGGTCTTTTTTTGCTTGTTTTTAGGCTTTTTAGATTAAAAACCCGCGTGGGTTTTCGGACCACGACCGCCGCCCGGCCAGTGGTGGAAGTTACATGACCGCCGCCCTGGTCCAGTGGCGGTGGTTACACGACCGCCACCTTTAAGGCGGGGCACATGAAACCGCCTCCCCGCTGTGGTGGTGGTTTTGCATGTAATGCAAAAGGAACTTATATTTGAGATCGCACTTATATTTTTGCATTTCTACGTGTTTTTATGACTCTCTGATTGTTGGATATTAACTTGCTGCTTTTTGTGTGTTTTTGGGTGTATGCAAAGCGAGAGAGGAGTACATTAGATGGAGCAGAGAGAGAGAGAGTGTGATCGGGCTCTCGGGGTACCGGATGCCTCTCACAGACGAGGAGGACACACTACAGAGCCGGCATATTGCGCATATCGCGCGTGCCCCACGTTGCACCATCTAGTCACATCCTTTGTGACTTATTTTTTATCGGGATGCAGATCGAACACCTTCGACTTCGCCTGGGGTCCGTGGTGAGTGGACCATCACATTAGAGGACGTTTACCACATTCTGGGGGTCCCGATCATCGGGAGGCGACTTACATTAGAGACAAGCAGTTCCGGGCATAGATTGCACAGTGGGCAAGCATATATGGGAGATGCAGTCATCTCCATGGGGTCGAAGAAGGGGGTGAGAGTTCGATCCATTCCTTCTTTGCCTATCCCCGTATTTCGACAGGCCATCATGGGGATCCTTGCCTCGAGATTGATCGGGGACAAGGGAGGGGACACACTGTTATATTGCTGGGCCCCCATCATTGCACAGATAGAGGGGCATGGCCGGATATATGCCTGGGGTGCAGATATTCTGGGGACCACCTACCATGATCTATATAGGGTGGTCCATTTACAGGGACAGTCATTGAGCCACCCAACTCTAGTCATGAGTTGGGTGTATGAGCATTTTATCCCTTATGGCAGGGGTGTGGAGGTGGCACCCTGGGCCGTGAGGGCAGCCGATGGATGGACATGTCGGTGCTCAAAGCACCTCATCAGCCAGTTGCCTCCCTTACTACTGCAGACATGGAGGCGACACCGTACCAGCTTATGGCTGGCATATGGGGTGAGGAGACTCTTACCCTGATCTCCTGCTCCACCACAGGGCAGCTTATCGATCGAGTGGGACGAGTGGAGGTACATCCTTTCGGCCGGGTTCCTCAGCAGTTTGGCCTTCCATATACGGGCATGCTTCCCCAGCCGGCACCGGCTTTATGATCAGTTCGCGAGGCCGCAGGGGGCCTAGAGGCCGAGGTCGACAATGATCACTCCCGGCATTCCCATTGCAGCCAGGAGGATAGTTCGTGGCTTGAGGGAGAGCCGGTGCACCTCGGCACCTTTACTTCAGATTTCGTGGGTCCCGCCATAAAGCAGCGATGACCCCATAGATATTGACTCGACTCGAGGAGCTCACAGAGGGAGGGTCGAGGAGGAGATCGATGATAGATGATCCCGAGTGGCATGACACTCGTGACATTATGCAGCAGAGAGGGCCGAGCAGAGCAGAGAAGGACACTCTAGTTTCAAAGGAGCCACTCTCTCGTGGCCATGGTGGAGAGGATGAGTCGGGCTTGCAGGTGACATGTTGCTCCCGCCACAGAGCAGCCCTCGGCCGGCAAGCAAGATCCGCGCAGCAGGTGCCGGCCCAAACACCCATCTGATGCCCGGGATCCGAGTAAGTTACCCTTCTCCCTTTTAATGTTTATATGTATGCTCTCCTTAGTTGCTATTGTCGTATCTTTTAGCCTCTTGCTTGGTTTCGATTCGCATTTTTCTCCTTTGTTTGGCAAAGACTGCTGACGAGTGGTGGATTTGATCCGGGCAGGTATGTACCGATTCCCCGATGATCCCCATGGATAGACCCAGGCGGAGCTATCCAGAGATGCCGGGAGCCCTCAAAGCAGCCAGAGCAGGCATACCGATGTCTTCGCTCCCATTTGGGCACGTGGCCGGATGGTGTCGACCTCCATACAGAGTTAGCGGGCTACAGGATGGCCGAGCGCCTCATGAGGAGCCATTCTCGTGGTGAGACCGCGGCTGCCCTCGAGACCCCGAGCCCTCCGTACATTCGTGAGCGCCGGCAGCAGCCGTGAGTCCTAGCGTGGGCGTGCACCTTCGAGGAGGGGTCGCAGGGACTGAGAGGCCCTCGCCCTCGTGTACTTTGTATTATATATTCTTTGTATATCATGGGCTCTTTGAGCATTTTGACCATGCTTAGAGCATGATGGCATCAGATATAAACATTGATTATTTATATATATGCATTTGTTTTTGGATCAAAAGTCTGCACTCATGTTTTCCTTTCTATTTCCAGTTTCCTGTGTATACTATGATGTATGTTTATATGCTTTTTAGATGTATGCAATGGAGAACAAATGATGCAAATGTTTGCTTTCTTTTTGTGTTTCATGATGCTGATACATGATATTGTAGATATATTGTGATTTTGAATCTTAGCTTCTGTGAGCAATTTGGATACCTCATGTTTGTTTTGCAGAGTGATGAATATAACCAGCGATGATGAACAGATTAACTTGCCCCACTCCTAACTCCACGCAACTAGTAAGATGTGAGGGCTCATCACCGAGAGCTAGAAAGGGCACAAGTTATGAGGTGTAGCTGAAATGATAGTGATGAAAGACAGACAAAGCTTTGGTGGAACCAAATTGGATGCTACAAGCCAACTCCACTCGAGTGACTCCATAGTTTTGGGTGCAACTTGCTTTGCGGTTTATCTAGACTTAGACCCGTAGATGGCCGCATAGTAGACAAAATCTGGGTTTTTAGGATTTTAACTCTCTTGGAATTTTGAACATCTGATTCATTCGTTTTTGACTCAAAGTTTGAATTGTTTGTTTATGACCTTTTAACGCTTGCTTTCACAAGAGGACCCCCTACACTTTGCCCCACGCTACTAGTAAGAAGCGTGGGTTTATCACCGTGGGCAAGGTATAGAAGAGTAAGGGCATTTCCATCCTTTCCCAACCCTACGTCACTAGAAGAGACGCAAGCTCATCACCGAAGGTCAGTGGGGCAAGGAAATGTGTAAAATTAAAATTTTCTGTTTAATCACTTGTTGACTTGCTTATTTGAGTAAAATGTCAAGATGTGCTTATTTCAAAGAGATGTATATATGGGATAGATGTGACACCATGAAGCTTCTAGAATAGACCATAGGCAAGACACCTATCCTAAGAAGAAATCAAAGCGAGAACAAACTTGCAGATCTTGGTATGGTTACCGTTAAGACTTTGTCATGTCTGATTTTATTTGATAAAAGATTCCGAGATGATTCGATGATACATGAAGATGGAGAGGTATGATTAAAGAGCTTTATGCCAACAACATCATGAGTTTGTAATGAATTGCTTTGAGAATAGATTCCTTGATCACAATTTATGTAAGAAACAAATGGACAAAATGATCTTAATCTATATGAAGATGCAATGTAGATAATTATACAAGTAGTGCTAGTTGCTTATGCGTAGAATCACTTGAGGTGCAGGGAATTGACTGTTTCGCCAAATTCCTCACCTTCTAGCATACATAAGAGGTAAGCACCATTTCCGTAGTCCTTCATGACTTGGTATGGGCCCAACCATTTGGGCCGGAATTTCCTTCCTTCGCCGGTCTTCTTGTCGATCCGGCTGTCTAGCCTTAGAACTAGATCACCTTCGTATATGTCGATTCATAGACCTTCTTGTTATATCGCCGGCACATTCGGTCAAGATAAGCTCTATGCCATTGTTCAAAGATCTAACCTAGTTTCATCTAGGCTTTCTAGTTGGGAAAGACGTGCTTCTCTCGTAAGCATCTTCATCCGTAGATCCTCAGAGTGAAATGCGGAGATCGGGTATTTCGACCTCAAGCCGGGAGAACTGTTTCGCCCCAAATACTAATGAGAAAGGAGTTACTCCCGCTGGTGTTCTTATTGAGGTTGGTGGGCCCACAAGGCCGGATATAACTTCAAATGCCAATCTCGCTTGTTTTCTTTCACCATTTTAAGGAGAATGGCTTTCAAAGTGTCTTGTTTGTCACTTCACCGTCTCGCTGGCTTGGGGATAATACAAGGAAGCCGTATGATGGCTTATCTTAAATTTATTGCATAGTTGAACCTCTTCATTTTTAAAAGAAGTTCCATTATCGGAGATAATGATTTCATGGATACCGTACCTGCAAATGATTTGGTTCAAAATGAACTTCGCGATTACAGTAACCAGTGTACAAATAAAAGAGTAAGAGGCATAGCCTCACCCATTTGGTAAAATATTCAAAGTGGCCGTGATTATGAAATTATGGCCATCTCAGTGGATGAGGGAGAGAACTTCCTATTAAGTCTAGACCCCATGTAGAAAAGGGCCATGGAGTAGCGATTGGTTGCAGAGTCAGGCCGGCATATGAATCTCATGAGAGAATTCTCGCACTTACGACACCGCGCACAAACTCTATGCGTCATGTTCTAGAGTGGGCCGTAAATAGCCCATTCGATGTATTTTTCGAGCAGTGGCATGGCCACCGAAGTGACCTCCACATATTCCGCTGTGAGATTCATGGAGAATCTTCTTGGATTCTTCCGTGTCGACGCATCTTAGGAGCATTCCATCGAACGCCCTTCGATAGAGAACTTGCTCTATAATGACGTATTTAGCTACGATTATGCGTAACCGCCTTCTTTGTTATGGTGTAACTCCTTCTGGGTACGTATGGTCCATGATATAATTAATGATATCAGTGTACCAAAGACACTCAGAGATAGAGGGTCGGGCTTCGATGTAGTATACGCACTCATCTGGAAAGTCTAAATCTACTAAATCACCTCCGTCTAATGGGTTGTCGGCTAACCAATCTGCGATGATTTGTCCTTTAACCGACTTCTGATTTACAAATGTTAATTTGAATTCTCCCATTAAGGTTATAAAATGTCCAGCCTTTTTAGACAATGACCCTGTGTGAGGAAAGTCCGTAAATGGTCCATTTTTACCATGACCTTTCGCTTGATTCAAAGATATAATGTCTTAGCGTTTAAGAAGCAAAGACTATGGCAAGGCATTCTCATTCGCCATGTGTATATAGCATGTTTCATAATCGAGAAGTTGTTCGGATGATGAAATAAATCACGCGCTCTCTCTTGTTATCATCTTCTTGGGCCAACATACATGCCAAGAGACATCGTAGCTCGTGAATATAGAATTAACAGTGATCTAGCTTAGGTGGCATTAGCGTAGGTGGTGATAACAGAAATGCTTAATCGCTTCAAAGGCTTCATTACAGTCTTTGGTCCAATCAATGCTATAGTCTTTCTTGAGTAAATTGTTGATTGGATGAATGGCGAAGCTTAAGTCCGGATAAATCTCGGATCGCACCCATCTTTCCGAGGAATGACCGATTCCGCATTCATTCGAGGTGGAACCATTTCGAGGACAGCCCAATTTTGGTGGGTCAACATCTATCCTCGTGACGATATGATATAACCTAAGAGCTTCCTCCCGTTACACCAAAGACGATTTCTCTGGTTTAGTGTGACTCCGTATTCTATTAGACGTGAAAGAATGACGCGGAGTACTTCGGGATGGTCACAACACTTCTTGGCTTTAGCCAATAAGTCATCTACGTAAGATTCCATGATTTTATGAATTAGATCGTGAAATATGTATGTCATGGCCCACTGGTACGTAGCACCGGCATTCTTGAGACCGAATGGCATAACAGCGTAGCAATAGGTTCCCCAAGGAGTTATAAACGTGGTTTTAGCTTGATCTTGCTCAGATATTCTGATTTGATCAGATCCCGAGAATCCATCCATGAGAGACAAAAGTTCAAAACCAGTTGTTGATCAACAATAACATCTATG
This sequence comes from Taxus wallichiana var. yunnanensis, assembly GCA_018340775.1. NCBI lineage: Eukaryota > Viridiplantae > Streptophyta > Pinopsida > Cupressales > Taxaceae > Taxus > Taxus wallichiana. The sequence continues at coordinate 958,503,626 of CM031239.1, forward strand.
GATGGTAATGGGAAGTCATCCTTAGGACATGCTTTGTTGATATCTCGAAAATCTACGCAGATGCGTATCTTTCCATTCTTTCGAGAACGGGAACGATGTTAGATACCCATGGGAGTAGTCGATCGGCTTGATGAATCCTACCCAAGGAGTTTTATTACCTCCTCCTTTACCATGAGAGCTACTTTGGGCTTCATGGGTCTTGATTTTTGTTTAATTGGCTTTCAGATCTCGATTTAGTGATGAGGTTGTGCACCGCAATGTGGGGGCGACTCGTCATCTCCTTATAATTAAATGCAAATGCCTTTCGATGTTCTTTCGAGGATCCGAGTATGTATTTCTACTTCTTTCCGGGGTTAACGAAGAACCTAGTTTCAATATTCTTCGGTTCATCTTCTCGTCCCGATGTTGACATCGATTGTTTCTTCAATCAAAGAGGCGTTACCCTCTTCGAACTCGTGGTGCTGGAGGTAAATCCAAATCATCCCCATTTTTTCACCGCGTATATGCTAGGTTCCATTTGTGAGGGATGATCCATCACGGGATTTCAAGTAAGAAGACGAATGTGGAATTAAGGATAAATCTAGAATATGATAGGAGAGATGTAGTGCCTGCATAGGCATTTAAATAATCCAAAGTAGCCGCATCACTATCAATACGGTCAGACGGTAGATTCACTTCCGCTCAAAGGGATTTGTCATTGTTTTTATCAATGGTTCATCACGAATGGACACCGTGAACCGGTATCTTCTAACTCATGCTTGGGAGTAAAACGTGATGTCAAGTTGCTATTGAATCAACGAGAAGATTTTTCTCTCGGAATTGCTTCAATGGATATGGTTAAATGCCTTGCTTAAATCTAATACGGCTTTTTTCAGTAAAGTCGCAAGTGTTCGGCTTTAGTTTCGTATACTTTAAACTTGATTTGCCACTAATCATGCGAGTCTCCTAAGACTCGATGTTATCAACACCAACCTTTTGGCTAGGTGAGGCCAAGGAGGAGGGCTTCGTACTCAAGCGCCGTTGCTTTTGTGCATTCAAAGTTTAACTTAAAGGTGAATGGGAGGACTTTCTCCTCGGGCGAAGTAAGAATTATACCCGCCCCGCTCCATAACGGCATTTAGCTCCATCAAAATGGAGAGTCCAATACTTAGCCTGGGAGTATAGATGTGGGGCATCCGCGCGTTTCACGCACTCTACTTCTATCATATGCAGAGGTCCTCACTGGAAGGGAACCAACACCTAGGGAATATCCTATGCCTACTGAATCAAATGGTAAGAACATTGGTAAATCTTGTTCTATTAACTCAACGATTTTTGTAGTAGTCCCTAATGATACCGTTTCTTTAGCTTTATCGTTAGGGGTTGGGGTTGTTTTGGCTATGCTGATAGTTTCAAGATCCGTTCGGAGGTACCAACTTCTCCTTTGGTTTTAGGTCAGTGGGTTTATTAAGTTGGTTTGTTGGAAGTTCAAATTCCGAGTGTACACCTGGTCTTTTCTTTAAATCAGCTAGGTGCAAATCAAAAGGTTTTGGATCACCTTTGGCTACAAATACCTTTCCTAGATGCAAGAATCTTACTTCTTGAAATAACGTAGAAGGGATTGCCTTCATTCGGTGTATCCATGGTCGGTACGAGTATCATATTATAATTAGTTTCCGATCTATAATATAAAACTCTACCAGGATTGTTTTGGGTCCTAAGGTGACCGGCAAGTATTATAGTTCCTATCGAAGTGGCTTTAAGGCTATCATAGCCTCTCAATGTATTTCGAGTGGTGGAACAATTTGTTTCCCCATATCCTAGTTTTTGGAGGAAAGAGAAAGGGACTATGTTAATCGCGCCCCATCGTCAACCATCGCCCATTTTACATAGTTATTATAAACCCATACTTGTAAGTGTAAGGTCGGGATCACCTCGGCGTGCGATCTCAAAGATCTGTGGGCATTTTACTTATTTGAATATGAATTGACATCCTTGTCCGGCTGCCCCTGAGGGTGGATATCAAAATCTACGTGATTTACTTGTGTTTCAGAGGTGGTGTGATGTTAATTAGATGACCTAGACCTAATGCTTCTAAAAGAGCAAAGCTTTATGAGGAGGAGAATTCTTTAGTAAATCCAAGAATGAAATGTGTGAGAAGGTCTTTGTTAGGTCACTAATTAAATCATGTGCACCTACGGGTTTTTCTACTATTTGTTGACTCTTATCTGTTTCTGGCAGATGACTTGGGCTTCGGTTGAGAGAAATATTCTCGTGTTCTTGTTATAGCTTCGATAGGTAGTTCAACGCCTAATTCTACCAAACCGACTATCTGGGTCTCGGTTGACTTCCTAACCGTGGGCGCAACCGATGGATTTAGTGAAGTCGAGGCTTCATGATCATTGCTTTCTCGTCATTCCTTTGTTTGTTCCAGCTGGATTCAGCCTATTGCTATCATGATTTGGGAGTGGATCGTTAAAGATCTTGAGGGGAGCATTCTCGAGGGGAAACCGCCTCACGAGCGTATTTGGTGGTGATGACACGGGATCTCGCAAAAACAAATATGTGAAGAAATGTCTTTGTTCTTCTCGCAAACGTTGCATGAATTTATTGTAGTCACGACACATTCTAAGATCATGACCCCGAATTTGTGGAAACCACAATAAGAATTGGGATTGTAATTCTATTTTTGTTGGTTTGTGTATATAGTGGCCTAAAATTCTGATCAAACCGTTGCCTATTAGGATTAAAATTTTGCATTTTTGTTTTTCGGCTTTGGTTTTGATAACCAAATGAGTTTTGGCTTCGCCCTCGTATAGGATTTCACCGTTGTTGTTGTTGTTGTGGATGGTTAAAATCCACCGTATTGATTTGTCGGGTAAAGTTGTTATTTCGTTGGTTGTTTGTTTGTGATGGAGTATTGACAACATTTACCCTCTGGGCTGGTCGGCTACTCCATCCATTGTTACACCCCGATTTTTGTTAAGGATTTTAGGTCCTCGTCGACATTCGTGGTAGTCAGTAGTGTTCTGGCCGGAGGTGATTAACCTCCCGCTTGCTCCATATGTTTTATGACCACTATCTATCGCCGCTTGATCTATTCAAGAGCGCCTCAAGTACTTCATCGTAAGTTCTTAGTGGGAACTTTTGACTTCTTCCTTCACCTCTCTCACGAGAGAATGAAGGAATAAATCACATAGTTCCATCTCGATCCATGTTTGAGCACTTGCCAAGAATAAAGAACCGTACGCCACCTCCGGATGAAATGGGTGATGATTCATTGTGTTCTTGTTTGATGTGCAAGAATTCCCGATTCTTGTTCTCAACAGTTTGTTCATGTCGAATGCCTTAATGAATTTCGATACGAGTTGTTTAAATGAATGGATGGAGGCTTCAGGTATTCTATAATACTAGTCAAGAGCAATGCCCTCGAAGGTTTTGGGGAATATTTTAGCAACAACCCCATCCCAAGGGAGTAGTTCTCGTATGGCTATAGCGTAAGCCTTGATATGTGCGTTTGGATCTCCCTCACCTTTGAACTTGGGTAAATCAGGAAGAGGTCTTGGAAGCATGACGCTTCGTATGGTGAAGTCTAAGGGCTCTTTCAAATATTTTGAATAAGTCCCTATCGCATAGGTTTCGACCATTGATGGTGGTTGCTGAGGGAGTGGTGGTGGGATGGGTTGTTGATATGGCGCAGCTGTATGCGTTGGCAGGGGCATAGGAAGTCCCTGTGTTTGAGAAAACATGCCGGGAGAGGAGAACATATCTCCTTGTGGTGATTTGGAGTACATGTTTAAGTATGACGGGGTATTGTCTAGTAATGGATTGTTTGATACTAGACCGGGAGGAATAGTGTTAGAGATGATGGGCCTTGTTGGCGTTTGTTGTGGATAGTGAGGCGGCATGCCTAACGTGCCTACTCCCGTGAGGAGATCTACTGGCCAGTGGTGGTATGGAGGATCGAACTTCCCGCTTGCATGAACGGAGAATTTTGACTTGCTTGAGCAAGTTCTAACCCTCTCACTTTTTCTACTAACGCTGAAATGACTTCATTTGGTGAAGTCACTTGTTGCTTTTCCCGAGCTGTGTTTGTGTATACCCCGGTGTCAGATAGGCATGTGATATCCTGTCATGAACTGATCGCTATCTTGCCAAGTTTCTCCGAGAGCATTTCCTATATGCAGTGGCATAGAGGTATTTTCTTGAAAAGAGACCTCGGGTTGTATTTGTAAACCTCCTATAGGTGGGTACATACCCCGAGAATGTTGTTCACTCCTAGGATAACGTATTGACCATTCATCATCTAAGACCAGATATGGGTCTGATTGTCTACTAATTTGTGGTCTAAGTAGCATCTGAGGAGACGAACTAGATTCTCTGGTAAACGTCATATTGTTTGAACTCGAAGGCCTCTCTTGTTGCATTCGAGGAGGGTGATCTAACTCCCCGTTTGAAAAGATGAATTATATCTCGATTCTTGGGGTTTGTGTTGACAATCGATTAGTGAATAGTTTTCGCCCATACCGAGAGTGAGGGTGATGATTACTCTATTCTATTGGGCGTAGTATGCCTCGAGACCCAAGAGGGGTCTCGCCATATTCATCGAATCCCGACATATTCGGGGTATATGAATACCCGCAGTAATAATGGGAAGGAACGAAGGTGATTTGTGAAAGAACACGTGATACTATGACTCGAACGAGAAAGTAGAAGTTTAAGTCATCTTCACTAATTTTGTTTGCTTCACGTCGGGTTCACCAATTTTGTACGCCTAAAAGTGACAAAGTAGCGTGGGAATCTACAAGTGACTTTTCCGTACCGACCTCTCGAGGTCGTGCCGAGAAGCCCGGTGGGGTAGAATATGCATGGGATTCAGAAAACTAGTTAGAAGTCTAATGTCTTCGACACGCACTAGTGGAATTTACGAATCTAAGGCAAAGAAGGCCCTTCTAACTTGGACTCGGTGTGATAGATCGATCGGCAAGGATGACTGCTCAAGGCTCCAATCAATATCGAGCTCTAGCATGATTCGATCTATGGGTTGTGGAATACGTGGGAAATGACCGGGATAGTTTTCGTATGTCTCCCGATAAGGTCATATGGTGGATGGTGAATACAATTGACTCTACTGACGATTCTCCGCCTAGTCAGAATTCTCTAGCTTCGTTAGCCACTATATCTAGTAAGGACAATTGTTCGATGATGATGGGTGGAAGTGGAGTGGATCGAATACCAAGGTGCGTAGCCTAGCATCTATATCCGATTGACTTGTGGATTCGTTGGGTCATGGGATCTGTGGATCACAACCGTAGACTCTGGTTGTCATGGTCCCGTTATGGTCATGAAATCAAGTCCTAATCCCTAATATCAAGTAATCGTACGCTTCTTAGCCTTCTATGTTTAGACCAATAAATGTGTGATTTTCTCAGAATATCTCATGCGCTCATGCAACCCGGATCCTTAAACTAGTATCTACGCCCTCGTGAGAGTGTCTCCGCACTCTGGCCGTGGGACCAAAGGATCACAACCAAAGGTTTGTTCTCTTTCGAACCCTTCTACAGTCATGTGAATGTTTTGCCTAGGGTAGTCTATAATTTGGTTGATTTGACCAAAACATGTGTGCGCTTGGTCGTCTTCTATGTTTAACCCTCTCAACTGAGAACTGATCAGTTGTAAATCTATTGTTGTTCGGAATACTTGTATTTTGAGATTTTGGTCTATGTCAACTATTGCTGTGACGAGGTTTGGTTGAGGCACGATTGGCTCGAATATGTATTCTCTGGGCTCCCGAGGTCCCGTGATTGTCATACAAAATAAAATGTAAATCTAACTGTAACAAAGGAAATTCTAACTACGTGGAATAAATCTAAAACATATATAACCTCTCTTTCTCTAAGAAACCTTTTAACAATTTTAAGGAAAGCAAGCTATTTAAACGTATCTAGAAATAATAACTAAATAACAATTTAAAACAAACAAGATAACCGAGTGTAGTTATTTGCCTGTGCGATTTGTAGATTTATTCTAAATAATGCAATAACTTTCCTAATCTACTTCTGCAAGATTCTCGATCCTACCTCGAAGTGAGGAGTGAATCATAGTTCTCTAAACTATCAATCCTCACAACTTCCCCGGCAATATCGAGAATATAAATTCTACCGAAATAAAGTAATTAACTATTCTATTTGATATGATTCTAACTAGAACTTTGAAAGTTAAAACTGGATTCCGCAGTAATGCAGTGGCGAATCCGATGGTGTGTGTGATCTTGTCCCTCAAGCATGATCTCCTCGCTCTTTCATGTTCACGTGATCTAGAAAAGCGTGTAATGCTGAAGCATCGATGTAAATAGATATTGGGACAAGGACAACTCTGTAATGCAGATCGAAAAATGTGAGTAGGAGAGGGATAGCGCAAGAGTACAGAGCTTGGCTTATGCAATTCCTAGTGGGATTTTATTGCGAGTCATGCAATGTAAAGTGACCGTAACTCGAAACTATCCTGTTTGAAGAGCAAAACCTGCAACTTTAATGGCTTCCTAAGCTATTCTACTCCAATGGAATGGATAAAACAACAACACTATTTGCACAAGCTGGATATGTGGCTTACCAACAAGCTGAACAAAACTAACTAAGCCTGCAAATGAACTGAAACTATGGATTCTAAACAAGATAAAAGACTGAACTATGAAAATCGAGATAGAAATGAAATGAATGGGGTAGACCATTTGCTTGTGCACAAACCATTTACTTATAGCTTTTCATTCACCCAAAGATCAAAACCAAACTCGAACTCTAAAACCATAAACAATGGCCAAACACTATTCCAGGGGACCAAAAACATAAATGCAAGCCCAAGTCGGCAAGGAAATCTGGTGAAACGTTGATATTTTACGTGAGTCGCGTCAAAGCGCTTTCTGGAAAACGCGTGCAGGACCGCCGCCCGAGTAGGTATGGCGGTTATAGGACCGCCGCCTGATTGATCAGGGCAAAGCGGTCACGACCGACCGCCTGTGCAGGCAGGCAAGTTTCAGAATCAAGGGAAAAGGCCAAGAAAAGAGGAAAAAGGGGAAAACAAAGGACACGGGGGCTAAGTGGGGCATGCGGGATGTTAACACATACTCCGAGGGCTTTTCCAAATCCCGAACACCTTGCGAGGAGACTCAGTATCATCATGGGGAACTTGTTACATCTGCTCGGGCAAAGAAGACCTTACAATTTTGGGTAAATACGAGATGCAATACATCATGTGGTTTAAAAACATGTGAAAAGTGTAATGGTTCATGGGTGGGAGGTGGAGAATACTTGGGTGAATACCAACGTAGTGGTGGGTAAGGAAGATGCTTTACTGAGGACTAGATGGTAATCATCAAGGGGGTCAATGGATCGAAGAGGAGAGAAGGTAGTAGGTGTTTCTTTAAATTAATTAATTTACATTTACACTTTAAATAAGATCATGTGGTGCATATTTAGTTATTTAAATATGTTATTTTTTAGCCTTTTGTTTTTAAGTGAGTTGTTCAAACTCACATTCAAACTTGGGAGGTTGAGATAATCTATCCACCCTGATTTTATGGAGTGATCGTCATCCCCCAAGTTTGGATTCTTTCCATATTTTGTGGGAATGTTTATTTTATTATTTTATTATTTAACTCACTCTTCCCATGAGTTAAAAATGAAGCTTACAACAATAATATTTTTGTCTTTTCTCTGCAACTATTTGCAATAATAAAGTTGAGTTCTTTTGGATTGTTAATCTATTTTTCCTTCCTAGATTTGGTTCTTAGTTCTATTTTGGTATCAGAGCCTATTGTGCAAGGAGCTTAGGTTATAATCCTCTCAATTTATATGAATTTATTTTTTTCTAGGAATAAGAGAGCTTCAATGTGCATCGAATCTCGGTTGTGCGTTTGGAGTCGTGGCGCTTCTATTTTTGTATTACTCTTAGATTGGTGGTCATTTTTGGCACAAAGTGTATCCTTTTTCCTTTCTTCTATTCGTTGGCTCTACCTTCTTAGCTAAGTATTTGAAGCTTCATAGCTCAGCCATTTTTTTACCCATATGTGCATGGCCTCTCTTAATTTTTAGCTTCATGGAGGCTTGATCTACTTATGCCTAGCATTGGATCGCGAGGCTCAACTTATTTGGTTTTTTTCTTGCTAGATTTTCATCCTATTGTTCCTCTCTATTTAGCCTCTCTACCTTTTATGTTAGATTTTGTGCTATTTTGGGAGCATCCCTCCCTTAGCTCCACGTTTTTTTTCTCATGTGCATGTACGTTTAAAGATTGGATCTCTATACATGGAGTTATATATTTTTTTGAGTTTTTTATTATTTCCACCACCAAAGGAAATAATAAAAATATTTCTCCCATTGCAAATCCATTGGTAGAGTGGTCTCTGGTGCTTGGCCCGTGTCCAGAACTCTTAAGTTTGAACCTCAACGCATTCCTTTTGATTTTAATGCCAATTTGGTCAGTAAACAATTTTTTGGCTTCTAAAGAAAGAATAAAACAATATTTTCCATTAAAATTATATGCAACAATTATGGTGTTATGGTGAAGGTCTTTGTCTTGTGTGAAGGAGGTCATTTTGCCTTTCACTTTACCATGTAAAGGTATTATTTTGAGATTTCTTATTTTTCGGAGAAAGATATAATTTCTGGGAAGCTTTTTTTGCTCCATTAATATATTTTGGAGGGTTGTTTATAAATGGAAGGCATAGTTAGAATCTGCATCTTCTCCTGATTCCAATGAGTGGTCACACAACCACCTTGGCCTTTGTTTGGTCTGATTTTTAATCAATGGGTCTTTTAAATTAAAATTGGCCTATTTTACAGGAATTTGAAAGGTTAATAACTTTTGCATGGTAACTCGAAATCAAGTGCCATTTTTTACAAAAGTGCATAGTTTTTTTCAACCTTGTTCTATTGATTCAATTTTTATTACCATCCGAGGAGTTCTATTTTTTTCTCATTTGGGAGGGACGTTGTAATGTGAGCACATTATCTTCTCAAAAGTGATATTTTTCTCACTAATTTTAGATGGAAAAATCCTTCTTCACGGAAGCTAAATCTTAACACTAGTTATGGATACAAGGTTCTTTGAGCCTTTAAATTCATAAAATTATCATGTATGGAAACCGAAGATGTAACACTTGTTGCAATCCGTGGCTTATGACATGTATTTGATGCAAGAATTCTTCATTTACCAAAGAAAAGGACACACACACAACACAACACACACACACACACACACGTATATATGTATATATGTATATATATGCATGAAAATAGGATGAGGCACTTGGGTTGATCACCTTGAATGTGGCGGATAATTTGCAATTCCACATTTCTTCTGCAAAGGCACCGAAAGAGGTATGGGATAAATTTGGGACTTTATTTGGCAAGATTAATGAGTTCAAGTTGATTCAACTAGATCTAGAGTTAAACTCTTTATCACCTTCAAATTTTTCTTCCATAGAAGAATTTCTCACAAAATTTAAGGAAATTCGTAGTTAGTTGTCAGCTAGTGGTAAAACTAAAAAGGATGAAGAATGCATTTACATGGTTTTGACCAAGTTAAAGGGACCTTTTCAGTTTTCACCTCTTCCTTTTTTTCTACTATGGATGCCTTGGGTTCTCAGTTTACCTAGGAAGCATGGATATGCCCAAGAACCCTCAGATCCCTTTCGATACGACGATATACGTATACGATACGGATATGATACATATATGTGCCTCGATTTACGCATTTCAGATACATTAGGATACGTCACGGATATGTACAAATGTATCGTGACGTATCCTAACGTATCATGTACATATCGCACACGTATCCTACAAAGAAATATGTCTTTTAAAATTTTATTTCAATTTTTCTAAGTTTTATTTCATTTTTAAGTAAATATGTATCCTGCAAAGAAATATGAAATGTAAAATCTTAAGTATATCAGATGTTTTAAAAATTTGAACATGGATCCTAGTATATTTTTCAAATTTCAAGTTTTTTCATATTCATGTTGACATGGTATTAGTATATCATATGTATGGCAGCCACATGATCAATAAAAATGCTAAGTCTTAAATAATTGTATATTGAATGTTTTGAACATTGATTCAAGTTTTGTATTACTATTTCAGTTTTTTTATGGACTAAAAATGAGTAAAATGAGTAGATGTACATAAAAAACTATACATATACATCTACATATATATACATGTACATCTACATATGTATATATATATGTATATATATATATATATATATATATATATATATATATACATACGTATGTATATACATACGTATATATATATATATATATATACATACATATACATATGTATATGTATATATATATATGTATATATATACATATGTATATGTATGTATGTATGTATATATATATATATATAAATTTTTAATATATACGTATTTGCGTATCCAAGGGTTTTTAAAATCGACATATCCATGTATCGTATCCGTATCCGCAGACTAATACTCGTATCCATATCCTCGGCAACATAGAAGTTTACTATGCCCTCATTTGAAGAGTTTTGTGAACATTTGTCTCGAGAACAGACTAAGCTAATCTCTCTTGATTCCATACCAACTTCAAACCATGCACTAGTAGCTAATTTCCTAAGAAAAAATGGAAAAATAAACCCAAGCAAGGCTCCTTTGATCAAACTTTGTCATCTCCAAATGTGGCTTCTAAACCTTCACCTCCCTCTGTTAATTCCTCCAAATAGAAGAATAGTGGAAAATCTAAGAATTTGTCCCAAAAAGAGTGTTTGATCCATGCTCCTTTTGTGGAAAAATAATCATCAGAATCCAGATGTTTTTTGAAATTGGAAGCTTTGGAAAAGGCTCTAAAACAACACAAGATCATTGTTCCATCTCCTTCTTCCTCTTCCAATACTAGCAAGGGTAAGGCTCTTTCTGCATGAGATTCTTCCCCTTTGCGAGACAAGTGGATTTTTGACTCAAGAGCTTCACATCATATCACACATTCTAGAGATTTGTTGACTTATGTTTCCGATTGTAGCACTTCACATATTTTGTTGGGAAATTGTTCTTTTGTTGATGTTGTGGGTTCTAGCACTGTCAATATGCCTAATGGGTGTTTACAGGATGTTCTCTATGTTCCCAATATTTCTAACAATTTTCTTTCCATATATCAAATATGTAATTCTGGTGATGGTAGAATTGTTGAATTTTCACCATATAAGGTTGTAATCAGGAAACTACATGATCATGATGATATTTTTGCTACAGGAGTGGTGGACCCATGTTCACATTTGTATGTGTTTGAGAACTTTGAAAAACTGTAGGATCTTCACTTATTGCTCATGTTGATTCTTTGAGAAAATTGTGGCATGAGAGGTTTGGACACCTCAATTACAGGTATCTACAACAACTCTCTTCACAGAATATGGTCACAGGTCTTCCGAAGGTGAATTCTAATGATGGTGTTTTCCTAGGTTGTATGTTGGGTAAGAAACATCAAGATCCCTTTCCAAAGGGACAAGCAAAATGAGCTAAGGCTCACCTTGAATTGGTACATAGTGATATTATGTCATTTCCTTCTAGATCATTTTCTGGTGCTAAGTATGTGTTGACATTTATTGATGATCTCACAAGAAGGACTTGGGTGTATTTTCTGCAATATAAAAGTGATGTCCTAGATAGATTTAAAGTTTTTAAATCTATTGTTGAAAAACAATCAGGAATTGTATTAAAATACTCTGCATACGGACAATGGGGGAATATGTAAGTAATGAATTTGCTACTTTTTGTGCTAATCATGGAATTGTGCACCAGTATATTATTCCTTACACCCCTCAGCAAAATGGAGTTGTTGAATGAAAGAATAGAACACTCAAGGAAATGGAGAATTGCATGGTTCAGTCCAAAAACTTAGCACCGGAGTTCTTGGTAAGTTGTGGAACTGTTTAAACCATATTCAGAATAGGATGCCACATAAAGAAGTGCGGGGGTTACTCTTCAAGAGGCTTCGCCAGTGAAAAACCCGACGTTTCATATTTTGGGTCTTTGGTTGAAAGTTTGGGCTTTTGTACCATAGGTGGTTCATTAGCTAGGCAAAGATCCTATCACATGGGTTCATATTGAGGTAATTAAATTCAATATAGCGGTAGACATGAGCAGTGAAAGGGTTTAATTTATTAATGTTTTGAATCGTATTGGGGGTAGGTTAGAGAGGTGGGCCAAAGGAAGGGGAGATTTAATTTTAAAACAAAACTAAAACATTTGAATGCTAGTTTTTAAAAGTAAATACCTTAAAATTGTAAAAGGAATGTGTAAATCAAATTATAATCTCTTTTTAATAAATAAGTCAATATTCTTAACCAGAAATAATAAAATGGTAGAAAACTAGGATTGAGTATGCTTTTCAACAAAAGTGATATTATTTCACCATCTTAATTATTTGAATAAATATTGATAAATGATTAAATATTAACATATATAAAGTGATTTGTAATAGGCCTTCAAAGGATTCAAACTATATTTCAAGAGGAAATACATAAAAAAATTGAGTAAGAAATATAATATATTTTTTGTCTAATATATTAGGGTAGGAATAAAAGGTGTAAATAAAATTGTAATTGAAAAATGGGTAAGGTAATTGGAAAAAATAGGGGGTATTTTCATTCTAATAATATAACAGAGGGGGTATTATCAAGTAAATAATTACAAGTAGAAACTAGAATTAAGGGTATTCTTTAATACCCTTCGAACAAACATGTTACACCATACTTTTACTAAGCGGACCCCCGTTTTGACTGATGATACATGGAAATCCATGGAGAAGAAAAGAAAATAACTCATCTTTGTTGGCCATTATGAGCATGTGAAGGCATATCATCTTTTCGATCCCACTACCAAAGATATATTGTTTTGACGAGATGTTCGTGTTGCTGAGACTGAGGCTCCTTTGGTTCATGATGTTCTTCCTTCTCCATCCTTACCTCACCGTACTGCCACGATGATGATACTAGTATGATGGCCCACCTATTGTTGATCTTGTTCCTGATCTCGCTCCTCCTCCTCCTCAACCAAGGCATGTATGGTTGAAGACTACTTTGGATGTTGCTAGTGATTTGGCGGGTGATCCAAGTGATCAATGATGTACTAGAGCAGAGACTTCTGGTGTTGCAAATCATCGAACTTACTCTGGTATGGCTCTTATGAGCCAAGCTATTTCTACTGATCCTGTTCTTTTTTCATAGGCTTCTGGTCAACTAGAGTGGGATGTTGCTATGGAGGATGAGTATTCTTCTTTGATGAAGAATCAGACATGGGAGTTGGTGCCACTTCCTAAGGGAAGAAAATTGGTGAGGTGTAAATGGGTCTATAAGACCAAATATGTTGTTGATGGTACCATTGATAAGTATAAGGCTTGTCTTGTCTAAGTTCTTATCTCGTGTGAAGGAGTGGATTACTCAAAGCTTTTCTCTTTTAGCTAATATGAATTTTGTTTGTCTTGTGCTTTCCCTCGTTGCTTCTCATCGATGGTCAATTTATCAAATGGACGTGAAGAGTGCCTTTTTGCATGGTGATCTTCATGAGGAAATTTACATGGAGCAACCACAAGGCTTCATGCAAGATTATTCATTGGTCTCAAGCAAGCCCCTCAAGATTGGTATGAGAGAATGGATGCTTTTTTGTTGTCTGCTAGATTCCATCGTTGTGAGACTGATCATACTATTTATGTTCTAAAAATTGATGATGACTTGTTGATATTAGTCTTGTATGTTGATGATCTCATCATTACTGGTAGTTTATATTTTTTGATTCAGGACATTAAACATAAGTTGAAAGCAGAGTTTGATATGATAGATATGGGCCTCTTGCACTATTTTCTTGGTCTCTAGGTTTACCAATCTGCTGAGGGAATCTCTATTTGTCAAAATAAGTATGCCACAGATCTACTTCAGAGATTTCATATTGTTAATTGTAAGCCATATCCCACACATTTTTAGTAATGTATTGAATTGACTGTTGCATATATGTCTAACTTAGTAGATGCCACTTTGTATAGACAATTGGTTAGGAGTCTTTTGTATCTCACTCACACTTATCTCGATATCACTTTTTCGTTAACCTTGTCTCTCACTTTTCACATGAGCCTCATGAGAGTCATTGAAAAGCATCCAAGTGTATTTTTCATTATATTCGGGGGACTTTGAGTTTTGGCATATGTTATACACCACATATTTTTTCATGTATTGAGGGCTTCACAGATTCTGATTGGGGTGGATGTTGTGACACTCGCAAATCTACCTCTGGTTTCTTTTTTCATCTTGGCTCTGGTCCTATTGCATGGTCTTGTAAGAAACAAAATACAATTGCATTATCATCCACCGAGGCCGAGTATCGAGGTGTTGTGACAACAGGTCAAGAGGTTCTATGGCTTCATCAGATTCTTGGTGAGTTTGGTTTTCCACAGGATTCTCCTTCCCTTCTTTGGTGTGATAACCAAAGTGTTATTCAGATTGCACATAATCCTATTGAGCATCAACGTATTAAACATATTGAGATCTACATCTAATTCATTCAACACTTGAATCATGATGGAGTTGTTCAGATGGAGTTTGTGCCTACTTGATCAACTTGTAGATATCTTCACTAAACCCTTGGCTTCTCCTCATTATCTAGCATTGCAAGAAAAGCTTGGGGTGAAGGAAGTTGTCTTTGGGGGGAACTTGTATAGTCCTTCCTTTATTCTTTTTATTATTTTCGGCTTTGATCGGGTACCTTATAAGGCCTAGTAGTCGTCACCCCTTCTTTTCTGCTCCCTAACATTTTTTTATGGGAGGGTGTTGGTGTAAATTAATTAATTTACATTTACACTTTAAATAATCTCATGTGGAGCATATTTAGTTATTTAAATATGTTTTTAGCCTTTTGTTTTTAAGTGAGTTGTTCAAACTCACGTTCAAACTTGGGAGGTTGAGAGAATCTCTCCACCCTGATTTTGTGGAGAGATCCTCATCCCCCAAGTTTGGCTTCTTCCCATATTTTGTGGGAATGTTTGTTTTATTGTTTTATTATTTAACTCACTCTTCCCATGAGTTAAACATGAATCTTACATTAATAATATTTTTGTCCTTTCTCCGCAAATGTTTTGCAATAATAAAGATGAGTTCTTTTGGATTGTTAATCTATTTTTACTACCTAGATCTGGTTCTTAGTTATGTTTCAGAGGAAGTGAAGGAGTAGATGAAGGAGAAAGAGGTGTTATGATATGTTCCACAATTAAGTCTTGTTCTAAATCAATAAATTTGTAGCAAAAAAGAGTTAATGATTCACATGTATCGTATAATAGATTTTCTTTCAATGAGGGAATTAAGCCACAAAAAAAGATAAATTGCATTTATAAATCAATAGGTTGAAATAATAGTTGATAACTATAAGAATTAAAGCGTAAAATCTAATCTAAAATTGGTTCTTTCTTTCCTTGATGTAAAGAAGGAAAGCATTCATATGTAACTTTAGGACCATTGTTAGACATAAAATGCCTAAGAAAACATCTTCCATATCATAATAAGTACTAATAGATCCATTAGGCAAGTGAGTATACCATTGGAGAGAATGATGAATAAGGCTATGATGAAAAGCTTTGAGTAACAATCGATCATCAGTAATAGGAGGCCATGGCTAGTTGGTAATGTTTGAGATGCAAATAGGGATTTCCTGTGCCATCAAAACATGAGAAGGTAGGCATGATGAATCCCTTAGGGAAAGTGAAATTATGAATCTTCTTGGGAATGGTATTTCCATGAAGGGAATTATTGTCAATGGAAGCATAATAGGATTTAATTTCGAGGGTAAGAGTATGAACTTGAGATTGCAAATTACCAACATCATGCATGAGGGATAAGATATTGTGTGAAGGAATGGTTGGAGAAGTGAGAGGCACATTGAGGGGTTGGATCTTGCCATTGTGAGTGATCATGGGAACTTGAGAAGGGGGAGTGGAGGTGGAAGGAGGGGATGAAGGTGTGAGAGGAGGAGAGGAATGTGGAGGCTCTATGGAGATACTAGGTGTAGGCTCATGAGACACAGAAGAGATGCACTAGGGGTAGGAGTGGAGTCATCATGGGCATTATTGGAAATAAATTCAGAAGTAGAAGAAAGAGGGGTGGTAGATTCACATTCAACAATCTTAAGGGAAACAACATCATCATTAACATGTTCATGATTAGAAGCATAATTAAAATCACTATCATTCATATTTTCACAAGAAAGGATTTCATCAAGATTATCATCAACATACAAAGAATTTGTAGGAGTACTAGCATCAAATTTATCATGGAAATCATTTGAAACAATTTCAGAAGTAGGAATAGTATGAGATATAGATTTACATTCATCTTGACTACTAGTAGAAACATCATCATTCACATTTACATTGTCATTATTAGAAGTAGAATTATTAGCATTCATGTTGTCACAAACAAGAACTTCATCATGTAAAGAATATATATTAATATTATCATTTGCTATAATAAAATGAGAAGAGGATGAAACATCATTGGTGGCTACGATAGATGAGGGAGAACATGATGCAAAGTTTTGGTTAGGGGAGATTATGCAAAAATTAGGGTTTGGAAACCAATAGGAAGGGATTTTTGGAAGTCAAGGAGTTGTTGGAGGACTATGGGATCATATTGAGGATTGTGCATGAGATCACAAAATTTAGATTCTTTAGAGACATTGGAAAATATTGGTCAGTATGCGCGATATAGGTCATATCATTCTTAGGAGATGGAAACCTTCGTTTAGCCATGAGGGTTTTGGGATCCTAGGGCAAGGATTTCAAATAAGAGTGGGGTTCACCAAATGATTTTATATAAATTGTATTTAATATAGTTTTAGAGTAACTAACAATATAAACTATGATAAATACAATTAAATACAAATACTAAGTACTCAAGCAATACAAGATTAAGAGAAAATGGAAGAGATTAGTAACTTAGCTTATTTATGTGTGATATGTAGATCGTCAGATCGTATATTTATGGGATCTCGCTAGAAATGATGTCACAAGAGCTCACTAAGAATTCTCAGTAGTTTCAAATTGGCTAGTCAGAGCACTTGCAAGAGGAAATGGGCTTTTGGTGCTAGTGTATTATTCTTGGCATTGGTGAGTGTGTGAATCTTCAGGATCTACTTCATTTCTAGTTCAAGGCCTTAACTCTATTATCTAATTTTTCACTCTAAATTTGTTGTTATGGTTCCAAAGTAGTACCCTGTAACCTATAAAATAAACTCTAGTTACTTACACAAGATTACAAACACATTAAATCTGAATAAAATATGTAATATGTGAAGTCAGACTGACCTCAACGGTCACCCGATGAGTGAACTAGTATTGAACACTCGTACTACATTCTAGACTCCACGTAGTTCTTTATGCTTGTGTATGAAATATTTTCTTTAGGTTTCCCTCACATCAATGATGCCAAGATAGTGGGCTATAACTAGCTTTGATGCAAATGTGTGGTATGGAATTCAATACTTTCCCTTCCTATGCAGTGTATGTAGCCCAAAAATGTAGTCCCTTTGATAGTAGTGATAGTATGTAGATGTGATAGCCCTTTAGAATTGTCATCCAAAATAATAGTGTGTATATATATAAATCTCTTGTTTGAATTTTGACACTAGTGACATAAAAGGAAAACTATCAACACAGGATAATTCAATAAGAAAACTAAAAAGGATAACCATAAATGTCAAAATATGTAAAATTAATAAACAAGATGAAGTGTCCAAAATGGACACAAGCGCTTGGGAAATAGTCTCGAGAATGGGTGCTAGTGTCTTATAATAAATGATGAAAAATGTGAAAAGACACACAGACATGCATCTCTCTGACTGACCAAAAGTAGGTACATAAATGATAGGTGTGAGAGAATTACAATAAAGATCAATCAAGGAACGTAGATCGACAAAGGATTGTGTCGGTGAATACTTTTCTTACTTAAGATTCACGCAAATAACAACATATGGACGGCATAGTAAAATAGTAATATATGCGTGATTTTGTGTTTACACCCTTTCACTAACATAATGGCTGATTGGTTGTGGGATGAGTATATTTTTTCAACATTCCCCACTTTTCCTCTATGTATTTAAGAAATCCAAAATAAAATCCTTTAAAATTACCTCTAAATACACATCTTACAAAATATTTAGTTTTAATTGGTTGGAATAAAATAACCATTGTAAAAGTTAAAGATCATATGACCTAAGTCCGTTTTACAATTAATAAGCACTAGGTAATGAGTATACGTAGAGAATTATATATATTAGTAGAGTAGAACATATGCATAGTATAGGATGCTATTCTAAGCATATGGTGAAAAGGTTTTGTATTCAAAGCGCAACAATATTCCTGAGAATGTATTGAAAATACTAGTTTATGTAATGAAGTATTTACTACAATCCAGTGTATCATTCAAATGGATTTTCATTTCTGAATATGTCTTTATTTCATTATATGGATCAATTAACATGAACTAAGTGACCATTGTGAGTTATGTGCAATCTTCATTGTCATCAAATGAATGGGCCGCAAGTGCTTTATATTGCAGCTAATGTGAGTGCTCCTCTCTTTGAGGTCTGTGAAAAATCCACTTCGAAATCAATTCTAATAAAAATAGAAAGGCACCTTCAAAGTGGTGTTAGCCTTTGAAATTAAGCAACTATTTAGAGATGAGTAAAATATACAAAAATAATAGTGCCTATTATACATGTTTATATGAAAATTCTTATTTTCTAAGAGTCAAAACAAATCATATCGATAGACATTAAGGATGAGCATATGTCCAAAATTATAGAAGATCAAAATTACAATAATCATCAAAATAATTTTAGTTGTGAGAAAATTATTTGTATTTATGAAATATATATATTTCGGAGGAAGTATATAATAAATTATAATGTTGATTCTTGATCTTTGATAGATTCTATATGAGCCAAAAAAACTTTATCAATAAACTAAATGACCTTTGACTATAAAAAATCAAAAATTAAAATTATTATAAAATATTTAGATTCTTAATCTTACTCACAACTTGATAACTTATTTAAGTAAGAATAACACCTCCAGATGTCATTATAAGACTAATACGTATTATTTAAATAATCTAATATGTCACCTATTATTTAAAAACAACAAATAAATGCATCTAGGAATAAATACATCCATGAAAATATCATCGAAATGAGTTTTTTAAATCAGATTTTAATGTTGAATTGTTGTTAACACTTTAACTATTTTATAAGCTAATTTTATTGGACCATTAAACACCAATTTAATTTTATTGGACTATCTATATGTTTCCAAGACAAACAATTGTAGAAATTAGGCAAATAAAACAATAAACAACAGAAAAAAATAAAGAATATTGCAAATAAACAAAGTATTCCAAACTCAAATCAGCACTTCTGTGCATATATATTTTCTTCCATGTTAGAGCTTCAACGCCATACAATATGTATCTGTGTGTAAATTCACTTACAAGATATATATATATATATATATCATCTAACAATAGAACACACAACTCTGAAAATAAAACATTTTAAAAATAGAACTATCATCTACAAATAACACATGCTTTTGTTCATACAAACAAAGTTATTTGTTTTATTTTCTTTTATCCTAAAAATAGAGACATCTATTTAAAACTAATTTATGCATGGAAAAAACAACTTATTTTTTACTTTTTCTAAAAATAGCAAAAACATCAATGATCTCATACTTTTCAACATGAGAAAGTGCCATTAACAAGACAAATATATTATTCAACATTTTACATCACATCAGTCCATGGATATAACACTAAAACTGAAACTGATATGACACTGAAACTGGTAAGTTATGGCTGATGTTATGCGAGTTGATGTCGTATGTTTCATCATTAATATACAAGAGGGAAAAGAAAAACAATAAAAAAACTTTTCTGCATAAAAATTGCCTTAAATAAGACAATATATTGCACAATTTACATCACTCCATTCTATATATTCAGCATTATATTTTCATAACTAGTACAATGCATGCACGTGAAATGGAATATCATAGAAGTTCTAAGGGGAATTTTGCATCAAAGAAAGCAAATTTGAAACCAGACAACATATACAATGAACTAATAGTTCTTAGTGGAATTCAAATTCATCTGAACTGTAGAACTTTGACTGTCGGATGCTGATGTCACAGAGCAATTGGGATTGGTATTGGTATTCTGTAGGAGATCTGATATGATTGATGTCAAATTGAAAGCAGTTGCACTACCCATGAAAGACACACTCAGGGTCTCCAAGGCCCTCGCTACATCTGTCATGGAGGGTTGTTCTCTAGGTGATTAATTTGTACAATGCAAGCCAACATTAAGAACTAAAGGTGGGAAATCTAATACCAGCCAACATTAAGGACTCACTAAAAGCTCTTGAAATTCTTAAGCATCTAAAATGTAGAACTTTGGCTTCCATACGTTGGTATTGCACTACGATTGTTATTGTGTAGCAGATCTGATATGGTAGATGTTAAGTTGGAAGCACCTGCACTTCCCATGAAAGATGTCTTGAGACTCTCCAAGATCCTTGTTACATCTTTCATAGTTGGTCGTTCTCTAGGTGATTCGTTTGTGCAATGCAAGCCAACACTTATGAAAGATAGAAGACATCTATTCTCTTCCATGTTCAGATTCACATCACTAAAAACCTGCTATCAACAACATCTGCTAGTCTGTCCGGAAACGCTGACCTTACCCACTTTTTCAGGTTCAGGTCTCCTACAAACATGGCATCACTTGGCTTCTTCCTTGTAACCATCTCTAGTATCAGAATTCCATAACTGTAACCATCTCCCTCCTTAGAAACACTCCCTCCCAATCCATATTCTGCCATCATTTGTGTTCATGTCAATCTTTAAAAGCTATTAATAAAAAGACAATGATTATAATAATGAAATGCTCGAGTAAGATTTACCTAGAGCAATGTATCCAATGGATCCATTGAGTGCAAATGTTGATGTATTTGGCGAATCTGTGGAGTTTGTAGCAGTGGTTAAGCGGGATATTCCAAAATCAGTCACCTGGGCTGTCATATTGGAATCCAGCACCACATTACTAGGTTTTATATCACAATGCACAACTTGCAGAGAACAATCATAATGCAAATATTCTATGCCACGGGCAACATCTACAGCAATATTCAAACATTCACTCAATCCCAATTCACAGCAGTCCTCGTCATCTCTGTCAGGGTGCAGATACTTTTCCAAGCTCCCATTGGAAGCAAATTCAAGAACCAAACCTATACAGCCAGGGTATGAACATGCACTTATGACTCTAATGAGATTGCGGTGTCGAATCCTCCCCAAGACTTTGCACTCTGTTTTAAAGCTCTTAAGAGCTTCTTCATTCTGCAAATTGAGAACCTTGATGGCAACTACCCTCCCATCCCTTAAAATGCCTTTATAGACTGATCCAAAGTTACCCACTCCAAGCAAATTTGCCTCATCAAATCCATTTGTTGCAGTCACAAGATCTTGATACGAAAATTTTGGATACCTCGGTCTTGGAAAAGCAGAGTTTAAAGGATGGAACAATTGTCTTGAAAACTTCTGCCTCCAAAGCATTTCCAAGATTAATGAGCATAGTATAAATGAGATGATTCCAACAACTGAGAAGACTATTTTTTTGACTAGTGAATGGTTTCCCTGATTCTGTTTTTGACATGCAGGAATTTGTAATTTTGTGGACCACATAGCCCAGGATTTCCCATAAACAATGTAATAATAGTGCTATTGGGAAGCAGCCATTTTTCTGGAATTTGACCTGACAATTTGTTGAAAGAAAGATCTATTTCTTGGAGATTTTTTAATTTGAAAAGTGTGTCTGGTATTGGACCGTCAAAGGCATTGTGAGAGAGATTTAGACGCTCTAGAGCTATGCAGTTTCCTATTGCTCTTGGAATAACCCCATCAAGCTGATTACGTGATATGTCTATTGCTTGAGCCATTATAATCTTACTTACCTCTAATGGCAGGGACCCTTGCAAAAATTCCCGAAGAGATTGAGAAAGAATTGAAGGTTACTGAGGCTGGCAATGACTTCACGAGGTATCCTTCCCCTTAATTTGTTGTAAGACAAGTCAAGCAGCTCCAAATTCTGACATCCCTCTAGACTAGCAGGTATCCCTCCAGATAAGTAGTTGTGATCAAGATACAGACGTCTTAGCTGTGGAAGGCTACAAAGAGAATCTGGTATTTTTCCAGATAATTTGTTGCGACTAAGAGATAAGAGTCCCAGACTTTTCATTTCACCCATCTCACTCGGAATGCTTCCTTCTAATCTGTTCCCATTCAAATATAATCTTTCCAACTTATGGAATCTTGTAATTCCAGATGGAATATTGCCGCTGAAAAGATTATTGCCTAAATCTAAGAAGGTTAAGTTTGTGAGATTGACAATTTGTTGAGGGATGCTTCCGCTTATATTGTTGTCTGATAAACCCAAGATACTGAGTTTGGAAGAAAAGTGGCCCATGGAGGCAGGTAAAACACCAGTGAGATAATTATTTGACACAGTCATGACTTCCAAGAATGAGCAATTAACGAGGCCAGTGAGAAAAGTCATGGTGCTACTGCTGTCACCAACAATTTGATTGGACTCTAGGAAAATCTGGCGAAGAAATTTCAACTGACCCAGCCGCATTGGCATCATTCCACTCATCTGGTTCATGCCCAGAGACAGTACTATGAGATTTGAACAATTCACAATGGAGCTTGGTATATTTCTGATAAGCTGATTTCTCCCTAAAATAAGGTATTTCAATTTGGCGAGTTTGGTACAAACTTCCCATGGAATATGCCCACTTAGCTGGTTTTATACTAAACTTAATACAATCAATCTTGAAAGATTTGTTAAAGAGGAGGGAATAATGCCCGATAATTTATTTGAATAAAGATGGAGCTGCTGTAGTTGAGTGAGCCTGCCCAACTCAACAGGAATAGGGCCATGGAGATTATTTGTGCCAATTCTGAGATAAGTTAAGGCTGATAAATTTCCCAAAGAGGGGGGAATGTTACCCGTAAGATTGTTTACTCCCAAGTAAAGGGTTTTCATCAGTGTAAGCAGTCCTAGCTCAGGTGGAATACTCCCTTGAAGGTGGTTAACGTATATTATCAAAACATTCAAATCTGAGAGATTCCCTAAAGAAGGGGAATGATGCCTGACAAGCGATTTCTCTGAAGCCAGAGCGCTTGTAGTTTAGCCAGGGCGCCCAAATCAGGAGGAATGGGACCATCGAGATCGTTTTCTTCCAAACACAATTCAACTAAGGCAGATGAATTTCCTAGAGAGGAGGGAATATTACCTGTGAGATTGTTCACTCCCAAGTGAAGGTACTTCAAACTTGTGAAGAGACCCAGTTCAGGTGGAATGGTTCCCTGTAATTGATTGCTGTAGAGTGAAAGTATCTGCAGACGGGAAAGTTGACCCAGTTGAGGTGGGATTTGACCATGAAGGGCATTGTTAGAGAGATTGAGGGATTGAAGAGAGGAGAGATTCCCAAGCAGAGGAGAAATGGTGCCCTCTAAGCTCATGGAGGATAAATCGAGGGCAACAACAGATTGGGAAATAGGAGTGGTGGTGCAAGTGATTCCAGTCCAGTTGCAGAGGGGAGTATGAGAATTCCAGTTAGAGAGAGAGTTGTTGGGATCAAGTGTGATGCCAGCTTTGAATCCCAACAGCCATTGTTGTTCAAACAATAGATTTGAAATTGATTGAGCAGGATGAGGGAAGATCGAAAAGATGGAAAGCATGATAAACAATAGCAAAAGGGCAGCCATAGTAGAGAAAAGCAGGACAACAACAAGAGGAGGCAATAAGCTGAACCGTAAATGGAGAAGTGTGAGGTAGTTATTGGAACCATGTCTACAAAAGTCAAACAAAATGCAGTTGTTAAAGCATTTACATTAACAATTCTCGGCGGGGATTGATTTTGTTTTACACATTATTTTGGGTTTTTTTAATAGGTGTCATTGGTTTTATAATTTTTATGTAATCACTTAAAAATAGTTGGAAGCAATAGATTTTTTAAAAATCTTCAATTCATGCCTTGTGTTCAAAAATCTTAATCAACTAATAATTACATGTGAAATGTATGATGGAAACGTCGAATACGATGCATCAAAGAAGTTAAAGTCAAGAGAGGGAAGTAGTGGGAGAGGAAGAGGGGTGATGAACGAAAGGTCTAAATGAGGAGATGTGTAAAGGTGAGGAAAACACCGAGGGGAACCAATGTGAAACACTTTTTTCCTACAACCATGTGCGCTTTGTCAATCGCTTAAAGGAGAAAGAGGGTGTGGTGTGCACTTTATTTAGGCAATGTATTTTTGAGATATCTCAAAATGTAAGGAGTGGTCGACCATTACTATCAATGTCATAATTGGTTGCAATTTTAGTACTTATGTTTTTGGGTAGCTAGAACACATGTAAATGTAACAAGAATTTATTTATGTGTCTCACGAGACATTCTAGAGATAGGGAAATGTGGAATTGACAACACATCTTAGAGTCGCGATGTCATGCACATTTATGATTAGGGTTTGTCTCTAGCTACAGGGAACAATTAGGGTTTTGATCATCAACAATCCTCGATGGTGTCGTATGTCAACGAATACTAGAATAAAATGGGATTTTTATATTTACATGGAGTTGTGACTAAAAATGTGGCCTCACAAAGAGGCAACGAGAGAAAATATAAGTTACAAAAGGCAGGAGTGATGGCAAACATGACGGCTAAGTTCTATCAAATATAAGTTGACTTGGAACCAAGGGAGGTTGACTTAGTAAATGTATAGTATAGCATGTTCATTCGATATGCAATATAGAATACACTTAATGTTATTTTTTACCTCTAATTATTCAATTTATAATACCCTCGTTATATTATTAAAATGAAAATACCTCTTATTTTTTCCATGTATCTTACTTACCCATTTTTCCTTTATAATTTTATGTTCCCATTTTTATTTCTACTATAATATATCAATAAGAAAATATATCATGTTTCCCACTTAGTTTTTATTTCTTTAATATTCATTTTATCGAGAAGGAGAGTTTTAAGCCATTCAATACATATTAACCAATTATCTTAATGTTAAGCTTTAATCATTTATCAATTATTCTTCAAATAATTAATATGGTGAAATAATATTATTTCAGTTGAAAAGCATGCTCAATCTTAGTTTTCTACCATCTTATTTTATTGGATTAAAATATCCTAATTGATATTTCCTTGTTCAATAAGAGATTATAATTTAATATTATGACGGTGCACTCCTTTTGTAATTTTAATGTATTCTATTTTAAACACTAGAATTCAAATGTTTTAGTTTCATGTTAAAATAGTGATGCCTCTCCTCTGGCCAACCTCTCTAACCTACCCCCAATACGTAATTCAAAATATTAATATATTAAACCCCTTTTCCTCCAAATGTTTACTAGTATATTGTATTTCATTTTAGCAATTTTAATTACCTCAATTTGAATGAACGTGCTAGGATATTGCCTAGCCAATGAAGCCCCATGTTTGGAACACGCCTTCAATGTAATAAAGGATTTGAAGCATGTATTTGTAGGTTGCAATAATAGACTCGATCACAAGTTCAAATAACATTGTGTACAACGTTTTTCTTGTTTTTGTAAATTTGTTGGGGAAAATATGGGGAAACACGCGATGCACGAATAATTATCAATAATTGAGCCCTCCAATGGTTGGTCATATGAGAAACAAGTAGATTTTATCTTTCGATGATTTTTTTATCTTTTATTTTTATTTTTACAAATTGTCAAGGTCATCGATTAGGTGAAGTTTAATTTGGTATATAAGATAGAAATGAATGGAAATTTCAAACTACAAAGGTGGAAATTAAATATCTGCATGTCCACACCTATTCCATGACTCGATTATTCCTAGTGAAATAATATTTGATATATGTGCCCGATTTTTAGTCTCAATCTCACTTGGAATATTCAAATGATTGTTATTTATGCTTAAAAGCGCAAAAAAAAAATATGGAAAATATAATAGGCTACAAATTTGAAACCCAACCATAATGCTTGTTTCTTGTAGAACTTTATAGCTCCCATTTGTAGGTATAAGCTTGAGTAATTGCAAGAAATATCTTATGCATGAAAAATCATTGATAATCAATCCCATTTAACGATTACTCATATAAGTGCAAGGTAGATTTTATATCTTGAGTTAGATTTGCCATTTTTTCTCACATCAAGGTTTTGGCTGGATGAAATTTAATGTGTGAGATAATACGAAGACATGAATGGATACTTGGAAATACAAATGTGGAAATTAAATACATGCATGTCCCACACCTATTCCACACTTCATAATATTCCTTCCCAAATAATATCTATTATATGTGTTCCACTTTATAGTCTGATCTTGCTCACACTATTCACATGAGTGCAATTTATGATTAAAGTGGCACTGTTGTATATATTTACCCCCCCGGGTAAATATAGATACACGAAGAGGAATCGGGTTTCCAAGGCGGAGAAACAAGGCGGAGGAACATGGTCAAACGACATGTCGTAAGGGTTCCAAAACCTCGACATCAAGGCAAGTCGGAGGTTTAGGAGGTGAAACATCATGGCATAAGGACATGTCGAGGATCTCCAAAACCCGACAAAGAAAGGACATGCAAAGAAGGTCTTCAAAACCCGACACAAGGGGAAGTGGCGAGTGGGAGGAAAACTTGGAAAAATTCCAAGTTTTGGACAAATTTGCAAAAAGGAAATTTTAGCCCGCGGGCCCGCCGGCGAGTCGGAATGTGCCACGTGTCAGACGGGGAAGCGGAGTGAAAATTCGCTAAGTGTTTGGCGCATGGGAGAATTTTGAAATTTTGGCCCGCGGCCAATGGGGTGCTGCCACGTGTCCCAGGGGAGATGGCGGGCATCCGGGGAGAAGTTGGTTTTTGGCCAAGTTTTGGTCAAAAGGTCAAAGTGGAAAGTTTGGCCCGCATGGCCCGCAGCCAATGAGAAATTGCCACGTGTCCTCACCATTGGGCGTCGGCGTTGGTGGAAACAAATCGGGTTTCGGTGGCGCCGGAACATGTCGGGGGATCTTCAAAACCCGCCAACAAAGAAAAGATGTCGTCGGGTCTCCAAAACCCGATGCAAAAGGAATCGGGTTTACGGGGCGGAGAAGCATGGTGGAACAACATGTCGGGTGGTCTCAAAAACCCGACATCAAAGAAAATATGTTTTCGGGCCTCCAAAACCCGCCAACAAAGGAATATGTCGTCGGGTCTCCAAAACCCGACATCAAAGCAATCGGGTCTCAGCGTCGGGGAAGCACGTCGGAAGAACATGAAAAACAAGCATGTCGAGCACCCCTCCGAGCCCGATGCAAATGCGCGAGGGAATCCCGAATCCGACAGGCGCAAAATCCCGACGCAGGTGTCACAGTTCACCATTTTTCGAGGTTGTTGGGTTTTACCTACCACCATGAAGAAATGAGTTAAATGCAGTCTTGGAGGTAGTTGAGAAAACTCGTTTCTCTCTTCTTCCATTTCTCTCCCCGTATAAATGGCCAGGAGTGGCTCTTTTCAAGGGTTGGGCATTTCTACTTTGCATCCTCCCTTCTCTCCTGCTCGCAAGAGAATTTGTGGAGTTTTCAAGCCTCCCATATGGATTGTAATGTTGTTTTTTGCCTCTTGGCCATTGCAATGTATTGAATCGATCCTTGAGCAATATATGTATGTCTGTGATTGATTTTAAACCCTCTCATATATTCATTGCTGTTATTTTGATCTCTCATTGCATTTTGGTTGCCTGTGCATGGTGTTGTATTACATCTATGTGGTCTGTGTTTATTTTTGCAAAGCAAGTGTTCAACATTCCTCGGTGCATCACCTCCGTAGTTTAGGTTTTTTTTTTCATGCATTCTCTACCCTGTCTCCTTGGCAAGTTAGATTAGGTTTTTGGGTAAATCCTCTGTGTTTATTCGTGCATCTGAACAGAGGAATAGGAGCCGGCCTTCATCCGGAGAGCTTTTTCCGATTTCGCGAGGTCCCACACTTGGGAAAAGCTCCATGTTGTGCGCAAGCCGCACCGAGACTTTCAACCCATCGTGTCAGCAAAGTCCCAGGGTGCCGTGATTTTGCACCAACAGATTTTGGCACGTGCGCCCTTTGGTGGGACCAAGAGGTCATTCCATGAAGATTTGAAGGAGTTTTCACGATGGGACCGAAAATTGCAAGTTTTAAAATTTCAAATTTTGCTCCTTCCGACCGAACTCCGAAATCACTTTTAAGGGTTTATCTTGCTCAAAATAGGTCAAAAGTTCAGCAGTTGGTAGATCTGAGGGGAACCTTCAAAAGGGTATCCTTAGTTTTTTGATATTTTGATTTCCAAAATTTCATGTAAACAGTGATTTCATCAAAGTTTTCTGGGTCAGGAAACATCAAAGCAGCATACACAACATCTCTTTTCGGGTTTTGTGAGTTGCATTGCATGACCTGAGTTCCACCTGTGCCTTTCGGGGATCCGCAGCTGCACAACATGACATGGGTTCCGAATTTAAGACTACATCCTCCGGGTCCTTGAAATTTTTATTTCGATTTTCAATATTGCCAGGTTTGATGTGTAACTTGGCAACATCCAGCCTTTTAGAGGCATATTCAAAAACACATCTGGTGACTCCATCTGATCAACAACCCATTTCTCTGAGTTGCAGACCCGTTTCCATCCATTTCCACCCATCCTTCTTTCCATCTCTTTCATTCTTTCCCATTCCATGAAGTTGTGCAACCATGACTTCATTTCCATCATGGAATTCACATTTCCAACAACAGCAATGTTTCCCACCTCCAACACGTTTTACAAATCCTCCAGATCAGCATGCATACTCATATGAACAGCAGTGCCAAAATCAGTTTGGCAATGGAGCTTTCCAAGAGCAAGAGTATGCATATAACGAAGACCATCAGATGCAAGATGCTGGTCTGTTGGAGAAAATCCAAAAAATGGAGGTGGGGATGGTGCAGTCCAGGGCTCAAGCACAAATGAAAGCTTTTGGAATC
Organism: Taxus wallichiana var. yunnanensis; assembly: GCA_018340775.1. Classification (NCBI taxonomy): domain Eukaryota; kingdom Viridiplantae; phylum Streptophyta; class Pinopsida; order Cupressales; family Taxaceae; genus Taxus; species Taxus wallichiana. Next base: position 958,532,754 of record CM031239.1, read on the forward strand.
GGTTGTGGAGCACCCTGTCCATGGGTGGGACCTTTTCCAAGGCATTACAGCCCTCAGGAGAAACTTGACTTCATGATTGCAACGCTGCCATTGCTTGCAAAGTGGATTGAAGGAATAGAGGTGTATGAGAGAAGTATTCAGCAACCTTGTCAACGGGTAAGCACACCATCTCATGCCTTTCTGTTTCCTCTTTCCCAATCTGTTCCATTTCAGCAGTGTCAAGTTTCAAACTCTCCATCTGCTGTCCCAAATGTTGAATCCATGTCTCCACCTCTCAGTCTTCCATCTCATCTCGATTCTTCTTTCCTTTTCCCTTCTAAACAGTCATCCCCTCCACAAGAGCTAACAGAAATACCCCCTCCTCCAAAGAAACAAGAGGTTCCACTGCCTCCACCACCACAAAAAATTGTAAAATCAGTTGAGTTTCAACCCATCCCTCCTCTTGCATTCCCAATTCCATGTGGGGAAGAAGAAATTGAAAAAATCATCGTTGGCAAGGACAGCAAGAGGAAGAGCCAGGAAAAGAAAAAATGATTAAGAGCTTAGTAAGTTTGGCTCTTAAATTTGGAATTGAAAAGATCCCTTTCTTTGGTAAAGCCTACAAAAGAGGCTAAGGTTGAACAACGGTGGTTAAAACTGATTTTGTGGCAGCAAAAGAAGAGCAAAAGGAAGAAAGCTCAAGAAGATCTCTTGAGCCCCAACTTGTCCTCTAGAGCAGATTGAAGAGTTTGACTTAAAAAACTTCATGCTGGAGGAAGAGTTTGTATCAAGAGCAAGATTTCCTTCGAGTAATAGAGGAGGGAGAAGCTGATCCAAATCCAAAAGAAGAGGAGCACATTCTAGTTGTGGAGGAGAAAAGTGCAGATCCAAGGGCTTTTTGAGCACAAAGTAAAGCTACGGGGAGAACCTTCGCTTCTTCTTTCTAATTCACCTCTCTTGAGTTCTAATGTTGAAGAGGAGTTTGATCTCTCAAACTCAATATTGGAGAGTGAAGGAAACCATGGTGGTCAAGTTGCAGATCAAGAGGACACCATGGGGGAAGTTGAACACGAGCAGCAGGACAGCAATGAGGTAGTTTACCTGTCAGATTTGGAGGACTGTTTTGATGGAGAAGAACCAGTTGAGTTTTCACCATTCTCTCTTTCATCATCCACATTCCAAACACCAGAGTCTGCTGTCATGAAGGAGAGCATTCATTTCCAGCAGCCCGCATCTTATAGCAGCTCTTTGGAATCAAAATTGGAAGATTTAAATCTTCCATGTTCTTCATCGGAGGAAGAGAAAGGACAGAAGAATTCCACCATTTCTTCCACGTCATCCATCTCAAGAGGGTCTACAAGAAAACTCCATTTTTGGAGTTGAAAATCAGAGCTATGGGCATATCAAACGGATCAGACCTTGCCCAATCAGGTATTTGGCTTCATTGGAGCCAAAGGAGAAGCCACAACCGGTCATGCTTGCTTCTGAGCATGAGGGTGAGCTACAAAGTACCAAGGATCAGCTGCCATACCTCTCAATCCAAATGCAGAGCAACTAAAAGAGGTATTGGATTTGTTTTCAGTTGACACCTTGATGATTTGGATAGAAGACCAGCTTCTTGTTGATTTTCCATCCATCCAAACAGCCATGATCAGTGCCAAATCAATTGTATGGCTGCCAATTTTGAAGAAAGGAAGCTATTTTGCACAACCAGTTGCAAGGTTTGTTTAGCTTGCCTTTGCTTCTAGCTAGAGTAGAGTAGGTAGGTTTGCTTTCAGCAGAAAAAGTGCTTGTGCACACTCTGCATGTTCCATTTGGGGCATGTATGATTTTCAATTTTGTACATAGTTTTTGGTGTTGCTGGTTTTGCTCGCATGCCATTCATTTTAAATGGCATTTTGGTGAGAACAACTCTAAGTTCAAGTTTCAACGGGTTTTAGGTGGCTCTTCATCTAGAGGGGAGTTTCAAATTTCAGATCGGTTTCAGGTTATTGCTTATGACTCCATGCCCAATGGATTGCTAAAAGGCCATTGATCTTCTACCTAGCAGGCAGGTAACCCCGTGAGTCGCCAAATTGTTGTATATATTTACCCCCTGGGTAAATATAGATAAACGAAGAGGAATCGGGTTTCCAAGGCGGAGAAACAAGGTGGAGAAACATGCAAAAGACATGTCGCAAGGGTTCCAAAACCCGACATCAAGGCAAGTCGGGTTTCGGAGGCGGAACAACATGGCGCAAGAACATGTCGGGGGATCTCCAAAACCCGACAAAGAAAGGACATGTAGCAAGGTCTTCAAAACCCGACACAAGGGGAAGTGGCGAGGTCCGGAGGAAAACTTGGAAAATTCCAAGTTTTGGACAAATTTGCAAAAAGGAAATTTTAGCCGCAGGGCCCGCCGGTGAGTCAGAATGTGCCACGTGTCAGAGGGGGAAGCGGAGTGAAAATTCGCTAAGTGTTTGGCGCATGGGAGAATTTTGAAATTTTGGCCCGCATGGCCAATGGGGTGCTGCCACGTGTCCCAGGGGAGATGGCGGGCGTCCGGGGAGAAGTTGGATTTTTTGGCCAAGTTTTGGTCAAAAGGTCAAAGTGGAAAGTTTGGCCCGCATGGCCCGCGACCAATGAGAAATCACCACGTGTCCTCACCATTGGGCGTCGGCGTTGGCGGAAGCAATCGGGTTTCTGGTGGCACGGGACATGTCGGGGGGTCTCCAAAACCCGCCAACAAAGAAAAGATGTCGTCGGGTCTCCAAAACCCGACGCAAAAGGAATCGGGTTTACAGGGCGGAGAAGCATGGTGGAACAACATGTCGGGTGGTCTCAAAAACCCGACATCAAAGAAAATATGTTTTCGGGCCTCCAAAACCCGCCAACAAAGGAATATGTCGTCGGGTCTCCAAAACCCGACATCAAAGCAATCGGGTCTCAGCGTCGGGGAAGCACGTCGGAAGAACATGAAAAACAAGCATGTCGAGCACCCCTCCGAGCCCGATGCAAATGCGCGAGGGAATCCCAAAACCGGACAGTGCAAAATCCCGACGCAGTGTCATGATTCACCATTTTTCGAGGTTGTTGGGTTTTACCTACCGCCATGAAGAAATGAGTTAATGCAGTCTTGGAGGTAGTTGAAAAAAACTCTGTTTCTCTCTTCTTCCATTTCTCTCCTGTATAAATGGCCGGAGTGATTATTTTCAAGGGTTGGGCATTTCTACTTTGCATCCTCCCTTCTCTCCTGCTCGCAAGAGGATTTGTGGAGTTTTCAAGCCTCCCATATGGATTGTAATGCCATTTTTTGCCTCTTGGCCACTGCAATGTACTGTATCGACCTTTGAGCAATGTATATATGTCTGTGATTGATTCTAAACCCTCTCATGTATTCATTGTTGTTATTTTGATCTCTCATTGCATTTTGGTTGCCTGTGCATGGTGTTGTATTGCATCTATGTGGTCTGTGTTTATTTTGCAAAGCAAGTGTTCAACATTCCTCGGTGCATCACCTCCGTAGTTTAGGTTTTATTTTTCATGCATTCTCTACCCTGTCTCCTTGGCAAGTTAGATTAGGTTTTTGGGTAAATCCTCTGCATTTATTCATGCATCTGAATAGAGGAATAGGAGCCGGCCTTCATCCGGAGAGCTTTTCCGATTTCGCGAGGTCCCACACTTGGGAAAAGCTCCATGTTGTGCAGTCGCACTGAGACTTTCAACCCATCGTGTTGCAGAGTCCCAGGGGTGCTGTGATTTTGCACCAACAGTTTTGGCATGCCCGGTGGGACCAAGAGGTCATTCCATGAAGATTTGAAGGAGTTTTCACGTTTTCCGGACTGAAAATTGCAAGTTTTAAAAATTTCAGATTTTGCTCCGTCTAGACTGAACTCCGAAATCATTTTTTAAGGGTTTATCTTGCTCAAAATAGGTCAAAATTTCAGCAGTTGGTAGATCTGAGGGGAACCTTCAAAAGGGTATCCTTAGTTTTTTGATATTTTGATTTCCAAAATTTGTAAACAGTGATTTCAGGTTTTCGGGGTCCGAAAGCATCAAAGGTATGTCATCTTTTTCGAGTTTTGTGACTTGCATTACATGACCTGAGTTCCGCCTGTGCCTTTCAGGGGATCCGCAGCTGCACAACATGACATGAGTTCCGAATTGAAGACTACATCCTCCGGGTCCTTCAAATTTTTATTTCCGATTTTCAATATTGCCAGGTTTGATGTGTAACTTGGCAACATCCAGCCTTTTAGAGGCATATTCAAAAACACATCTGGCGACTCCATCTGATCAGCAACCCATTTCTCTGAGTTGCAGACCCGTTTCCATCCATTTCCACCCATCCTTCTTTCCATCTCTTTCATTCTTTTCCATTTCATGAAGTTGTGCAACCATGACTTCATTTCCATCATGGAATTCACATTTCCAACAACAACAATGTTTCCCACCTCCAACACATTTTCGCAAATCCTCCGTGATCGTGGCGTGCGCATACTCATATGAGCAGAAAGGCAAAATCAGTTTGGCAATGGAGCTTTCAAGAGCAAGAGTATGCATATAATGAAGACCATCGGATGCAAGATGATTGTCTCTGTTGGAGAAAATCCAAAAATGGAGGTGGGGATGGTGCAATCCAGGCTCAAGCACAAATGAAAGCTTTTGGAATCGGTTGTGGAGCACCTGTCCAAGGGTGGGACCTTTCCAGGCATTACAAATGACCCTCATGAGAAGCTTGACTTCATGATCGCAACGCCGCCATTTCGTGCAAAGTGGATTGAAGGAATAGAGGTGTATGAGAGAAGTATTCAGCAACCTTGTCAACGGGTAAGCACACCATCTCATGCCTTCTGTTTCCTCTTTTCCCAATTTGTTCCATTTCAAAGAGTGTCAAGTTTCAAACTCTCCATCGCTGTCCCAAATGTTGAATCCATGTCTCCACCTCTCGAGCCTTCCATCTCATCTCGATTCTTCTTTCCTTTTCCCTTCTAAGCAGTCATCCCCTCCACAAGAGCTAACATAAATACCCCCTCCTCCAAAGAAACAACTATGATGGCTAAGTTCTATCAAATATATGACGGCTAAGTTCTATCAAATATAAGTTGACTTGGAACCAAGGGAGGTTGACTTAGTAAATGTATAGTATAGCATGTTCATTCGATATGCAATATAGAATACACTTAATGTTATTTTTACCTCTAATTATTCAATTTATAATACCCTCCTGTTATATTATTAAAATGAAAATACCTCTTATTTTTTCCATGTATCTTACTTACCCATTTTTCCTTTATAATTTTATGTTCCCATTTTTATTTCTACTATAATATATCAATAAGAAAATATATCATGTTTCCCACTTAGTTTTTATTTTTTTAATATTCATTTTCTCGAGAAGGAGAGTTTTAAGCCATTCAATACATATTAACCAATTATCTTAATGTTAAGCTTTAATCATTTATCAATTATTCTTCAAATAATTAATATGGTGAAATAATATTATTTCAGGTTAAAAGCATGCTCAATCTTAGTTTTCTACCATCTTATTTTATTGGATTAAAATATCCTAATTGATATTTCCTTGTTCAATAAGAGATTATAATTTAATATTATGACGGTGCACTCCTTTTGTAATTTTAATGTATTCTATTTTAAACACTAGAATTCAAATGTTTTAGTTTCATATTAAAACAAAGTGATGCCTCTCCTCGGCCAACCTCTCTAACCTACCCCCAATACGCAATTCAAAATATTAATATATTAAACCCTTTTCCTCCAAATGTTTACTAGTATATTGTATTTCATTTTAGTAATTTTAATTACCTCAATTTGAATGAACGTGCTAGGATATTGCCTAGCTAATGAAGCCCCATGTTTGGAACACGCCTTCAATGTAATAAAGGATTTGAAGCATGTATTTGTAGGTTGCAATAATAGACTCGATCACAAGTTCAAATAACATTGTGTACAACATTTTTCTTGTTTTTTGTAAATTTGTTGGGGAAAATATGGGGAAACACGCGATGCACGAATAATTATCAATAATTGAGCCCCTCCAATGGTTGGTCATATGAGAAACAAGTAGATTTTATCTTTCGATGATTTTTTTATCTTTTATTTTTTATTTTTACAGTTGTCAAGATCATCAATTAAAGAAGTTTAATTTGGTATATAAGATAGAAATGAATGGAAATTTCAAACTACAAAGGTGGAAATTAAATATCTGCATGTCCACACCTATTCCATGACTCAGATTATTCCTAGTGAAATAATATTTGATATATGTGCCCTGATTTTTAGTCTCAATCTCACTTGGAATATTCGAATGATTGTTATTTATGCTTAAAAGCGCCAAAATAAAAAATATGGAAAAATCTAATAGGCTACAAATTTGAAACCCAACCATAATGCTTGTTTCTTGTAGAACTTTATAGCTCCCATTTGTAGTTATAAGCTCGAGTAATTGCAAGAAATATCTTATGCGTGAAAAATCATTGATAATCAATCCCATTTAACGATTACTCATATAAGTGCAAGGTAGATTTTATATGCTTTGAGTGAGATTTGCCATTTTTTCTCACATCAAGGTTTTTGACTGGATGAAATTTAATGTATGAGATAATACGAAGACATGAATGGATACTTGGAAATACAAATGTGGAAATTAAATACATGCATGTCCCACACCTATTCCACACTTCATAATATTCCTTCCCAAATAGTATCTATTATATGTGTTCCACTTTATAGTCTTGATCTTGCTCACACTATTCACATGAGTGAAATTTATGCTTAAAGTGGCCAAAATAAAAATGGGCACAATCCAATAGGTTTTAGGTTCAAAACCTAGCCGTAATTCTTTTTTCTTGTAGCACTTTGTAGCCCCCCTTTTCAATTGTAAGCTTGAGTAATTGCAGGAAATAGATGATGCATGAAAAATCATTGATAAATGAGCCCCTCCATGGGTTGGTCATTTAAGCGCCAAGTATATTTAATATGTTGAGAGAGATTTTTATTTTTCAATTTTATTTTTTATGACATCAAGGTTTTTTATTAGATGAAATTTAATTTGTTAGATAAGACAAAGACATGAATGGAAAATTGGAAATAAAGAGGTGGGAATTAAATACTTGTGGCTTAGGCATAATAAAGAAATAAATATGAATTGAAATTTGAAACCCATCCATTCAATCTCCAATGCCTAACAAAGAGTTAACAACAAGATTTGCAAAATATTTGATGGTAAGGATTTGATAAAGAGCTAATGGTGAAGATTGAATGGAAGCTATTGATCCAAGTCAAATTAAATAAAACAATAAGTAAAGAAATTGGTCTCCATGATAAATTTGAATTTTTAATCTTTGAAGGGAAGAAGGAAACACAAAAAGAGAAGGAAGGAAGATGGGAAGGAGGTTGGTTGGCTATGGTGGTTGGAGAAATTAGAGGTGAACAAAGACTAAAGGTTGAGAGTTGGACTCTATTATGAAGCTTACTCGATGTTTCTTTTTGCAATGAAATATTACGTGTTTACTAATTAAACCATCAAAACGTATATGTAATTTCCAGGTCTAAAATATATTCCTTGATTTCTTGAATTTTTAGATATGATTTACTTACTGTAAAATCCAATAGAATTTGACCATTAAAACCACATGAGAAACCATATTAAAGTTGGAGAAACATGTACTGATGTTCCTAAATTAGGCTCAAGTGCACAATCAAGTGATGCATTGAGTTTGAAATCATTTCATCAAGACAAATATGATAATGACAATTTATAGTACTTGTGTTGGAAGAGAATGGGAGACAATGGGTGTGCAAGGATGGTCAACAATATACATGCCACCATACCGTGAGTTCCCAATAAAAATTTTAAGTGTTGTCAAAGTTATATAGGGGAGAGCTACTAGGGAGAGGACCCTATAACCATGCACCTAACTTTAGGGGCACACAAATATATGTAGGTATGTCGGTAGCATAAAAAAATTATATCATCGTGTAGCGTATGATCATGCCATATCAACATTTTCGTTTCGTGTGTTTATTTGGAGGAAAATCAGTTTTGAATTGATTTAATATGAAGAAAATCAATATAAAGCATTTGAAAGAGGGACCAATGACCGAGCGCCCCATGTGTCACATTCTCATTGACTCTTAAAAAGTGTAACTAACCAAAAAGTGAACAACTATTGGTGCTTTTGTCAACAACCTATGGTGAAAAGAGATGTACATGTTTTGGTCCCTGCTCGGTTATAGGGTCCTCTCCCCCTAATACTTGAGCATGGTCCAATTATGGATATAGTGTGTTGAATACACAACACCCAATAGTTGTCATATTACAAGTTGATAATTTTCATAAAAGTGCCTAACGATTATTTAATTTTGACATGACAACACTAATCACATCATGACATATAAGATTTGTTATTATTAAATATTCAATGTTCAACCATTATCACCCATGTTGAAGGATTGGTTCCCATCATGGTGTAGTGTAACTCAAATTTACTATTTTAAATCAATTCAAAATATGTCTTTCCCTCCAATTAAACACTCAAAAATATATATAATTTTAAAAAAACTTGAACTACATGTTGGTGAAAAAATAAGGATCCCACATGGTATAGAATTCATTTTATGGGCCCCCTAGCATAAGGTGCACCATTACTAGCTCCTCTCCCTTAGGTTGGATCAAATATAAGCTGATTTGGAACATGCCTTTCCCATAAAAAATCATTAGAATTTGTGGTTGTTGATCGGTGCATGTTTTTTCCTCCCATAAATGGGACCCCCATAATAACAACAATAAATGAAAAGATAAAACAATAATATAAAAAATAGGAGACTGTAGAAGGAAAAAGGAAAGATTCCACTCAAAAGATTTCTGATATTAAAGAGAGGATATTTCTCGATCGCTCACCTCCACACTCACATGACCAATTTTATCCATAAAAACATAATCGCATCAACGGTCCCAAACAAACAACACCCACATTTTAGAAAGAATTTTTTTCTTATGTAAATCTGGGTTGTTATATTCATGGCGAAGAACTTTGTATTTTCTTTGTTTTATATTTAAACTTGATATCGGGTGCTCGGGTGTAAGAAAATAGTTAGCTATAATGTAAGGCCCTAGTATGGTGAATTTTAATTTTTATGTCGAAGGCATGTTTTTAGTCAAAATGCATATGGAGTGAATTTCACAGCTCGACATCACTCAGAGATGAGAAGTAGAAAAAAAATAGTCATTCGTGTGTTAAAGCATGGAGTAGATTTAACCATTGATGTCCTGCCTCTAGTATGGTCTATCTTTTGCCCATCCCATCCATCAATTTTTTTTATGGCTACGTTTTTCTCCAAATCTGCCTCCTCCAACAATTTATCGGCATTTTAATAAGTTTTATAGATTACATTATTTTAAATAATATAACGTTGATATATATAAAACATTATAATTTTGAACTTTTATTGGATAATAGGTGTAGATAGAAGATAACATGGTGTGGTAAAGAAAATGACTTTGAGTGATTTTATTTTACAATTTTTCTTGTAGTGGCATCATTCTTGTCTTCGCAAGGTTCTACACTGGACACGACAATACCTTTTCTCCGATATGTAGTAGTAATTTTCTTTTAACAATTACAATCCTCCCTCCCCCACCCGCTTTGTCTTATTTAGTTTTTTTTTACATATAGATTATAAGTTTATTCACTTTAAGGATGGGTCTTTTTAATTAAACATTCAATTTAAAAGGATTATTTCAAATAAGAATCAAAGGTTATATTTGAGTGAACTTTCCAATATTCAAAAATAATTAGAATCCGTGTCAACATATTACTTTTTACTTGTCATTACGACACTACTTTCAGTAGTTTGAGATCCATCTAAAATAAAAATTCTCTAAGCTCTTAAAATATACTAACACCGATGCCATATCATCGTGAGAAAGGAAAGTAATTAGAATGGATTAATTTGATGATGAATGGCATGAAGACCCTAGCCAGGGTTTGAAATTGGGCACGTATACATTGCGGCTCTCGAACACACTAAATCATTCACCCACCTCATAATTCATGACAACATCTCTAGAGTGAGATCCAACAACTTCCTAAGATTCCACGGTTGAAGTCCCCCCACAACTTATTTCGAAGATGGCAATTCCTGGAAAATGGCAATACCAAGTGGGAACAATTATCCTAAAGTTGGCTCTACTTTTCCTCATACTCTCTCTTGTCGCCCATTTATTTATTGATAACAAAGGTTTCCTTAATAATTATATCCAAATAATAAAATGGAAAATCCCATTTTCTAAAAAACATTTCTAGTGTAACATCTGTTGGCATCGTAGAAAAACATACAAGTTAACAACAATGATTGAATGAACCCTTCATTTGGTTCAAAAAGGACACACCAAAATGTTATTTTAAAGATTGATATTATCTTAAGCATTAATTGTAATCACGTGAATATTATGTGCAAGATCAACATGATAAAGTGGAGCACATAATGAAAATATTATTTGGGTGGGAACAACCTTAGGTGTGGAACATAAAGTGGCACATAAAAGTATTTAATTTCAGCATGTTTCTTTCCAACTTTCCATTCATGTCTTCACTAGTCCTTCAAATTAAATTTCATCTAATAAAAACCTTGAGACTGTAAACAAAAATAAATAAAATAAATACCATACCCCATTTCCCCATATTTTCCCAAAAAATGTTTCATTCAGTTGTGTTAGTCCTAGTTGTTGACGTTGTAGAACTAAAATACAAGTTAACAAAGATAGCTAAGAGACCCCTCGTATGGCTAAAAATGACACAATTTAATGTTATTATTAGGTTGGATATTATTTCGCTAAGGTTGGATCATGTTACTCAATGCATGTTTCATCATATCTATGCAATGGCCCCAAAATATTCTCTCATTGGTTTCTCCTTGATATGAAAACTTTTTCATAGAACCTTCTAGACATAAAAAAATATCTCCCCAAAATATTCACCTAATAATAATTAAAACAATTAAAAACTAGACCAACCTATCAAACTTAGAATATTAACAAATGTCAGGGTGTTGTATTTGTGTTGGAAATAATAACCCTTAGTAAACCATGGAAAGGCCACCCTATCACCATGATATTATTTTAGAGAGATTATCATATAGGATAAGAGGTCCCACAAAAGTGTCCCTCATTCCACCTTCTTGACATGTTCACCTCCTTAAACCCCTGCAAAGTGAATGCCTCATCTCTCCCTTGTACTTCGTTTGGATTTTTGCTAGCATCAAACATTTTTCTTAAACTACCCTCAACTTGAGCCCTTGGTCGTGATATATATTGGATTGGAATTTTTTTAAAACAATGGCATTTTCTTTGCATTGAAGGTCCTACGAGCTCAAAATCCAATTTTTTTGTTTATTAGTTATGTGACAATGATTTTTGGTGTCATAAAAATGATATGTATGCTAAAAATGCTAACTAATAAACCCCTTTATATGCCTAAAAATATGTAATACAATATTATTATTACTCTTGATACTATTTTAAGTGTAGATTACACTTAGATGAATAATGAAACCGAGATAAAGATGATAAAGTGGGACACAGATAGTAGATATTATTTGGGTGTGAAAATTTTGAGCTTCGAACTAGTGTAGGAAATGCAAGTATTTATTTCCCACAATTTTCCATCCAACTTTATATTCATGTATTTGTCTTATTTGACAAATTATTGAAGGCCAAGTTATTGGTACCATAGAACTAATGGACAAGTTTAACATTGTTTCAAAGTGACCCCTTCATATGGCTAAAAAAATACACAATGAAAAATTATTCATGAGCTAGATATTGTGTTTGTTTAGGTTAACCTATGTTTCTCATCACCTATTCTATCGTATCTATGCACTTCCCCCTAATGATTCTCTCCATGTTTTTTCCTTGATATGAAAAACATTTTAATCAAACCTTCTAGACATATTTCAAAATTGTCTCCTCTCAAAAATTAGAATAATATATAACTAAACTAACCTATCAAAGTTATTCTATTAATAAGTGTCATGTAGTTTCTATACATATGTTTGAAATAAATATCCCTCTATAAACTCGTGTGCAAGAACTAGTTAGCTATGTAAATAGAATCAAGATTAACACCTAATAGCCTCAATACAATGCTAAACTAACATCTATACACCATCATGCTAAGAGCTAAAAAAAAAAAATCAACATTATGCATTAAAACCTTGAAAATAAAACCTCAAGCTAACATGCTAACATTTATTGCTCTACTCTTTGGAAAGCTAAATCAATGAAATGGACCTAGATAGATCCTTTAGCTATCAAAGGGTTGATATTTGTTTCTTGATCCAAGAGGATTGAGGATGGAGGTTCATCAAGTCATGGCAACAAGGCCTTTCTTGATTAACTCCATTGATCTTCACAAAATAACTTGGATGATTGAATGCAAATGGATGATGCCTAGCTCCACTCTAATGAAGAATGCCCTAGGATGATGAAATGACTATAGTATAGGCTATATGCTCATTTAGGTGTAAGTAGAAAGGTAGGAGGAGGGCTCCTTATATAGCCCAATGGATAAAAGAATATCTACATCCCTTTATATGTGGGATAATAGAGAGGTTGGGTTAGTTGTGGATAAGGAAGGTTTAGGGAGGGTTGAGTCAACCTTAGGAGAGTTTAATTTGTCCTTTAGTGACCCATGGGAGTGAGGGTGCATATAATTAATCAAAGGTGATTAATTAATAAGGAGATGGGCCTATTAGGCTAGTTTAGAAGAGAATTAGCATGATTTAGGGGATATGAGAGATTAAATTAGATAAATGAAAGTTTATTTATCTAATAGAGGGGTAAGTGCACCAAGTTGGGGGGGCAAAAGGGGGTCTTAAGTGGACGCATTTTACTGAAAAAAAAATCAACTTGTATGAGTTTTTCAAAATAGTTACACTCAAAATTGGAAGATGTTGTAGAAATATGAATCGTAGCATTTTGAGTCTAGTTTCTAAGATACTAAATTTTATTGAAAATGGATAAGTTTAAGTGGGTCAAACAACTAAAATACCAACATATGCTCCTTTTTGTTAAAAAAACATAATAGAGTGACTTTCGTGCCCCTTACCATTTTTTTAGCACCATTTAGTATTTTTGAAAACCCTTTGGTAGAAAGATATCTAGGAGCATCTAGTTTGGGCTCCATTTTTTTAAAAGATTTTTTAGCGAATATTTTTTTATTTATGATTTTTCTAGTACAAAAATTTATGTTTTGAAAAATAACGGAGCTTCGACCGTGCCCCCCCTAACTACCTAAAAAAATATTGAAAATTAGATTTTTTTATGAATATGTATAGAATTATGCCTAGTTTGGGCTAGTATAATTTTTTTAATTTCGATCACCCAAAAAAAAGATACACCATGAAAGATAGACATATTTACACTTCAAAAAATAGCTATAAAAAGGCATAGTTAGAAAATAAATAATATGGATACCTTATATTAGTTAAAAAATTTGAAAAATTATATTTTAAGAAAGAAGAGACTCTGCTCTACGTCATGGTATAATTTTTTAAAATGGATCGATTGTTTTATTTTGATTTATCATAGAGGAAGTGTCATTTTTACATTTTCTTGTAAAAACTCGTTGTTTGTTGTGTTTGTGCAGGTCCATGCCTCAGGCTTGGGGATCCAAACCGGATCCCAAGCCTTGAGGCATGGCTTGGGAAAAGAGAAAACAAAAAACACGTACACATTTTGCTTTGTTTTATATCTTGTGGCCCCCAACATCCCTTTCATCTCTTTCATAGGAATTCTACAAACATTCTGTTTTGTCTGCAATATTCTCTACATTCTTGCATGATTTTTTAGTATTTCATTTTGTCCCCTACCCCACTAGTTGATTTTTTCTAATCATGGGTGATAAACATCGAGCTAAGGACAAGAGGAAAGTCAAGAATAAGACACTGGAGCAATTGGAAGAGAAGAGAATAAAGAAATTGAAGAGAATGCAAAAACTTGGCAAGGAAAGGTACATCCACTATATCAAATGTAGCTAATGTATTAGAAAATTGGGATGAAATACATAATGAAAATGTAGAGAGTAATGATTTTGTAATGAATAATGATATTGAATTGAATGATAATGTTAGTATGGATGAAGAAATTGATATGAATCCAATTGTTGAATCTTACTTGAGAATCTAAATGTTAACCCCAAATTTGTATGAATGAAGAAAACAACCTTGTTAATGAATCTTCACCTCTAAGAACACCTCCTTCCATTTCGCAAAAAAAACCAATTCACTTAATTGAAATTGATGAAAACATTATAAAACCAATGCCTAACAAAATGTCTGAAAGAAATGCGAGAAGAAAAGCTAGTGGAATTTGGGATAATTACTTTGAGAATTTAAATGATGCACAAAGATGTCAATTATTTGTTTCATTGATGAAGTTAATTAAGATGAGACCTATAATGAAGACCCTAGGGTTAAGAACATCTAATGTTGTTGATCAAAATGCGTCAATTGTTGAAAACATACATAAAGCATACCAAGTTGTAGGTGGAAAAAGATGCACCAAAGATAGTAATGCTACACGACGTGCACTAACTAATTGTATAGTAAGTGATAAAACAATTAATAAACGCTTGATTAGAAAAACAAGTAGTGCTTTGAAGCTAAACAGAAAAACACTAATGAAAGCAATAGAGAGACATAAACATCTTGAGTCAGTCAATAACATTGACTATTGGGCTTTCTCTAGTAGACTTCCACAAAAAGACAAGAATACATATGATATTCTAAAAGAATTAATTGTAAAATTTTGGAATGAGAACACAAGGGTGTCACCAAATAGAAGAGATACAGTAAAAAGAAGAATAGGTTCTCGTAATCGTGAATTGTGTGCAAAACATTTCTTAGATATGACTCAAACAAAAATGTTCTCTAAGTTTAAAAATGAAAATCCACAAATTAACATTAGCCAAATATTCTTTGAAATGAACAAACCCTTTTATGTGAAAATCAATCACTCACGTACCACTTGTTATTTGCAGGCATCATGTTGAATTTTCAATGCATTATGATGTTTTTTGTCAAATACGTAGTGTTTTGCATACTGACATCATGTTGCAGGAGTGTGGAATAAATGTCCCACAAAAATATTCAAGGGAATTTATTTTGACAATATTTTGTGAAAAATCAACAAGACAATTTTTTTATAATAAAGCATGTTTGGATGGAACGTGCAATGTATGCAGTGGCTTGCCAAATCTGAAAATTTGTATCCACGAGGAGAGTACATCTTCAATAGGAAAATAATTGGTTGATTTCACCAAATATAAATTAGTGGCATATCAATTAAAAGATGGAAAATAATCTAAGAGGTGTGAGCTTGTTACAAAACAATTACCTGTATCAAAATATATGGTCAAATTCAAAGAGGAAATTTTTATGAGTATGTAAGGCACACACATAGAGCTCGATGGTTGGATGAACAATTCAAGTTAAGAAAGGACACATTCTCACTTGGTACTATTAGAATTACAATTACACAGAGCCACAAATGGAGGTTCAGTCTCAATATTATAACTCAGTGCAAGTTTCTATTTTCATGCATATAACATTCATGCACTCTCCTAAAAGCACTGAGCAAGATCGAAAAATATTGAGAGAGTATCATTTCTACATCAGTGATGATCGGACACATTCTACAGAATATGTACAAGGGTGTTTCCAAGTGTTTTATGTGAACTTGAATGAGAGGAACATTAGTTTCGATCAACATTACATTTGGTCGGACAACTACACATCACAATTCAAGAATGCACAAATATTTTATTGGCTAAAAAGGATGCACAAAGAAACAAATGTATAACATATCTGAAGTTTTACTGAGGCAGGGTATGGAAAAGGAGAGCATGATGGTGCAGGAGCATGTGTGAAAAGAGCACTTGCAAGAGAAGAGTTAAAGTTCAAGGATGGTGCTAAATTTACAGATGCAAAAAGCATTGTTGATTGGTGTGTCAAGAATATGGGCCATGAATATCAAGAGAGATCAACGGTTCGTAGATATTTTTGGTTGATAGAGCAACAACATCTGACAAACTTTGAAGATTGTATGATAGTTGTAGGATCAAGTGATATGCACTCATTTCGTAGTTCAGATGTAAATTCTTGGACTATTTATACTATGTGCGTGACATGTTTTTGTATATCATGCATTGATTTTGTGTGGAATGAATGTAAGTCACATCAGTGGGTGGATGAGTGGACTTGTAGACCTCTAATTCCACTCGACACACATCAAGTTCCATGAGTATTACAACTTGTAGGGTCTTCAAATCAAATGACAACATCACCTGACTTTAACCAAGTCTCTGAGATAGTGCAACAATGTACATACATATATGTACATGCAATTTTAGATTTATAAATTATTAAATGGTCAACTCTTAATGTATTTATAAATTGATTGAAACGATTTTACATTTTGTGATACATAGGGCACATTTTTACAATTATTGTAATGCAATTTAACGAAGAGGGAACATACTACTTCTTATCTCGTTGTGTAGAGGGAAAACTTGACTTCCACGGTCATTGATGGTGAAGACCTTGAGTATCCTTTGGATCTGCGTGGTAGTCACTGGAACTTGGTTTCAGACGATATCCTATAAAAAAAACAAACATTTGGTTGTTTGAAGACTATGAAGTACATTGGAAGATACTTCACTATTCACATTTGGTCCTCGCAACAAATATTAAATTGATCAAATATCGAGGTCAACCATCAAACAAAAATCTATGGAAGGTTCGTGAATAATATCATGAAGCAATTCTTGCTACTTTCAAGAATAGAGTTAATCCTTGCGATTCATTGGATTGAATTTGCAAAGGTATGTTCTTCATGAATTTAATTTGAATATTTACTTAAATGATTTTCATTTATATTTTTATGATTTAAAATTCTATTTAATTGCTTACTAACATGTTTATGTAGGTTAGTGGTGCCAAAAAATCTTCCACCTTCACGTGGTTGGCAATCGTCAAGAGAGAATTTATTATTCTCTAGCCAAGTGAAGCTAAGAAAAATTAAATATTAGAAAGGAACAACAAATAGAAATTATCATTTCACCACCAATATTGTAAAAATATCTTATTAAAATTCTCATTTCACCACCTAAATTGTATGAACCACCTATATTATTTAGGTGATTGGCAATGGACAACCTTACACTGACTCAGTCTGAATGGAGATGGAGAAAACCGCGAGAGGCTTTCGTAGCCCGGATGAGGTAGCCCAAAAGCACGGGGAGCATAGGGAACCAAAATGAAGCCTCCACTAACATTCACCAAGCCACCCCGATGTGTTGGCGTAGTTGGTTTGGTCCCACAAGCTTCCGTTTGCAAACTACAGCCTCTGGCAGCCCTACACTGACTCAGACTACACTATTTCTCATGTTTACAAACAATAGGACAACAAGAGAACTGGATGGAGATGGAAAACTAAGAGATTATTTTGTAGAGTGCCCGATGTGGAGCTCTCGGATCTAAATAGACGTCTCTAGGTGCCACAGAGTTTGAGAAATCACATGTCGAAGATATGGCGTGTTTGGGCCTCAAGGCTCTTAAGCAACTACGCCCGAGATGAGGTAGCCCGAAAGCATAGGGAGCATAGGGAACCAAAAAAATCCTCCACTAGCATTCACTAGGCCACCCTAACGTGTTGGTGTAGTTGGTTTGGTCCCATGAACTTTCGTTTGCAAAATATAGCATCTGGCAATGCCTTACACCGACTTAGACTACATATTTTGCGTGTTTACAAACAATAGGAAGCGAAGAAACCGGATGGAGATGGATAAAACTATGGGAGGATTTCATAGAGGGCCCCTTCATGCATCTCTTAGATCTAAAGAGACATCTCTAGGTGCCACGGAGTCCAAGAAATCACATGTCGAAGATATGACATGTTTGGGCCTCAGGGCTCTTAAGTGACTACACCCAAACGAGATAGCCCGAAAGCATGGGGAGAGTAGGGAACCAAAAAGAAGCCTCTGATAGCATTCACCAAGCCACCTTGATGTGTTGGCATAGTTGGTTCAGTCCCATGAACTTCCGTTTGTAAAATACAGCATCTAGCAGCCTTACACTGACTGAGACTACACTATTTCACGCATTTACAAACAATAGGACAACGAGAGAACCAGATGGATACAGAGAAAACACGAACAACATGGAGCTCTCATATTAGATGAGATGTCTCTAGGTGCCATGGAGTCTGAGAAATCACATGTCGAAGATATGGCGTGTTTGGGCCTCAGGGCTCTTAAGCGACTACGCCGGACGGGGTAACCCAAAAGCACGGAGCATAGGGAACCAAAAATAAGCCTCCACTAGCATTCACCAGGCCACATCGAGGTGTTAGAATAGTTATTATAGTCCCAAGACCTTATGTTTGCAAACTAAAGCCTCGACATAAAACCTATACGGCTGATGACTCATTACTTTCTCGTGTTTACAAACAATAGGACAACGAGAGAACCGGATGGAAATGGAGAAAACCGTGAGAGGATTTCATAGAGGTGCCCTGACATAGAGCTCTTAGATCTAACGAGATGTATTTAGATGCCACTTGAGTCCGAGAAATCACCGTCGAAGATATGATGTGTTTGGGCCTCGGTGGCTCTTAAGCGACTACACCGACTTAGATGTTGTATTTTGCAAACAAAAGTTTGTGGGACCAAACCAACTATGCAAACACATTGGGGTGGCCTGGTGAATGCTATTGGAGGCTTCATTTTGGTTCCCTATGCTCCCCGTGCTTTCGGGCTACCCGTCTCGGGCGTAGTCGCTTAAGAGCCCTGAGGCCCAAACACACCATATCTTCGACATGTGATTTCTGGACTCCGTGGCACCTAGAGACATCTCATCAGATCCAAGAGCTCCATCTCAAGGCCTATACAAAATTATTTCATGGTTTTCTCTGTCTCCATCTGGTTCTCTCGCTGTCCTATTGTTTGTAAACGTGAGAAATAATGCATTGAGTTGAGTCGGTGTAGGGTGGCTCAGAGGCTATAGTTTGCAAACGAAAGCTCGTGGGACCGAACCAACTATGCTAACAAGTCATACTAACCTATTTAACACTAGTGGAGGCTTATTTTGGTTCCCTATGCTCCCCGTAATTTTGGGCTACCTCATTTGGGCATAGTCGCTTAAGAGCCCTGAGGCCCAAACACACCATATCTTTGACATGTGATTTCTCAGAATCCGTGGCACCTAGAGACGTCTCATCAGTAACCAGAGAGATCAATGTCCTGGGTACTCTACAAAATTATCTCATGGTTTTTTCTGTCTCCATCTGGTTCTCTTATTGTCCTATTGTTTGTAAACGCGTGAAATAGTGTAGTCTGAGTCAATGTATAGGGTTGTCGAGAGGTCGTAGTTTGCAAACGGAAGCTCGTGGGACCAAACCAATTATGCCAACATGTCGTGGTAGCCTAGCGAACACTAGTGGAGGCTTCATTTTGGTTCCTTATGCTCCCGTGCTTTCGGGCTACCCTTCAAGTGTATTCGCTTAAGAGCCCTGAGGCCCAAACACGCCATATCTTCGACATGTGATTTCTCGGACTCCGTGAGACCTAGAGAAATCTCGTCAGATCTGAGAGCTCCATGTTGGGACCCTCTAAAAATTCTCTTGTAGTTTTTTGTCTCCATCCGGTTCTCTTGCTATCCTATTATTTGTAAACGCATGAAATAGTGTAGTCTAAGTCAATGTGAGGTTACGAGATGTCGTATTTTACAAACGGAACCTCGTGGGACCAAACCAACTACGCCAACACATCAAGGTGTCCTAGTGAACACTAATGGAGGCTTCATTTTGGTTCCCTATGCTCCCCATGCTTTTGGGCTACCCCGTCCGGCATAGTCGCTTAAGAGCCCTGAGGCCCAAACACGCCATATATTCGACATGTGATTTCTCAGATTCCATGGCACCTAGAGATTTCTCATCAAATCTAAGAGCTCCATGTTAGGCCCTATACAAAATCCTCTCATAGTTTTCTCTGTCTCCATACGGTTCTCTCACTGTGCTATTGTTTGCAAACACGAGAAATAGTGTAGTCTGAGTCGGTGTAGGGGATGTCCAGAGGTGTAGTTTGCAAATGGAATCTCGTGGGACCAAACCAACTACGCAAAAATGTCAAAGTGGCCTAGTGAATTCTATTAGAAGCTTTGATTTGGTTCCGTATGCTCCCGTGCTTTGGGCTACCCCATCCGGGCATAGTCGCTTAAGATCCCTGAGGCCCAAACACGCCATATCTTCGACATGTGATTTATCAAACTCCGTGGCACCTAGAGATGTATCGTTAGATCCAATAGCTCCACATCAAGGCTATATATGAAAGGCTCTCGTGGTTTTCTCCGTCTCCATCTAGTTCTCTCGCTGTCCTATTATTTGTAAACGTGTGAAATAGTGTAGTCTAAGTTAGTGTAAGGCTGCCAGATGTTGTATTTTACAAACGGAAGTTCATGGGACCAAACCAACTATGTCAACATGTTAGGGTGGCATATTGAACACTAGTGGAGGCTTCGTTTTTGTTCCCTACGCTCCATGTGCTTTTGGGTTACCCTATCCGGCAGTAGACGCTTAAGAGCCCTGAGGCCCAAACACTCCATATCTTGACATGTGATTTCTCAGACTCCATGGCACCTATAGATGTATCATCAGATCCGAGAGCTCCACATTGGGGCCCTCTACAAAATTCTCTTTCCATGGTTTTCTCCATCTCCATCTGTTTCTCTCGTTGTCCTATTGTTTGTAAACACACGAAATAGTGTAGTCTAAGTCAGTGTAAGGCTGCCAGATCTTTGTATTTTACAAACGAAGTTCGTGGGACCAAACCAAACATGCCAACATGTTGGGATGGCTAGTGATGTTAGTGGAGGCTTCATTTTGGTTCCCTACGCTCCCGTGCTTTCGGGCTACCTCGTCCTGGGCATAGTCGCTTAAGAGCCCTGAGGCCCAACACACCATATCTTCGACATGTGATTTCTTGGATTCCGTGGCACCTAGAGACATCTCATAGATCTAAGAGGTCCATGTCGAGGGACCTCTAAAAAATATTCTTGTGGTTTTCTCCATCTCCATCTAGTTTTCTCACTATCCTATTGTTTGTAAATGCACAAAATAGTGCGATGCCTGAGTCGATGTAGGGCTACCTCGTCAGGCGTAGTTCGCTTAAGAGCCCTGAATGACTAGATTGGCTTAAGAATGCATTTGATAGGGGTATGTCTAAGAACACATGGGAATTATCGATCACCTAGTAAATATTTCTTGTTTAGTTACGGATGGGAGTCGGTGGCCTATGACTTAATGACCTTCCATTCATTGATAATTTATGTTATGATAAACCCATGGATGCTTTCAAAAGTACCTTAAAAAGATATGGGTAGTCATGAATCCTAGTTAAGGGTGTGATGTGATTTTCAAATAACTTGAAATGCCTATAGATTTAAAGGTAGTAACATGAAATGGACATGATTAGACAATCGAGAATCATTGAATGTCCGAATCGAATGCCATTGCATTTAGAGACATTCTCAAGCATTGGAGTAATGTATATGGAGAGACATTCTCAAAATATAAATAGATGAAAGGCATCAAATTGTGACGAATGTCGGGTGTTTTAACAGGAGAACACTAAGAAGCATAGAGGAATGTAGTAAGTGCATGATAAGATAGGAACTAGTACAAAGAGACCATGAGAAAGAAGAAGCAGCAAGTAAGGTAAATACACATATACACATTGATAAATTGAATGAATAATTACTCAAATTAGGTAACTCTTTATATACATACATTATATAAATATTAATTTCAAAAGTTTGATGCATATTATACATTGAAAATGCTATTACATGTACATAACCAATAAATGAAAAAATAATCCATAATGTCTTAAATATTGTCAAGTGCACATCATATTAGATTCATGAGAAAATAATCTCAGAAATGTAAGGTATCATACAAAATTATCAAGTTCCAAATAGTATTTTAATGTGCATAATAAATACAAAAATGCCCAAATAGGTCATATACCATCAAGTTCAAATGCCATATAGGCTTACATATAATGTCATGCACATAGGCATATAAAAACAATGTCATGTAAGATATATATTTCCTACTCATCAAAATATATCCCTCTCTTGGCCTTGCTCAAAGAAGGCCCTCCCTTAGCGAAAAGATGGAGATCCATGAGATGACTTTGGATCATCGAGCCCATGCTTTGAGTCCTCTTTTTCTAAATATTTGAATAGATGAGCCCTTTGTAAATGCAAATAATGTTTTTTGTCAAAACTTAATTTATATATGTTTTCAACATGTATTTAAGACCATGATAGAATGAAATTATTTACATAAATACACAAACTTACCGCAAGTTATCGATCACACCGAATTTGCATCTCATGCTCAGATGAGTCATCGGGAGCTCCTGTAGTATGAGAATGGGGGCATGAAGATGACGAGATGGAGGAGTCTATGCCCTCAAAGTCAAAATGGAGGGGGTTGAAGTTACCTACATACACATAAGATCAGAAAATCTAACATCAAAATTATCGAAAATAGAGCTATGTACATGTATCTACATAATGACAATATTTTAACTAATTTTTTCAATATAGAACTATTGTTTTTACCCCGCCACGCCTATGAATCAAATGAACAGGGTTGTGCCATGTTGCAGGTAACTCCTACATACACACAATGAAGGACATTATTAACATAATTTAATAATTCTACAATGAAAGACATCACTAACATGCAATTTAACATAATATGAATTACATGAAAAATTTAACAAAATTTAAGTGTTTTTGAATACCTCGGTGAGTTTTCTACACAAATGAAATCGCAAGCGGAAACACCTTTATCTACTTGTCGCGAGAGATGGTGGGGTGTCTAGTGAAGTCAACATCTTTATCAAACATGTATATCATGTGAGTTAGATGGACATACAATAACATACATATATTTGAATTATAAAACTATATATATATATATATATATATATATATATATATATACACACACATATGTATATGTATATATATATACATGTATAATATATATATATAAACATGTATATGAAAATTTTATATAATTAACATTTTAAATTATATATATATATGAATGTGTTGTGTATTTTACATGGTTCTCTCTGTGAATGTTTGTGTATGCATGGTGTGGTGGTAGGGATGAAGATGTGCCTCCGTGCACTATAATATCAATGCATGTACATGTACAAATATGATTATTTCAAAAATTTAACATATATAAGTAAATCAGTACTCTAAATATTTTTGTAACACACATAACAAAACATAAAAATTTACCTACAAAGGTGACATCGATGAATGTAATCCAAATGTCTCATTCAAAAGGACATCTGACATAGTGACATTATCATATTCATCCCTAGCACCAGGTGCACCAAAATCAATATGCATGAAAGTATCATCCTCCTCGGGCCCCAAACATATGCTACCACATGACGAGAAAAAATGTGGCCTCATGCTAGTACTCCTTGAGAGAGTACTTTGTGTACCTCTACGAGCATCTGGCTCAGAAATCTCCCTCATATGTCGAACAAGGGTCGTAGATAGCCCCTGAATCACGTGGATTGTATCAATCTCTACTGTCTCCTTCATTGCTTGAGGGAAAATCTCGAGTGAGGGGGATTACATGCGAGGAATCTACCTTGTTGAATAGGTGTACATTGTGCACCTGGTCGATCCTATGTAGATCCTTTTCCTCAGCCCTGGAAATCTTAGAAATCAAAATAATTTGGGATCTCGTTGAGGATAAACTCGTAATAGAGTTTCCTCAGAAAGTATAGTGGCACCTCATTGTTATTACAAGGTGGAAAATCAAACACCATCCACCATCGGTCCCAAAAATTATTTCTAATCAAATTATTATTGCACCAATGGATGGGAAATTGTTTACATGTCAACGGAACAATAAGATTAGTGTGGGGGTCCGTGAATAAGGTGCATATGAGTTCTTTTGAAATTTCTTTTTCTTTACATCCACATATGACAATTTGTTGGAATAATAAACCCTACAACCCTCTCTGTAAGTTGTCTCCAATGATCAATTTGCCCCGTTGCCACATCAATTTGAACAAGTAATGCCTCCAATGTGTTTGCAAGAGAGGCGGTGGGGTTTGTAGATTTTGCATCCCTTATTATTGTGATTAACTCCTCAATTCAATTTTATTTTCAATTATTTGGGCTGCTAAATCTTCTTGACTACCCGAGGGATGTTGAGAAATTATGGGAGTGTTGGGAGGGATGTCAGGAATAACAGGTTTGGTTGTGGTTGATTCCCTCGACCTCTAACTGTAACAATAAAAAATATGTACTCAATTCAAATTTTAATCTATAATTATCATATTTCAATGCAATTTTGAGAAAAGAAATGTGCTTACCTCTTCTCCATGGTGCCATCATTGATTTAGATCTTCTCGGTGATCCAGAAATGATCCTTTGAGCTTGAGATCCAACTGAATGGAAAAACGAGGGCACGAACAAGCTCTGAAACTCACGTTTGAGGGAGGAAAAATGATAGAGGCTTGGGCCTCTTTTTTGTTTATAGTCAACATAACACGTACGTGTATGCTTTGGTGATTCCCGAGCCAAACAAACTAAAACGTGAGCGCGTTTTCTTTTTTCACATTCTTATCTGCTTTTTGGCCCCCCAATTTCATGCACTTACCCGAGAGGAGGAAGTTTAATTAATTAATTTAGATAAAATGAGGTTTTATTAATGGAAGGTCGTTAATCGTTGTTTTTTTCTTGATATAGAGGGGTTAGTTTAACTAGCATAATGTAGTTAAGTGATGAGGATATAAGATACAATGGATGTCATTTGATGGTTTCCTTCAAATTGCTAAGAAGAGTATAATTAATGTAATTTAAGTATTTAAATTGTTGGAGATAAATTATAGGTGTCTACATTTTCCCCTCTTTAGGGTGGCGAAGGTGATGTCACTTCAAAGATAGTACACTGGTAAAATTTTTGAAGGGGTATAAGAAAAAATAGTATAAGTGAGAGATGCCCCCTCGAGTGTCGAGGGGGTGATGAAAGAAGGTGATCGATGATTGAAAAAGAGGAGAGAAATGGAAAGAAAACAAGGGTCAGGATGCCTCAAGTGGAGGAGAAGAATGGGTAGGAGTAGGAGGCCCCAGACAAAATGGAAGAATGGTGTCGAGAGGAGAATGATATAGAAGAATTATGAAGAAAGGGAGAGAAGAACTAGCCTTTACCCATTACATTGGAACAACTTTATTGTCATAATATAGCCAAAGATCTTCATCATCGGTCCTTATTAAAGATATAAGCATACGAAAATGCATACGATGACATGAAAAGCCATAATACAAAGCTATTGCCCTTTGCTAAAAACCAACTCACTGTAACACACAAAATGAAATGCAGGATGAGAAGTAAACAAGCTCATTTAATAGGGAAACAAGTACAAATACACATACTTAAACCAACAATGGTCAAGATTGTTGCAAAAAAAAAAAATGTTATCAAGTCAAGATCTCAAATGTTCATGATTGACAACAAGGGTTAAAAATGATGCCCCAAGCAAGAATGTATATGCGAGGGAAATTGATGGAGGATGCATCGGTCTAATGATAAAGCATTGTGCACAATGAAATAGTATCAGGCAACTAAATGTGCCCCAAAATACCGATGAAGAAAGCAAAAGCGAGCTAGCTTTGTAAATGGTTGTAAAATTGATGATCCATGAGTCATGTGGTTTACGAACATGTGAAGATCCCAACAAGATATGGGAGAAGCACCATGCACAAGACACGAGTTTCAACCATTTTGGGTTGTTTACCTATTTTTGTAAATTTTTAGATTTTTTTACAATTTTTAGGATTTAAACTAATGTTTTTAATTTTTAGAGTTTTGACAGATTATTTTAATTTTTATTGATTTTTGCATTTTTTAGATTTTTAGAATTTTGATATTTTGAATATTTAGATTTTTTAATATAGAAGAATTCAAAAGAATTAGAAAGAGTCTCCTAGGAGCGAAAGAAATGCCCCAAGGAGAAGAAAGAAAATGCTAGGCAGAAAATAATGCCTCAAAGATGACGAAAAGTTAATAAAATAATTATTTAATAAAAATAATTATTCGTTGGAGTGTGTAGAAGAAGTGATATCACCTAGAAGCAATAAAATTTCCTAGGGAGAAGAAGCGAGTGCTAGGTGGAAAATAATGCCTCAAAGACGGTGAAAAATTAAATAAAATAATTATTTAATAAAAATAATTATTCACAGTGAGCAGAAGAAGGGTTAGAATGAGAATGGTGGTCAAAACATGCCCCTAGGGCATCACGGTTGGTTAAAAAAACTAGATATACCCCACACAAGGGAGGGGGGTAAATCATTACGATCAGTTCATTTGTTATGAATGTTTTTCAAAAGTTACCGCGTTAGACCTCTAAAAGTGAAAAAGACGATGGTGAGAGCACGATCCCACAAGAGACGCGCGTTGATCGAGTCTAGAGTACATCCATCATGCAGATGATGGCCTCTTCATGAGCAACATTACCTTTACCCTTTATTTTCATGTATTTATTACTTTTTAAATTATTTTCTAGCCTAGAAAAGTGTACGCATGCACCCTAGGGGGCGCATGCACCGTCAAAGGTGTGTAAGCACGTGAAACATGTGTGCATGCATATTCATATACATCAGAATGTATATGTACATGTGCACATACCTCACCCATCATGTGTATGCACACACACAATAAAGACCACACAAAGCACACAAAAAGAGGAAGACATATATGCCAATGTGCACACCAAATTGGCCGCGTAGGCACATCGAAGCACACGCACACACGCACGGGTTAGGTTAGCTAGGAGGGGTGCATACACATGAAGATGTGCGCGTAGGAACCAAGGATGGTGCGTATACACTAAAAGAGACACACACACGTAAAAATGGTGCTTATTTGGTGCCAAAAGGGAAAAAAATCTTGACGTAGAAGAAAAAGATAGGAATAAAGTGAGAGGAGTGATTTATAGAGGAAAAAAAAATTAGTAAATTGTAGAAAATAGGAGAAATAGATGAAATTTTAGTGCCTAATACTTGTTATGTTGTGCATAGATGATTTGTAGATGTTGTAAACGAGAGAGTGACATAACCGTATTACCAAGATAGAGGTGAGCCTACCTCAGCGGGATCATCGTGATATGGAGGTACTATTGGAGGTGGTTGGTTTAGGTCATGTGGCTCGGATGCCATCTATTACATTATATCCCAAATTTCTGATGGAATTTATAGTGAGATGGCATAGTGAGAGTTAGTGCTTCTGACTCCCTACAATAGAGATTACTATTACGTTGGAGGATGTCTTGTGCATTTTGTGCGCCCCATTATTGGCTCCTTGATTGAGTATACTAGTGAATTTGGACAGATTACAGAGGTGATCAGTGATGTCTTCTACAGGGATGACATACCCCATCAGGGTATGATAGTTTATTTACATTGTTGTATATCATATTATACCATTCACCGGGGACCTTTATATCGATGGCTCTTATCAGTGGGTTTTTACTCACTGATAAGACATGGACTTCATTTCCATTGGGTTTGATTACTATTATTCATGGTCTATATAGTGGTGAGAGATACTATGGGGCCATTGCATACTAACACATCTATACTGGGACCTTCATTTGATCACATACCACCATCAGAAGAAGATGGGACCTACTTCATTATTACATATTTGGTCATGGGACCACATAGTGATTGGTCATCCTATTAGTGTATTACATGTGCAAGCTCCAAAGGAGCCTATAGTCATGGGATGGGTTCCTATTGGGGATGATATTTGAGGGCACCTAAGCGATACATACTATTATCATCGAGAGTTTGATGAGTTGTAGTAGAGAGACATTATCTAGAGGCCCTACATGCATATACAATGGCCGAGGATGGGGTAGAGCTTAGCATTTGCATGGTAGAGCACTTTCTCCTAGGTAGCCATAATTATACCATAGAATCTTACGGGGTTGATTGATATCAATGATAGTTGGGTATCATTCAGGGTGTTCCTAAGCTTGATATATGGTATACTCAATGTGATGCAAAGTGGTGGACCATGTGGCCTCGTATTCGAGATAGCTAGATCCTGAGCGATTTTGAGAAGATGGTGCCACATAGGTTATGGCCCCAACATGATAGTTTAGGGACCCTGGGACCACACCGGATTACCTAGCTTGGTATGCCACAATTTTTCCCTAGCGATTGACCATACCAGATGGTGCATGGGTTGTAGGTGTGAGACCACCATGAGAGTGTGAGACCAGGGTGATGAGAGATTACCTAGAGAGGTGATGATGATGAAAATCCATTTAAAGCATAAAGACATGATGGTGGAGATGATAGACAAGGTCCATTATAGGGTCCTAGAACTAGGCTACAGAGACAGAGGCAAGTCCCACCTATACAAAGGGTGCCACTCATACCATAGGGCCGAGGCATAGTGCTCCGAGAGGAGGAGAGGGTGGAGATGACAAGGCAAAAGAGTTGCCTTGCGCAGTATGAGCTTCAATAGGTCACAATGATGGAGCTCCGGGTAGCAGCGAGAGAGAGGACCAGACTCGGGTCCATGTACATGTTCATACAACGGAGTGGGACCAAGCCGGATCTTAGGTTGGTTAGGGAGGGATGATGCTTCCTGGTTTCAGTGAGTAGGGAAAATGACCTCACAAATGGCTTAGATTATGGGTTTATTACAGCGAAGTCCTAGGCATAGGTGCAGATGGTGACTGCAGAGAGGGATAAAATATGAGTCAAGCGGGTAGTGGGACATGATGAGGTTGCTAGGTCATCCATGGAGGTAGCATTTTTCGACACAAATATGGAGCTACAATGACACTACACACACATATATATTTAACAAAGTGAGGGTAGAGCCTCCTAATATCGCTCTTTATATTACGAGGTTGTTCAGGAGAGGGTCGGTGGGCACTAAGCTATAGCCAGGAGTCTAATGGATAGGGATGCCACAAAGGCCATTAACATCTAGTATATCGGTTGAACAGTGCGAGACTAGTGAGGGCCAGCCAGCGTGGTCCACAGGTTATGGGTCCTCCCCAGCTCATAGGCCACGTAGTCCTAATGAGGGTTTGAGTCAGACATGACTCTTATGCATTTATAGATCTGTATGTACCTTTTGATACATGCCTCTTATGAAGGCTTTATTATTTTGACCTGATGTATATGATGTATCATTTTGATGTATGCCTCGATGAAGGCTTTATTATGACTTTGTGCCCTTGATGGCCCATTTTGTACCGATGATGTATATCCTGTTGAGATAGACATTTTACACATGTATATATGGACATTTGATGTTTGTACATTTTCATGTTGTGATGTACTTAATGATGTTGGTTATTTATCGTAGAGGTTGATTATATCATGATGATGTATGGTTTTATTTCATATGTTTGTATGTATCATGATGATGGTTATGATGATGTATCCATGTGTTAGATTTATGATATATCCTTAGATGATATCAAATGTTGTGGTTATGAGATACTTTATTTTTCTTTTTTGGGTACAAGATGATATGATGATATTGGTGCGGGGGGATAGATTTTAATATTTTTGATCCCTCTTGCCCCATTTGGTGGTACGGTATGTGATGATTATCTTAGCATTCATGTATGATGTATACTTAGCTTTTATTTATATATGATGTATAGATAATTTTAGATGTGATGATATATATGGAGATATGATTATGCGATAGCAAAAGCATGCAAATGCAACAAGAAAACACAAACAAATGTTGACAAACCTATAAAATATACATTGATAAAAAACATGAATTAACACAACTATGTACAATTATTTACAAGCATGCAAAAACACACTTCATATGTACAAGTAAGAATGAATCTAATCTAAGCAAGAAAAGATGAATCTAACAAAGTATGTTTAAGTGAAAAACTATACAAATGTACAAGCAAGCAAAAACTATACAAGCAATAAATGCACATAAACTAACAAGCAAAGCAAGAAACAAGAAAAAACAAGTAAATTAAGCTATGTTTTTGTAAGATTTTTTTTAGTGTGTTTTACATTTGTGAGAATTTTGTGAAATAATTTTCTATTGTTTTGTGTTTTGTGTTTTTCTATTGTTTGTGTGTTTTCTATTTTTCTATTGTTTACTATTTTTTCAAGTATTTTGTGAGTATTTTTGTTTTTAAACATATTTGAATGTTTTTGTAATTTTCTAAGGTTTTCCAAAGCTATGTACATGAAACCAAGAAACATAGATGCCCCCAGCATTAAATAGAGAATATATAAGGGCATGTTCCATGTATTTATAAATAGGAAGCTAAAAGTGCGAATGTGCCCCCAGACTTTAGATGGGTAATATACAAAGGAAATACCTTCACCAATTTACAAGAGGAGAAACAACCAGATCAAGGCTTGACAAGATAGGCTCACAAGGAATCTTAGATGCTAGAGTGGAACTAGCCTTAGGCTAAGTAAAGTACCCCCTAGAAACTAGATGCTTGTGAACAACGAGTCCTCCCAAGGTGTCAAAAGCTAGTTTTCACCAAGGGATCTATCCAAAGCACCAAAATTGTGTGGTTTTCACATATGGATGACCTAATTTCTCTTTTTATCTTTCTCTTTTTGACTTGTTTGTATTTTGATCCTTTATTTTTTTGTTTGTTGTTTTTATTTTTGTGTCATGTTTAAGCATAAAACCACTTAAGGTGCATGTAATTCATTGGCTCGTGGAGCTCATCTCCATTAGGATGAACAAGTTTGTATGCTCCTATTCCATATTTTTCCACAATGACGTAAGGTCCTAACCAATGTGGTTTGAACTTTACTTTCTTTTCTCTTTCTGCCCTTATGTTGAACTAATTCTCTTTCATGAAAAATCTCCGACCTCAAATTGACGAGGTATGATCATTTTGTTGTAGTTCCAGGAGACTCTATTTTGATATACCTTGAGATGGTTAAGGGCACATATGCACTTTTCATCTAGGAGTTCCAATTCTACCATCCTGGCCACTTTGTAATCCTCATCTTTGTCTAGATAATCCCTAAGAGATATTCTTAGGGAAGGAAGATCTATTTCTAATGGGATGATAGATTTTGTTCCAAACACTAGAGAGTAGGGTGTCACACTAGTAGGAGTGTGAATGGAGGTCTATAAGCCCAAAGGGCTAGGTGAATTTACAAATGCCAGTTATGACCTATCTTACTCACCATATTTTCCATGATCCGAACCAATGTTTTGTTAGTGGCTTCAACTTTCCCATTACCTTAAGGGTAATATGGCGTAGACCACTTTAATATTATTTGAAATTAATGAAAAATATCTTTCATTTCTTGTTCTTGAATGATTTTCCATTGTTAGTAACTATGGCCGCAAGAATGCCATACCAAAAATAAGGTGATTCATGATGAACTTTGATATCTGAGCACTTGTAACATAGGTTAATGGAATAGCCTCCACCCACTTAGTGAAATATTTTGTGGCCGTGATGATGTGGGTATGACCATTGATGAGGTAGGGGTGAGCTTCCCTATTAAATCTAGTCCCCATTTGGAAAATGGCCATGGTGTTGTAATTGGTTGTAATGGTTGTGATGATGCATGGATGAAATTTCCATACTTTTGACATAGAACACATTTCCTGACATGGTTGCAGTAATCTATCTCCATAGTAGGCTAGTAGTAGCCTACCCTTAACAATTTATTTTCTAGGACCATTCCATTCATGTGGGTGCCACACGCCACTTCCTATACTTCCTTGATCACTTGGACTAACTCTGCTACATCTAGACAACGTAATAAACTCCCATAATAGCCATGACGATAGAGCGTATCTCCTAGGAGGGTGTAACAAACTATTTCATGGATAAGGATTTAATTTTTGATTGGGAAATGTCAGTAGGAAAGGTACCAATTTTAAGATAGTCATAGATAGGTGCATACCACAGGGAGTAGGGACCAACAACCTCACATACAAAAGAGGATTCCAACATGTCATATGTAGGTTGACATAGATTCTCAACAAAAAATGGCATATCATTTTTTTAGTGGGATCGCAACATAAAACCTATTGTTGTCATTGCATCCACAACTCTATTTTGTGCTCTTGGAATTTTTTCAAAGGTGATGTGCACAAAGTATTCTTTCAATGTTTCCACCAATTTCTTGTATGGGATGAGCTTGTCATCCTTGACCTTGTACTCATCATTGACTTGTTTTATAATCAATTGTGAGTCACCAATGACCTTGACATGGTGGATATTCCATTTTATTTCCAGCTTCATCCCAACAATGAGTGCCTCATATTATGCTATGTTGTTTGTGCAAGGAAATCCAAGATGGAAAGCTTGTGGGATAGGATCTCCTGAAGGAGTGATTAGTATGACTCCTGACCCTAAACCATGGAAAGTGAATGATATATCAAAGTGGACTTTTCATATAACATATTCCTCAATATACATTAATGATGCATTTGGTAGCTCTAGGTTTATAGGCTCTACTCCGGGTAAGGGTGATTCTACTAATTAGTCGGCAAGAAATTTTCCTTTAACTAACTTTTGATGTACATATTCAATGTCAAATTAACTTAGCAGAATAATCCAATTATCCATTCTACCCGTAAGGGCGGGCTTTGACAATAGGTACTTGATTGGATCAACTTTAGATATAAGCTTGGTTTTATTATTCAATAGGTAATGGTGAAGTTTTTGAAAGGTAAAAACAACATCCAGACAAGCTTTTTCAATTTGTGGATAGTTGAGCTCATAAGAAATCAAGGTATGGCTAAGGTAGTACATGGATTTATATTTTTAGTTCAATTCATATTATACAAGAAAAGTGCCAATAGAAAATTAGGTAGTGGATATGTATAGAAAAAGTGGCTCACTAGGGGTTGGAGGCATGAGGACAGGTGGATTGGCCAAGTATTTTTTAAGTAAGGTGAAGGATTGTTGTTGCTCTGGTCCCCAAATGAAATAAACATCCTTCTTAATCATATGAGTAAAGGAATGGCACTTATTAGCAAGCTGCAAAATGAAGTGGTGAATGGCTTGTATTTTTCCTTGTAGGTTGCACAACTATTTGATATTCTTGGGAGGAGGAATTTCAGTAATAGTAGTGACTTTGGCTGGGTCCACCTCAATCCCTTTCCTTGATACAATGAAGCCTAGTAACTTCCCTGATAATACTCCAAACACACATTTCTTTGGATTCAACCTAACCTTATATTCCTGCAGGCATTCAAAGATATGCCACAAAAATTCAGGGTGGTATTCTCTTGTCTTGGACTTCCCTAGGATATCGTCTACATAGTCCTCCATGATGTCATGGATCATATCATGGAATATCACTTGTCATCACCCTTTGATAGGTTGCACCAACGTTTTGAGGCCGAAGGGCATTACCTGATAGTAGAATGTCCCCCAAGGGGTTGTGAAGGTTGTCTTGTGCTAATATTATTTTGCTATCTTGATTTGATTATATCCAGAAAATCCATCCATAAGAGAAATCATTTCATATCCCACAGTTGAGTCAATAATCATGTCAATATTAGGCAAGGGGAAATCATATTTTGGACATTCCTTGTTGATGTCTCTAAAATATGTGCAAATTCTGATGCCTATAGGTTTCTTTTGTATTAGAACTATGTTTGATATCCACTCTAAGTAGTCAATGGGTCTAATGAATCCAATTACTAATAATTTTCTATCTCTTCCTTTACGAGGAAAGCTACCTATGGATTCATTTTTCTCAACTTCTTCTTAATGGGTTTTGCTTCGTATGCACAATTATGTTATGCACTACCAAAGTTGGATCCAATCCTAGTATATATTTATAAGACCATGTGAATACATCCATAAATTCTCTCGAAGCATGGTGAATATTTTTATTTTTGTGTTGGGATTGAACCACCCAACTTGACTATCTTAGGATCTTCTTTTGTTCCAATGTTTACATCAATTGTCTCTTATACCATCATTTTTGACATATCATCCATACACGTAGGATTAGAAGGAATGTTGATATATTATTCCAAGGGAATATCTCTATGAGATTTTCACCCTTAGCATGGTCAATTTTCTTGTCTATTGATTTTTTTACTTGTTTGTCACCCAATGCCTCAAAGAGGGTTTCACCGTGTGACTTGGACTTTTGCTTTTCTTGAGGATTTTGTTGGAACTTTTGCCCTTACTTTTCCTTAGGTTTTTAGACCACGAAGCTCAACTTACTCTCTAAAATATGCACAGAATCTAAGTCAATGTAGAAACCTTTCTTATGGTATCTTATTGGAATTATATCTCATATGCCCATGAATTTTGCAATGGCCTCATCATTCTCAAAGAGGTCTAATGGCACATGACGTTGTTGGTCCCAATCAACAAGGGAAGGGTAGAAAAGGTCAATTTTAGGTTCAATGGGGGTTAGAGTAAGGAAAAAAGGTATCCATGAAAATGTTTATGGAGGCAATATCCTCATATTGGCAAAAATGGGAATATGTGTCATTTCTAAATAATTAGAGCTATCCTCGTGCTTGGAACAAGTAACATCTTGATAATTGGGGTGCAATCCATAGGGTCTAATGGTGATACCATATATTTTCTATTTTGAAATGTGGGAGTGGGACTGGTTCTCTTGGTCCTTCATCATTCTTTCTACATTACAGGCCCTTATAGCCCATATAATACATCATTCGACTTGACTTATCATACTCATGGATTGGGTAGCAGGTTGGATGTGTATCCTCTGGGACCCAAGTTGTAGGTATATCTAGAAATATCTCTTTTACAAGTAATCCCCAAGTAATAATTTCTAATGGTTCATTCATCTCTAGGCCATTTGAAATGATAGTTGGTTCGACCTCTTGTTTTAGGTGATAAATATAGGTCTAAAACTAGGAGAGCTTATTGCACATTGTATTCTCTATAAAATACTCCAAAAATTCATCTCCCATGAATCAAAAGGAGAAGTATATGTAGAATATTCCGAGCATAAGTGCTGAGGGAATATGAATCAACTCGTGATTCAATAGCTTATGATTGAAGGGGAACAACTATATCAGTGGAAGGACATGCATATGTACCTTTACGAGGGAATTTGTTGAGATCTCTACTATGAGTGAAAGTCTCTAGCTATCTTTGTATTATAACAATGTGTCCCTCATGTTTTAGCTTGATGCACTGATGGAATGTTGATGGTATGGATTGAATGACATGAGTCCATGAGAGGCCAAGAAGAATATTATATGGAAGTTCTAAGTCTAAGATGTGAAAATTGGTATTGTGACAAGTTGGTCCTACTTCCATCTAGCAGCGGTGTGATTGTTCAGTGACTCCCACTCCGCATTGTCACAAGTGGTTATGGTAATAATATAGGACTCTAGATCTTCCTTTATGTGTCCCAGTTGTTTGATTAGTTTCAATGTGCATATATTCAATCCCGACCCATTGTCCACAAGCACCCTTTTGATCTTCCGATGGGTAATAAATACCTTTATATATTGTGGAATATTATGTGTGTGATCTTCGTGGGGATTTATTTTGGTTAAAGGAGATGTGTTCAATCAGAGAAATGTTTTCCACCGCATCTTGTAAATGTGAAGGGTCTACTTCCATTGGCACTCCTGACCCCTGGAGATTTTTGTATAGGATGTCCTTGTGTACATTTGATATTTTAAGAAGATCCAAGATTGAAATCTTGGCATATGGCTTCTCAAGTTGTTCTAAGATGTTGTAATGAATATTCCGAGGGGTTTGAGAGGGTTTTGGGATCATGAGATGAGCGCACCTTATTACCGCGATCTTTTTCCCTTGATCCTAAAGGTATTCACATGTTCATTAGAAGAGTGGAAACATCCAATGAGGGAGTCATAAGTAATTATTTTCACTTTTGATGTATAAATAATTCAGCACTTTATAGCTTTGGGATGACTCTCCTTGTTATGACCTTTTCTCATCCGATTTTCCATGTTTAGGGAATGGTTATTTGAATATCCCCATCTTTTTTTGGCATTTGATTTCTTTACGGGGTGTCAACTTCTATATCTCCATTATAAATGAGATATTAGATATAGTGGTGAAGTCTTAGGCACTTGTCTATCTTATGTCCCTTTACATGATGAAAATCACAATATTCATGCTCTTTATACCATGATGGTATAGGAGCATTGTCATCAAAAGGTTGCATTATAGGATAAGTCACCATTTGGAATGCATCTAATTTTTTCAATATTGCAGAAAAGACTCATTAAGAGGAGTGAATGTTCTACGCTTAGGTGGTGGTTGAATAGGTCCTTTGGTCAATTTAAAAGGTTGACCAACTTGAACTGTTTGCACTTGTTTGGAATCTGTGATTTGACTCCCACCATGTTCTTGTTTTTGTTAAAGATATTTGGATTTTCCATTTATTTGGCATTTTGATTATCTTTAGAAGGTAATATGATTGTTCCTTTTGCAATGAGGGATTTTTCTATGTGTATACCCTTTTCAATAACCTCTTCAAATGTATGAACATAATGCATTTGTAAATAAAAAGTGTTCTCCGGGTTTAGATTAGGTACGAAGATGCTCACAAGCTATTTTTCAAGAAATTCACAAGGGAAGAGACTAGTTATCCCTCGCCACCTTTGTAAGAAGATTGCGAATGTTTCATTAGAGCATTATTTAATACTACATAGGTCTTCCATAGTTAT
The DNA here is from genome assembly GCA_018340775.1 of Taxus wallichiana var. yunnanensis. NCBI lineage: Eukaryota > Viridiplantae > Streptophyta > Pinopsida > Cupressales > Taxaceae > Taxus > Taxus wallichiana. The sequence goes on from CM031239.1 coordinate 958,569,538, forward strand.
GTCTCTTTCTATGTTGTATGAGAAATGTCAAAAAAACCTTTCTGCTAGTTCTAGGCCATGTAAAGATAGACCCACGAGGTAAGTGAGTGAACCATTCAAGGGCTTGTCCCCCTAGACTCTTTGGAAAGATTCGTATGAGTTAATTGTCGCTATATGCCACTTCTTGGCATGCCATGTAGAAATATTTCACATGATCTTGTGGGTCTCCTTTCCCTCTATACTTGTCAAATTTTGGCATGTCAAATGTTTTAGTAAAGGGTTGAACCATTATAGATTTATCAAACGGATGGGGACATAGTTCTTTGTATTGGTTTTTTTACTATGCCCAACATTACTTTCTTGAAGGCTTGTAAGTGTTTCTTTCATGGATTGTATTTCTTGTGTAAGTAATTTCTCCTTAGTAGGAGAAGCGGGTAGATGTATTCCGTATTTTCTCCTTCTTGGTTGTCCATGTGAAGTTCACTAGTTTTGACCTTAGGCTTCTCGTTATGTACATTTTGGTTGTTCCCTTCTATACATGAGATGTTAGTAAAGATAATTGTCGACTAAGATTTTGGATTTGTTGTTGAATAGTGACTTATTCTTCAAGAGGTTCTTCTTCTTCTTCATTATGTGGAATTTGTTCTACATTTTCATGTTCTAGCCTAGATCTATGTGGTATTTTGACAAAGGGCATTTTATAACCCACCATATTATCATTTCCTACATTGGATGTGGAAGTGTGCGCATGTGTTAGGATATATTACATGTTAATAAGAGGTTGTTATTCCTCATTAGCTTAATTCATGGGTGGAATTATCTCATGTTCGTACGCATTCTAGCTCCTAATTCCACCACTCTTGCTAGTACACGATCTTTGTTTCTAAAAAGGAAATCATCTAATAAGGTAGGGTCAAAATAAAATTCCCCGTTGGTGACCCTAACTCATCACCACTATGATCCACCATCTCCTCCACTCTCTCTCTGTGGAAAATAGAGGCCCGAGATTATGGCCAATAAAGGGATTTGGACCTTGTTTATTTTAAGATTTCCAAGTTTGTGCTTTTTTGCTTCAAATGCTTACTTTTTCGCACCTAATATTTATTTAGGGGCCATGATGTATGAGAGATTTACTAAGGTGTTTTTGAATTTGTTCACAAGATATTGATTAAGCTTAAGTGAAACGTCAAAAGGATGTCAATAGTTAAAAAGCTATAATGAATGTCAAAGGATGAATGTGATTGTCCTAAATGAGTAATTCAAAAGTGAAAGCAAGATACAATCACACAATGTTCAGTTTCAAAACAAATTAATCAAATGATGTATTTCCTAAGTCTGCTTCCAAATTGTAGTTTGTGTTTTAAGATGAATAACAATATGTCACCAATTATGTCAATTTTAAAGTAATGAAAAATGCGTAAGTAATAACAAGAAGTTAATACAATCCCCAAACAAAGTATACTAAATGTGAGCCTGAATTCAATCAAGACCTATATTAAAAAAAGTGGAAGTTACAATCGTGAGCAACACAATAATAGTGCGAAAGATATGTTAACCAAAATTTGTGAGAAAGTAAGGTATTAATATCAAGATGATATTGATATAACATGCACAAGTGGTAACAATCAACACTTTTAAAAATTGAGATAGTAATTGAAATCAAACTAAAGCTAGAATATACCTAGGAATTGTTAAAGTGTGTATAGTGTAACGTCACAATACAAATATTTAGGTCAAGTTCGCAAGAAATAAGATGTAAATACCAAAATTTTAGTGACACGATATAAACAAGATAAGAAAACAAAGGAGAATCAAGGTGATGAATCCAACCTAACTACGATTGACAATCTTAACTTGGATCTCAAGATAAAAAAGGATACCAATGATATGAAAATGTCTCCACACACTTTATATGTTTAAAAATCATCCGCAAAGATGGATGAGTGTAAACAAACACAAAATTGGAAAATAAAATCAATTAGAAACACAAGGGTAGTCACTCTTCCTTTGATTAGAAAAGTGTCAAAAGAAAGTGAAGGAAGTAGATTAATTTGTGTTGAAGAGAGTTTGGTTTTACTTTGGCAGATTTTTTCCTTTCCCTAGGAAAGTGAAACTAAGTAGAAGTGTCACTTTACAATCCTCTTGATGAATTACACACCATTCAAGCTTTGATAGAATAATCCCTTTTTTGAAAAACAAGGTTACGATTTGAAAAATTTCTCCCTTTTGCAATGACTCTCGACTCAAAATAGTTTTGATATGGTCAAAGTTGGCTCCTTGTCAAAATATCTTCCTGGGTGGTTCACTTAACTAGGTGTCACAAGTTATCTAATGGGAGCTCATTTTTCCAATGTTTACAAAGGATTATCCCAGATTTATTTTACCCCCTTTAAGTATATTGGGAAATAAATGCATCCATCGTGTACTCTCACTGGGGTCGCGATATGGATAAATTTGATGCTAAATCTCTCAAATGGTAACACTAGTAAAGTAGGTTGTCCAGAGCACTTCCCGTTTCATCCATAAGGTTCCCTCTTATGTGGACTACTTTAGGGTTCATATAACCACTACAATTGTTATAGCTTAAGGTGTTATGCCAAAGGGGTTATGTTTTAGTTGAACAGATAGGGACGCACCCTTTTCAAAACTTGTAAATAGATTGTGATGTTTTTGGTGTGTTTTTTAAATCTTATTTATCTTAATGTGGTTTTTTTGAACACCTTTTGGCAGCTTGCATGGAAAATGTATTGGTAGTTTTGTTTTGTCTTGATTTTATCCTTTCTTTGACAACCATTTTAGGTCCTGTATGACGAATCAATAATTTTCCATACACACAAAGAGGATAAGTGTTATTTTGATACTCAATATCATCCTAAAATGTAAGAGAAGAGCATAAATGACACAAGATCCAACTAAGAAATCAACAAATGGAAAATACTTAATTCAAATGTGACATATGTTCATTTTAACCAAATTTGACATTCCCAACATTTTTCAAAGCAAATGAAAGAGATAATAATCATTTTGATTCCCAAGATCACCCAAAAAGGCACGAGGGAAGAGCATACATGAATTTACTCTTATGATTAAGCATGTAAATGTTTATCCAATTTTAACACAATCCAAACAAAATCATTTGAATACACCCCAAAAATAGAAATAAATCAGAAAACCTTGCAAGATGTTAGTATTTTAATGACACAAGGTTTTAATATGATATGCAAACTTAGACGATTGTTCCTACACTCATATTAGGGTGTATGCGCATGGATTATGGTGCATGTGTGCCTCTCGTGTGGACTAACAGTTAAATATTTCTTACATAGCCAAAGAGATGGATATGTCTAACTAAGAGCACTGTACTAAGGAATAGATGTATGTGATAGGAAGCAAAAAAAACGTCAAAAAATATGACAGTGTGCATGCACCGATAGAAAGATATGCTAGGAAATGGGTGTATGTGTCGCTATGTAAGACACAAAGTGGTTGTGCCAACATAAGGTTGTATGCACTATGCCTAAGGTGTTTGCGCTAGTCTAACAAATTTGATGAAACAAGGTACAATGTTGTAACAAGACGTGTGCACTGGAAGAATGGTGTCTACGTTAGGAAATGAGTGCATGTGTGTAGGTTTATGTGCTTGTGTTCCCCCTATAAAAAATTTACCTGATGATGACATCAAAATATGACATAATGACGTAAGAAAGCTCAAAAAGCTCAAAATTTTAAGATTTTAAAGCTCAAAATTTACAACAACCCATTAAAATTAAACCCCTAAACAAAACTCAACATATGCAAAGTTAGAAAAAACATAAGAAATTTAACATTATTTCACACATGTGCATATCAAGGGTTAGCCAAATATTGAAATAACAACAAAAATTGAACTACAATGCTAAGGGACTAAGGACCCGTCCCACCGGGCATGTCAAATGTGTGGAAGAATTAGTTAGCTATGTAAATAGAATCAAAACTAACACCTAATAGCCTCAATACAATGCTAAAATAACATCTATACACCATCATGCTAAGAGCTAAACAAGTAATAAACATCAACACTATGCATTAAAACCTTGAAAATAAAACCTCAAGCTAACATGCTAACATTTATTTCTCTACTCTTTAGAAAGCTAAATCAATGAAATGGACCTAGATAGATCCTTTAGCTATCAAAGGGTTAATCGTTGTTTCTTGATCCAAGAGGTTTGAGGATGGAGGTTCATCAATTCTTGGAAACAAGGCATTTCTTGATTAACTCCATTGATCTTCACAAGATATCTGGATGAATTGATGAATTAAATGAAGAAAAGGATGATGAAATGTCTATAGTATAGGCTATATACTCATTTAGGTGTAAGTATAAAGGTAGGAGGATGGATCCTTATATATCACTATGGATAAAAAATCTCTACATCCCTTTGTATGTGGGATAATAGAGAGGTTGGGTTAGTTGTGGATAAGGAAGGTTTAGGGAGCGTTGAGTCAACCTTAGGAGAGTTTAACTTGTCCTTTTGTGACCCATGGGAGTTAGGGGTGCATATAATTAATCAAAGGTGATTAATTAATAAGGAAATGGGCCCATTAGATTAGTTTAGAAGATAATTAACATGATTTAGGGGATAGGAGAGATTAAATTAGATAAATGAAAGTTTATTTATCTAATAGAGGAGGAATATTTTTTTATGATTAAACACGTTTGACCAGAGCTATGAACTAGAGGGTGGGGCCCCAACCATAAAATAGAAGAAAAGAGAAGAAGGAGAAGAAAGAAGGGAGGGCTGAAAACAACCATCTGGAAGAAGGGGGAGGAAGGAGAAAGAAGAAATTATGTTGGCAAGAACTGACATCGGGGAAGAACAGAGAAACTAAAACTCACTAAAAAAGATGACACCACCAGAGGTATAAGTTAAATGAATCAGCTATGCTTTGAGTTCCCGAACAATGATTTGCTTCCCTAAGAAGAAGTCTAAATGCATCACCATCTCGATCTTTGAGCTCGTTCTAGTTGTCAATCGTGGAGTGCACCAGAAACAGTGTAGCGCAATTTCGATCGACTGGGAGAAACCTGTGATCAAGTCTCCCAAGATGAACATGGAGTTCACATTTTGGGTGAAGTGGAGCAAGTCATGGTATTGGCCGCTGAGCCACTGAATACCCCTTGCCTAACCCTAGAGCTTGTTTGTTGACTTCTTCCACCCACAGGAGAGGATTGAGGAGAGAAAAGTCAAACAATTCATCATGTAAGCCGACATGGTGCGTAGGATAAATCTCATCTTCGAAAAAAATTCCACCATAGCTAGATCTGGGTGTAGCAAGAGACAAAAGGACATGAAGGCCACTACAATATCAGAGTTGGTGTAGGAACAACGTGAGTGGAAGCGTAAAGATTCATCGAGGATAGATTCAATGGCTTCTACTTCGAGGTGGGATGAGTAACAAAAGACTTCAAAAAGTTTGTGGTGATCAATTTCTGTCGTCATGGCTTCTTTTGGAAAATTTCTATGTAGATAGATAAAGGGGATGCCTAAAAATGCCATAGTTGGAGGACGGGTTGCCACATTTTGAAGCGAGTGAAGTCAAGCCAACGACTAAAAAGGAAATCTTCACGGGGAATAATGCATCACTTCGTAAGGAAGCAATCCGCTCATGTGAAATGATATAAGGGATCCCTTACCAAACCTTAGCATCACTTGAAATTTTAATGGCAGTAGTAAAATCAATCTTATGGTTAGCAAGTAGATCCGTGGGATTATTTTCTTCTCAAAAAGTATGTGTGATGTGCCAACTACTAAGTTTCCGAGCCAATAAAGGATGTTGGAAAAAATGGGTTAAGTTTCCAAGAGGGGGCCGACCCTTTAGCAATGGAATGTATGATGATTTGAGAGTCCCCTTCGATGAAAAGGGAATCACATCTAGAGGGATGGCTAATTTAACTCCTTCCAAGAGTGCTAGAGCTTCAGCCAAATTACACAAACAGTCCCGAAGGGGGAAGGAGCTATATGAAATTAGGAAACCTTTATCACTTCTGAGGATGCAACCGACACCAAATTTTCTAGGATTACCCCTAGAGGCTCCGTTGAAATTCAATTTCCAGAGCCCAAAGGTGGAGGCCGCCATTTAACACTCCTTTTCAGAAATTTCTCCACTTGGGAGAGACCACGTCTAACGATGGATCCAGAGCTGGGGATTTTAATGAGGGGCTAAGATTTCCTGATGACAACATCACGCGAGGAGAAAAGAGGATTATTGTGGCTATTTTTACTAACTTTTTCTGAGATGGCCACTTCTAATTTGGAAAGAAAAACTGGCAATTTAGAAGACTGCTCTCGAAAAATCGCAAGTTACGCTCCCACAAAATGTGCCAGATTAGGAAGAAAGGAGCTATGTCCCAAATAGAGCTGAGGCAGCTCACTTGTCCCATCTTGGGCCAAGATAGGAGAGTATCAATGATATTGTTACATGGTGCCCAAGCAAGATTGAGCTTAGCTAAAAGTTAGTTCCAGCTCTCTGTAGCAAAAGTGTAGAAGAGGAGAAGATGATCAATATCCTCCTCAGCTTCCCCACAAAGAACACATTTAGAAGGACCGACATATCCCCAAGATCTTCTGCACAACTGTGTGAGAATTTTCCTTTTAAGAACAAGCCAGCCAAACAACGCCACTTTGGGTAAGATAGAGGGGTTCCAACAGCCGTAAGAACAAGGGGTTCCTTTGCCAGACATGGAAATAAGCTTTGCATATCCTTCTTTCACTAAGTAGGAACCCGTTGGAAGCTCCAAGCCAAATTAAATGATCTTCGCCATCTTTAAAGGATGCAGTTCTGGACGAAAGAGCCTCGTGAATGAGGAGGACTCAAGTGGGGAAGCTCTCGAGGGAGGTGATATCCTTCCAAAGCCATGAAGGCGAGCCATCAGGATGTCTGTGACCAAAATCAGCAACAGTGTTTCCCCATGAGGCCCTTGAAACATTCATAACTCTATTGAGAGTGGGAATAAGATTAAATGGCGGCCAAGCTATCCTCCCAAAAATTAGTCAACCTACCATTGTTGACTGCTGGGGAGATCGAATCCACGATCAAAGATCTACATTAGCAAATGAAGTTCCATATATGGGACCCTTTGGGGAGTTCAACGCTAGAGAGAAAAAGTTTGGGATGGCTAGCCTCTAGATATTTATGGGAGAGCACTTGAAAAACCAACCTCTTGGCATCCGATATAAAGTTCCAAACACCTTTTTCACCTAGAGCAGAATTCTAAAGAGCTAGGTCCACTATTCCCAAACCACCTAAGGATTTGGGAAGTTTGACAGTTTCCCAATTAACCAAGTGAAATTTTCTATCTTCGTTGTTCCCCTACCACAAAAAGGTTCTGACGATATTTTTGAATTTGTTCAGGACTGATTTAGGATCATCAAAACCGAGAGCATGTAGATCGGGAGAGCTAAGAGGACTATATTAATCAGAAGAGCTTTCTAGCCAAAGACAACCATTTCCCTTTCCAAGAATGTAGTCTCGATGTTAGAGAATTGAGGATATCATCCCAGAGATTAGCCTTACCTTTACCATAAAAAAGAGGAATTCCCAGATATTTTTGAGGAAGGGAACCCACAAGCGAATCCCATAGTTTCCTTGATTCTGCGCTGTAAACGAGGAGAGACATTAAAAAATAAGATAACATATTTTGGAAGTTGATTACCTGACTAGCCACTTTGAATAAGAAGTTAGAATATAGGATAAGTTGTGAGCTTCTAGGATAGAATCTTGGCCAAACAGAAAGGTGTCATCCGTGAATTGTAGGTGTGAGGGGAGGTAGATTGGTAGTGATGGAGATGCCCATAAGGGAGCCAACACCAATCAATGATTTGATACTACGACTCAAAGCTTTAAACGAAAGGATGAAGAGAAATGAAGAGAGAGGGTCCCCTTGCCTTAAACCCCTACAACTGCTGAAGAAACCTTCCATTGAACCATTAACCAGAATGGAGAAGCACATAGAAGAAATGTAGTTGAAGACCTAGTCGCAGAAATGGATACTGAAACCCATAGCTTGAAGAGATTTAAGAAGGAACCTCCAATTGATGTAGTCGTAGGATTTACTAAAGTCCAATTTAATCATCATGCCTGAACGAGAGGAAGAGTGAAGAGTATGAATTAACTCATGCGAGATGATGATACCATCCACGATGGATCTCCAAGGAATGAACCCGCTCTGTTCATGCGCAACAATTTTATGAAGAAGGGGGCTCATTCTGGAAGCTATGGATTTTGAAATAATTTTATACAAAGTGTTACACAAGGAGATAGGCCGAAAGTCATCCAATTTCTTTGTTGGAGTCTTTTTGGGAAATATACAAAATAAGGTGTGATTCAAGGCTCCAAGAATCTTACCAGAGTGGTGAGATTCCTCCATGGTGAACTAGATGTTGTCCCCTATGATGTCCCAAAAATATTGGAAAAAGGAAGTAGGAAAGCCATCCGGATCTGGGGCTTTGTCCCTTTGCATAGAGAAAACAATCTTGTGAACCTCCTCCTTGGAAAAGGGGGAAATGAGCTTATCATTTTCATCGTCATCAATCAAATTTGGAATTTGTGCTAAGAATGGAAGCTTAGCATCTAAAGAGAGACACTGTCACCATTCAAAAGCTTTTGGAAGTGAGACACAAACTGGTTTTAATTTGGGGTTGGGAGGAAATCAACGAATCATCCTCCAACTTCAGGGAGGAGATATAGTTTACATTTCTTTTGGCTTTAACCGAAGCATGGAAGAATTTAGTGTTTTTGTCCCCATCAGCTAGCAATATTTCATGAGACTTCTGTCTCCAAAAGGTTTCTTCTTTTAAAAGGAGGTTGCAAAGTTCACTAAGAAAAGTTTTTCTTTGAGAAAGTCTTCCTATCACATACCGAATCTGAAAACTGATTCATTGAGGGTTCGGATATCTTTCTCAACTCTCAATTTTTCTGAAAAATGTTTTTGAAGCTGGAGGTGTTCCAATCGATCAGATGAGCTTTAAGAAAAGAAGTTTTTTAGATAGGATAAACATCCAAGTACTAGTCATCGAGGAGGAAGCCCACCAAGTTTTAATAAGAGACCGGAAGGAGGGATCCTACATCCACATGGCTTCGAATTTGAAGGGGAGTGGCGAGGCGGAAGGTCGAAAGAGATGTTGAGGGAGATAGGAAAGTGATCAGAGCCGGAAAGAGGATTGACTGAGCATTTGAGAAGAAAGTTATGCTGGAGCCATTCTTTAGAAATCAAAAATCTGTCAAGCCGAACAACCATAGAGCTAAACCCACTGGTTGTTCCAAGAGAACCAACCCGAGTAGGGTTCCACATCAACTAACTTTGCAGAGTCCACGAAGGTGATGAAGTCATCCTAGGAGCGAGGCTGCCACTGGATGCCTCCCCGTTTGTCTTTGTCCAAAAGAGTAGCATTGAAATCCCCTACAACTATGATCTTAGAGTCGAGGCAGAGCCAAGCACATCCTGAATTTTAGACCAGGTGTCCCATTTTTAATGGGATTATTTGGGCCATACACGTTGCAGAGAAAGAAAGATTCGTCCGAATGTTTCAGGCTAACCTTGCACCATAGAAAGTTAGGATTGACAAAGAGAAGCTCGACATCGTAGCTACTAGTCTTCCATAGAACGCCCAAACCACCTGAGGCACCTACTGAATCAACAAAGCTACCTTCCCAACCTTTCCATTTGTGAAACTAACCATTCAAACAATCCACTTTTGACATTTTTGTTTCTTGAATCAAACAAATAGAAGCATCTAGTTACAAAGCATAGCATCTAAGAAGACGTTGTTTGTTAGGGCGTTGAGTCCCCTAACATTCCATGAGAGTAAAATCATCTTTTCTTCAGAGAGGACATGCCTCACTACTTAAAGACTAGAGAAAAGAGAGGAGTTACAGTTGTCTGCCGGCTGCGACCTCCTTAAGGGATAGAGTGTCTTTGGAGGGACGTCCGGGAGGGGCTTTCAAACCCATGTCCATATTGAGAATGGCTGGAGTTGGAAGAATGGGGCTCTGCTAGCTGGTTTTAATGGGGATTAACTCATTTTCCTCTTCCAAAACATTGTTAATCTCCCCGGAAACACCCTCTTTGGAGAAAATCAGTTCTTCCTTCTCATTGACCCACTTTTCAAAGAAACTGCATCCGCTCCAAGCCCCAAAGCGATGCCCTCTTAGAATAAAGAAAGAATACGAGTTGAGTCTTGAACCACTGACACTGTTTCTTTGACCAGAGAGATGGTGCTTGGGTCGAGATCCAAAGGCTCCAGGTCAAGGGCTTTACCAGAGGGGCATGTGCTATAGTAGAAACCTTTTTTGAGGGCTATAGATCAATGACCTTGGAACTACATAATGGACAATCTTTTTTCCAAACAACAACACTGGAATGGCAGAGGGGTTTTTACACACTTTTTGGTAATGTCCCAGCTATTTGCAGTGGAAACAATAGTTAGAGACCGCCTCGTAGTCAACTTTCTGGACCCATTTCCCATAGGGGGAGGAGATAACTATAAACTCTTGTAATTTTTTAGAGGAATCTACATAAATGAAAATCCTGGCGAAAGAAGAGAGAGTACCTTCCAAAGTTATCAGATCTATACGAATAATGTGACCCAGGCTAGAGAAAATTTTAGATAGGGTATTCAGAGAAAAAAAAATCACTTGGGAGGGAGTAAAACGTAATCAAACATGGAAGCCTTCCATTTGAGCTTGTTTTGGATCAAAGTGGATGGACCACTCTCATAGTGAATCCTATACTTTGTGAAAAGGAAGTCTTTCCTCACCAGAGAATCGTCCCTTTGCGCTTTGCTACAGAATATCACCAAGAAGAATCCTTTATCCAGGAACTGGATACGGAGACCACTTCCCCATTGGATGTCACACCAGCTATGAATGCCCTCTATTTTCAAATGATAACCCAAAAATTTGGCTATTATTGCTCTTTTACCAAGAAGGGAGAGCTAAGATGCAAGGTCGACTGAGTCCTCCAAAGAAATAGAAACAAACTCCATCCAACAGATTTGGTTTAGACCGAGGTGCTTCCTTTTCTACCTTCAAAATATCTAGTCGTGTTAATTAATCTAGGACCCAATTGTTTCGAAGAGCTTGCGAAAGTCCATGGCCGCAGAGGATCTCTTCACACCCACCAAGTCGTAGATAGAAACGGACAAGTGGTCGTTGCAAATTTTGAATTTAAAAAAAAATGATCGTTCGCTCGGTGCTTTGATGCCTTCCATCCATCACTCCCCGTAATATTTCTATAGAGGAGGATATATTAATTAATTAAATCTAGATAAAATGAGGTTTAATTAATGAAGGTCGTTAATAATTTTTTTCCCTTAATAGAGGGGTTACTTTAACTAGTGTAATATAGTTAAGTGATGACGATAGAACATAGAATGGATGCCATTTGATGATTTGTCGCTAAATTACTAGGAAGAATATAATTAGTGCAATTTAAGTATTTAAATTGTTTGAGTTAAATTATAGGTTTCTACATAAACCATCGAAAGGCCACCCTATCTCTCCCAAATTATTTTAGAGAGCTTAACATCTAAGATAAGAGGTCTTGTGAAATGGTCCCGGGTTCCACTTTATGGTGAACCTTTTATTATCTTTCTTGACCCATTCTCCTCCTTGGATCCTTATAAATTGAGCACCTCATCTCTCCCCTATGCTTCTCTTTACCTCATGCAAGCACCAAATATATAACTTTAACCAATCTCAATTTGATCCCTGACTTTGATTTTTATTGTTATTACAATTATTACGAGGATTAACAAGTATAAAAATTTGCATTGAGATTTCTACGAGGTCAACATTGTATTCCATCATGGATCTCCTATCAATTATTGTGATTCATCTTTGGTCACATCTAGATTCTCCTTACTCCACTAACATGATCACCCAAGATTTCATCTTCCCTTCACCAATCATTTTTCTTCATATGTGGTAGTTAAAATTACATTGGTCAACTCTCCAAATGAATATATGGTGTAGGCTAGATATGTCCCCTACCTCAACATATGTGTTATAATCTCTTCCAATTTCCCTAGACATAAATCTATGTATTCAACATAATCTATGCATTCAAATTATTTGGGTTATCAATATATTATAATCTTAACACCAATCAAACAAATTATAATATTCAAACTAAAACATTATTTTGTATAACCTTGGGACGAGGTAGAGGATTGAAGGATGAGAAAGACACATGTAAAAATAAAACTCCTCTTTTGGCTATGCCTCAAAAATTATTTACGTTCATAGGTGTTTCCAAATACGTGTCTAGGTAACTATGTATAACATACATCGTGATAATGATCTAATGTTTTTTTATCAAATCAAAATTATTTGATGCGTCCTATCAATGTTTCCATCAAATTATTTACTAGTTATACTGCTTAAAATGGTGTGTTATAACCTATGAAATGACTTTTTAATGCTTTTAGGACTTTTGGGAATTGCGATTAACTTTTTATTAATTATAGTTTTTATCTGTCACAATCAATGAAGAAAAGAAGAGACATTTTTGTCTTGAAAAATGATTTAGTGGATGTTTTAGGAGTGTGTCACGTTACTAAGAAAAACATATATTTAGTGAAGGTTTTTTATAGTGTTTCATGTAATGTTCCCAAAGCAAAATAATACATCCACTAATGTTCTTAATGCTTCATAACCTTCCACTAGTGCATCTCCAAAAATACACAGTTAATGTGTAAAGTGCCAAACATATTATTTCTTATATTGAAACTACATATTGTTATTCTTCTCAAAGCATACCTTATAGAACTATCTATCCATGTTATTCAAGCCAAACATTAGTTGAAGAAGAGTCAAATCCCAAATCTATTATCTAAATAAATGCTATAGAGACTAGTGTAAATTCCTTTGCATGGATGATCCTATCTATCTCTTCCTCAACACTCCCATATGTCATTGGCCCCAATGCACATGTATGTGTACAATCACATCTAATCATATAACTTATTTTCCCTATGCAAATGACCCTTGAGAATATTTTTTTACCATGGTCAATCCCATAAAAATGTAAGAAAACAAAAAATCTTGAGCAACTTGTAAGCCCTATTTCTTCAAAGTCTCTTCAAACTAATATCCCATAGCTTTAGAATATTTCATATTCTAGCCTTAAATGTTGGGACCTCTTTGTAATACTCTATAACCTCCCTAGTAAAATCTCATTCCTTGATATTATTCATACATCACCTAAGCATTGTGAACACCTCATGTTAGCACTCATCACTATGAATATTCCTCTATAACTAATCTTGCAGCATAAACCTATGTTGTATGGTTTAGAAGAGCTTCTCTTTCATGCAAATGACCCCCTTCGTTATTTTCCTTTAAATTGGCCACATTTTGGTTAAGATATCCCTTATATATGAAGTTTATTGTACTTTTGTTTCATCTCTTTATTTCATCAAGATACTTGGCTATTCCATAAATAATATTAAGTCCACTCGAGAAAATGTGTCAAGATTATGACTATGAATAGATACCCCTATTGGTATTTACCAATTATAATGTATTCTCACATTATTTCACGTGTAAATTTCATGATCTTTAACTTCCATTTATTTTATAACATCCTCGTTGGTTCACTATGGACTGACCGCATGTGCATAGTTGTGTAATCCACTTGCCAATGCACTATGTTTTCACAAATAGGGGCTATGTATAAAATACAAGGAGACACTAATCCTTGGAACTTTGATCTCTTCAAAAAATCTGGAACATTCAATATTCCTATCATGGAATAGCTTCCTACTATTTTATCAACATTCTTCATGGCTATAATGTTCATCTCTATGTCATGGTTTGTACTCCACCCAACCTTCTATATTGGGATAAAAATTACTATAATGAATAAACTTTAATATTAAAACCTATGATATTCTAATTTCCATTATCTCCGAGTTATCTCCTTCGATATGAATTTTCTCTTACATTAAGGCCATTGATCAATTTTTATGACTATTTCTCACATGAGGCATCCTCCTATCAAGCATCTCATTCATCTTGAGACTATAATTGATTATTGTGTGATTAACATTACCACGCCTAAGTGTATACACTAAATCATGCACTTGGGTAAATTTCTATGTCCTAATCACATACCACTATTCATATGATTTCCAAGTGAGAAAAATAGTAATTAAAATCTATCTTTGGATTTTTCTTTTCCTTCTTGCTTTCTCTCTATGGTCTTGCACACCTCATGGCCCAATATGCCCTTCATTTTTCTAGAAACCATCGCCCAACCAGACACCGGCTCCAAGGAACCCTCGTCCTATCTAGGCATCCCGATCTCTTTGTAACTTACTCTCCCCTTTTAGGACTTTTTCTCTTTTGGGCATCTTGGTTTTCTTTGTGGTCATCCTTTTAGTTGCCAATTAAGAAATTCAACCAAAGTTATCCATATAAATACAAAGATATGTGATCATAATAAAGGTCCAAGCTCTAAGCATCTACTATCATCACCTAAGGTTGCATAAAAATGCATTCTAAGAGAATCAAAGAATCCATATAGCTATCATTTAAGGGACAAGGGACTGCATTTTTGCATGCACTTCATAGGAGGGAAATTTATTTTTTCCATCCATACATCTACTTACATTGATACATTTATCTATTGCTCGCTATCAAGTTCATTTTACACAAGAGCTCCCTAGGGCATCATTCTTGCACACACACATGAGAATGATGTGGATTTTGAGATGTAGTGAAACAATCAGTCATATCTTCATTATGTCAAGTGACCACCAAGGTCATTCTAACTTCCCATTCACATATTTTTATTTTTAGGATTTGATGTGTTTTTAGATTTAACATGAAATCACTTGTTTTGTAGGTTATAAGTGAATTCTGGGGACATAGAATGGCATACATGTGACAAATAAAAAGTTCAGTGAATATATAATGACACTACAAAAGAAAATTTCGAGGTTTTTCATAGTCGCAGTGCTCAAAATAATTTACCAATGCCCAAGTGCACTGAGCCAGTCCTGTGCACCCCTTTCCAGCTTATTCTATCGTTTTTGCAATTTTTTGAGTGTGGTTGTGATAGATTTATCCTCTTGTTCAACAGTTTTCTAGTCCAACATACTTCAAAATTTATTACAAAATCATCTAAGTATCTTATTCCCTCTCTTGCACCTAGGGTTTTATTTTTATCTAGGTTATTTCTTATGTGAGATATGTAATTCATTGCTTATTATTACATTGTGACTCGAAATATCAAGGTTTAGCATAAATTCAATTATTGTTAAATAATTTTGGTTAGCCGACTCATTTAAACATTTTGGGTCCTTATCTCATCAATTAATTTTTAGATCCTCTCATCATGGGTGTTTCCATCGATGCCTTTTTGCAGGATCATCTGATTTGTGTTAATAAAATCAAATCTTATCGAGGTAATAATTTTATTCATCCTCATACTTTGCCCGGTATGTGTATCATAAGTTTACTTTGGCTTTATCTCTCAATGAAGATCACATTACTTTCACATTAGATGAGTTTCCTTCTCAAGCCATGTTAGAGCCTGACCATGCTCTTTTATATTTAGGTTTTTATCATTAATGTTTGACTTAAATGTGCCTTAGTTGATAATGGATCATGGCTTAATATTTGTAATATTTCATTTCTCCACCAATTGGGTCTTTCTGAAGCCTTTTTAGCCCCTTACTCTATTTTTATTCATGGATTTTTAATATACCTAAGTGTGGCTTAGGCACTATCACCCTCCCCATTAATGTCAAGCCATGTACGCTACCCATTCCATGTCACGTAATTCCCAACAATCTTAATTATAAATTTCTTCTTAGGAGGCCTTGGATCCATGCCATGCATGTAGTTCCTTCCACTCTCCATACACAGATTAAATTCTTTATGTCACATCCCACTATTTCATTCAATGTTGTCGCAAAATAAATTGTGGGTCTAAATAATTTATGAGTAATGAGGAACCGGTACCGCTACATTGTCTCATATACCGTTTTCTACACATATGCATTGTCGAAAGGATATGCATGGGCATACATAATTGTATGTGTGACATCACAATGGCTCCCGTTGTTATGTCGTCACAAACTAATTAATGTTGTGATTAATTTTGCATACTTGTTTTATGGATGTACATTACCTTATTTTCCGTTAATGATGGTTTCATTATAATCATAACCTTTTTCATGACTATGCTAATTAGGGATGATCATATTAGACTTTACGTACATTTCATTCACATAATTGTATGTTTGCACTAATGAAGAATGCATTAGAATTTCACATATTATCTTAATTAACCTTCCTTGATTGAATCATTCATTGATCGTGATGTGTGATGTGTTAAATAGTTTATATTGTAGAAGACAATATAAAGGTTAATGTTGATTGTTTACTCAATCTACTAACATAAGTTGTTTTTATCATCTTCATACTTGAAGGATTGGTCACAAACCTTAATAACACGTTAATGTTAGTTGAAAGTTTAGAAGCCATCGTTGTAGGAAAATGGTTAAGGAAATTTTATGTTTGTTAAATGATTCAATAGTTCATTCTTAGGGCAAGATCACACAATGGAAACATTATGCCAAGTTGGTTTTATAGTGAATGAAATACTTGTCTAATTAATTACCTAGTCTTTGATCATATTGTTGGGCAAATGACTAAAAAGTGTCATATTGTAATGTGGGTAAATGGGTGGTCTTTGACCACACATCTTGGCAACGAAATCTATTGATTAATCATAATGATTTGTAAGATGATAAGGTCATAATCGACCCCCAAGAAATTGATGTTTAATTTATTTTTGTTAATAATCAATGTTTGGTCGAAGGTTGACCCAAGCGTGAATAAGTGGGTAAGTTTTTAGTCTTCAAATGATCAGGTTTTTCACCATGAAATGTGGTTATAGATGGCATCTGCATAAAAATTGAAGGCATTCAATTACCTTGGGAAGCTCGAAGCTTCCTCAATACACTTTCATGCATGATAGAGCTTCATTTTATTGCACATGGTTATCTGGAGCTCGGTTTGGTTGAGATGTGCATGCACAAAGAGGTTACATTTGTTGTTTCATTTTTCTCCCAAGATAATGCATTCAGAAGATTATTTGTGTAGACAATGCAATCTTATAAAAGGAGATTCTATTTAGTATTATTGTATAAAAATAAGGAGGAAGTTTTGGTTGGGTTTCTATTATGTGAGTTCCTGATTTTTTAGACAAATTCGAAAGGATACATTTTCTGGTTCTTGTTGCTTGAAAACTTGTAGGAAGAAATTGGGAAAAAAGTTGTCGACGTTTACAATTTAGAAGTTCACTGATATTTGGGATATATGGGTTTCATGTTATTTTGAGTTTAGAAAGATATATTAGAAAAGGTATTTATGTTAAAGATTAACTATGGTTTTTCTGAATATATGAAGTTAGGATTTGTTTATAGTTTTTTGGATTTTGAAATGATATTTGTTATAAGATGGATGAATGCTTTGACTGGTTTTTTAAATATTCCAACTTTGAAAATTAAAAAGTTTTACATTTAAAAGGATTATTTATTAGAGTAAACCTTAATAAAGCCTTACTCTGTGACTTTCACACCACTGTATTGTCAAGAGCCTAAGTGGCTTGGTAGTGGCTTGACATTTTGGCCCAGTTATAGCTCAATTTTTGTGGTCCTTATCTCACCCTAGGTGGTTTGGCCACGAGCTCACCAATATGTAATCGGATTAAAAGCGCATGGATAAATAAATTTTTAGAGATGGAATGCATGTTGGGAAACACTTGGTTTTATAATTCATTTAATTTTTAAATTTCTTTTATCTATTATGAAATTATCACTATTAAAGATTAAATACTTATTTGATATCATGGAAATTTCTTCTTCTAATTATTATTATTTTAATAAAATTACCCTCTTGTATTAATTGATCTAAATAATTGGGCTTATCTTATAGTAATTATAAGGTGTGATGTTACGAGATGTGGGTTTATTGAGATAATTTTAATAACATTCCACCATGTGTAGTTGGAATTACCTTAAGTTAAGAACCATATTTTTTCTTTATATATATATTAATGAAGGGAAAGGATGTTAATAGGGGGAAAAGTATTATAAATTATAGTGTATTTGTGATATACTTTGTGAGTTTAGACTATATGAAGTTAAGATTAACATGGTAGTAAGGATTTTATTTGATAAATTGAAAATATTTGTTATTTAGCATGCCACTCTATTTAAATAATATAATCGATTTTTGAATCAATAGCTTAAACTCCTTACATTCATTTAGTTTATGATATAACAATACGATTATGCGTTATGAATCCATGCCAGTTCTTTTAGAGATATGCACATTTTGTACTTCATTTTTTAGCATGCAAGTTGAAAATTATCACCAAAAGGTTAAATATGCTTACATGTTTTCATTATTATTATTGTATGAATTCTTTGAGTGTAATTAATAAATATGTTATTAATATTAATGAGAAAATTTGCAAGGTGCTTGAAATATTTTATGATTATCATCGATAATCAACTATGAAAATTAATGTTATCTATGTGATTATGAAAATATGGAAGCTTGTTCAAATCATTATGAATGTATTAAGAGGCATTTGATATTGTTGTTAATAACAAAGTTTTCATTTTGAGTTATACTTAGTGACAATATAAATGTTTTAAAATTTTGTTACATGTAAAGAATTTAGATATCAAAACTAGTATCAAAAGCTAGAGCATATGAATGAGTACTTAAGAAATAATGTTAAATGATGTATTTTGATAGATAAGTATGTGATGCAAATCAAATTATAAAAAGAATCAATGATAATCTAATTAGCTACCTTGAGTGCAGAAACTTACACTTGGAAATATCAAGTCGTAATGTTATAAAACACAATCCTTATTCCAATGTAACCAAAGTGTGACAACGGTTACAACGTTATGGAACAAGGTACGAAAGTACATTGTGAACTCATAAAAAGGTAAAAATGTACATGTATGCACTAATTAAACTAAGGGGAATTAATGATGTTTAATTAATGTTATGAAACATGATAAGTCTAAGAATCGACTAAATCTAACCCTTGATCGTAAACTGAAATAGTTGATGATAAGCAAGCGGTGAGAGGTACCTATATTATGCGGTGGATCATGGATATCATTGCATACCTTTATCATGATTTAGATAACATAATGAAACCTAATTAACCTGTTATTAGAATTGATAGTATGATGAATACATATCGGAGGAAAGAATCATGAGACAACCCTCATGTCATGCGAGTCATACCCGTACCATTTTGGGATGGCTATGTGAGAGAGGATAGACACATAATGACTTCGATCATTATGTGAATGTACATTTTCCTATTATACAGGAATGAATGACATGACTGGATGTCGAGTTATGATATTTTTAGATTCGGTGTTTAAACTTAATAATTAATGATTACATAACAAGAGTAAGGGTAAGTGCACTAAGTTGGGGGGCCAAAAGGGGGTCTTAAGTGGACGCATTTTTCTGAAAAAAAAAAAACTTCAACTTGTATGAGTTTTTCGAAATAGTTACACTCAAAATTGGAAGATGTTGTAGAAATATGAATCGTAGCATTTTGATTCTAGTTTCTAATATACTAAATTTTATTGAAAACAAATAAGTTTAAGTGGGTCATGTTGGTATCCAAATTTTTTATCTCTTTCAAGCCGAGCAACAACAAAAATTCAACAGGGAGCTTAGAAGTAGATAGATCATAAATGTGTATTGTTTTGTAGCGGGAGGAAATCTAACTGACCCTTTGTTACTCGGATTTTGGAGAGATGGATAGCACCTTAAATGGATGTTATCTTATCCTAACTATTCTAGGTTGTGCCTTTCAACCAAGGTAAGAGAACCTATTTTGTAACCTTCTTTATTGAAGGAGATGTAGATACCTTTCTTTTACACAAATTTTATAGAAAGACCTTGGGGAAAATATGATCAACACACCAAATTGACTCTCACGAGTTATCACTTCCAGATTACGGAGATATTTTCAAGACAAGGCTAAGGTTAAAGAAGACATTTGGAATCCCGATATGTTATGCATACTTTAGAAAATGGATTTTGTACTTTTTGGATATACAAAGCAAAACAGGGGTAGTTCGGTGTAGGATTAGCTATTTGAATAATTTTTGGTGGGAGATAAAAAGATAGATTGGAATTTTCCATATCCTTGAGAAACTTCACAAAAATGGAGAATTCAATAACAAAAAGCTTCAAAAATAGTTAAAACATTCCTTCAACCAAATGGTGTGCATCAATGGAGGCCCAGAAATGCACTTTTTCACACAATATTTGAGATTCTAGCATGAAGGCTCCAGTTAGAAGACCAAATAAAACATAAAAATCTAAGTTTAGTCATGCCTAAGGTACACCGAGAGGCTTACAAATAATATTTTTCAACAGATGAAAGAAAAGTGATTTTAAATCATTTATTTCATTCCCACATGAAAGCTCTTCTGAAAAATGAAATTGCAAATGCCACTAAACTATCACAAGGATTGATATCTATGTGATTCAAAGATATTTTGATACAAGATTGCAATAGGAACAAGAAAACTACTTGTAGACATTCTGAAAGTGAAATAAACACAAAATTTTCTAGAGATTTGACACAAATTAACTCAAAATTTATCAGATTCATTAGTAGGGGAGAGTTATTTAAACAATCTCAGAGCTTGTTGATGGCTATACACTTGTAACCAACTCAACATGAAGGAAAATCTAACACAGAGGAAGTTAACTTGGTTTCTCAGAGGATGAGCTTTTCTCAAAATTTTCTCGTGAAAATGAACTCCCGACCATTTGCAAGAGTAATCTCATTACATTTATAATACACCCTTTACATCCAATTTCCCCCAAAAGAGGAATATTCGAAGCACCTTTGTTGCACATATCGGATCATGATTTGCAAAAAGTGACATTCAATAGATTCGTAAAAAGGTTGCCAGGTGTTTTCAAAAAGGTGAATCATTGCAAATATTTACATCATTGTTCTAACTGGAGGCATATTCTTCATCCTTGGCACCTATAACACCTTTTCCCCTCAAAATAGAAGAATATTCAAGGGACATTTTCTTGTTACCAATTTGTTTCAGATAGAGACATTTAACAAATTCAGATCCAAAATCTGCCAAGTGGACCAACTGTGAACAAATCATGTTTCTTGGGCCCTCGACTACTGACTAGGATGCCATGCCACAACTTTTTGGGAGTCCCTTTAATCATTCTAATTTTTTCATGTGAGAAATCTCCTTTTTAATCATTTCATTCCCTTTCCCTCTAAAATTTTATTCTACAACTTCTAGATCTAGCATATTGTGTTTCGCACGAGCCCGAGAAAACAATCCACTTCAAGTTACTTTAGATCTATAAATTGAGCTCCCAAATTGATTCAATTAAACTTTACAGATCTAAATGACACAAATTTGGAAAAAATTTGATGAAGAATGATGTAAAAATTCATCTCCAAACATCCTGGAGCTTTAATGGTGGCAAAATCAAATGAAATGCACAACTACCGCTTTGATCCTAGGTTTCAACTTTTAATCGATCCCTCCTCATGGAAAAATGAGATTAGAAGTGGGTCAGGGGAATCTTTTGACATTTTATAATTTTTTGGAAAAAAGTAAAATGTTAACATTTTTCTCTTCCCCTTCGCCCTTTGAAAAATGGGCTTAACACATGTCTCAATGTGGGTCCTAGCGGACCTACACTTCAACTTACAAATTTTATCCCTATTTTTCAAAAAGGAAAAAGTTACATATTTTCCCTATGGGCTAGCACCTCCCTTTCTCTACCTACTACATGTCTCAATGGCACATTTTGAGATGGTCTCGAAAAGTAAAGACCCCAAACAAGCACGGTCCCTCCACGTGTCTTAGTCCGATAGAGTCCCAAGTGTCCACTGGTGTTTCCTCAAAATAAAAATCAAGGTCCGGTCCCCAAACATGTGCGGTCCCTCCACGTGTCCCAAGCCCCTTTAGGAAGTTGTGTGAAATGTCTAAGTATGGGAAAGCCCGGTGAAAGCCTCCACATGGACATGTTTTGTGTTAAAGTGAGCCTTAGAATTTTTAAAGTGCCCGCAGAGCCGCATCCAACCAAAAGGGCCACTTTTCAACCGATGCCAAGAAGTAATTTTAACGGGAAATTACACCCATCAAACCATAAAATGCATGACAACCACCATTTGAGCTCGGGGAGACATAAAACATAACAGAGGCCGATATGAAGAATTTTAATGAAAATGGGGAAAGAAAATTTGAGCACTAACTCGGTCAAACAACTAAAATACCAATGATGCTCCAGCTTTTGTTAAAAACTTAATAGAGTGTCTTTCGTGTCCCCCACCATTTTTTTGAGAACCATTTAGTATTTTTGAAAACCATCTAGTAGAAAGATAGATAGGAGCATCTAGTTTGGGATCCAATTTTTTATAGATTTTTTTAGCAAATATTTTTTTATTTATGATTTTTCTAGTACATAAATTTTATGTTTTGAAAAATAACGGAGCTCCAACCATGCCCCCCCCTAACTACCTCAAAAAATATCGAAAATTAGATTTGTTTTTTTTTTTAATATGTATAAAATTATGCATGTTTGGGTTAGTATAATTTTTTTAAAATTTCAATCACCAAAAAAAAAAGATACACCATGAAATATAGACATATTTACACTTCAAAAATAGCTATAAAAAGGCATAGTTAGAAAATAAATAATATGGGAACCTTATATTAGTCAGAAAATTTGAAAAATTATATTTTTAGAAAGAAGAAACTCTACTCTACGTCATGGTATAATTTTTTTAAACGAATCGATTATTTTATTTTGATTTATCATAGAGGAAGTGGCATTTTTACATTTTCTTGCAAAAACACGTTGTTTTTGTGTTTGTGCAGTCCATGCCTCGTGCTTGGGGATCCAAACCAGATCCCAAACCTTAAGGCATGGCTTAGAAAAGAGAAAATGTAAAACACATACGCGTTCTATGTAGTATAAACATTATGTATGCTTTTGGCATGCTTCTATTTACATAAAGTATAAGTTTTTCATTTATTATTATTTAAATTTATTATTTCTTATACTTTAAATTTATTTATTTAAATATAAGAAATTAGGTCACTCCGCACCTTATGGAATTAGTCTCATGACTTCATGAGCCATGGTTTAGGAGATAGTTTTTAAAAGTATAATTTGTTCAAGTATATAGGTAATTTTTTAGATTTCAAAGCATTCACCTAAAGCTTTTAGCGTTTAACTTTCTACAATCAAAACCCTAAACCATAGGCCATAAACCTAAACACTAAACTATAAACCTTGAGCCCTAAACCCTAAACCCTAAACCTTTAACCATGATCCCTAGACCCTAAAACCTAAACCCTAAACCTTAAACATTCATCCCTTACCCGTGAGCCCTAAACCTTGAGCCTTAAGCCCTAAACCCTAAGCCATAAGCCCTAAACCCTAAACCATGAACCATGAGCCCTAAATTCTAAACCCTGAACCATAAAAACTAAATCCTAAACCCTAAACCCTGACCCTAAACCCTAAACCTTAAACACCGAATCCTAAACCCTAAACCCTAAGCCTTGAACCCTACACCCTTATCCCTGAGCCCTAAAATCCAAACCCTAAACCCTAGATCATATATCATAAGCCCTAATCCCTAAAACATAAACCCCCTAAACCTAAACCTCGAGCCCTAAACCATAAACCCTAAACCTTAAGCATTAAACATTAAATCCTAAACCCTAAACGCTGAACCTAAACCATAAACCCTAAAACCTAAACCGTAAACCATAAACCCTTATCCCTAAACACTAAATCCTTAACCCAAAACCCTAAACCTTAAACCCTAAATCCTTAACCTCGATCCGTAAACCCTAACCATAAACACTAAACCCTAAACCCTAAACCTAAAACCTAAATCCTAAACCATAACCCTGAACCTTGAACCCTAAACCCTAAACCCTAAACCTTAAACCTTGAACCTTGAACCTTGAACCCTGAACCCTAAACCCTAAACCTTAAACCCTAAACCATGAGCCCTAAACCCTAAACCCCAAACCATATTTCATCAATATTTCCTAGTCTCATGCCTAGAACCATCATTGAGTATGCTTATAGAACTACCTTGTTTATGAGAGGTGGGACAAGTAACTAAATGGATATGACATCTACCTTGTGCCTTGTAATGCATATATTACACATCTCTTCCAAACTTGTTTCTCCCCACATATACTTGCACTCTTGAATGTAAATTTATTCACACTCTGAAATAAATTTCACATTTCTCATATTTCCATGTATGGTATTATGCAAGCCAAGATGACCCATTGGAAGTTGGAAAAAATAACCATCACAACAAAAAAATTAATCTTAAAGGAAACAAAAGAAACATAGAGAATATATCAATGTAAAGGTGTAGGATCATAATTGAATTTACCTGCAGTATCTCTCCCCTAGAGAATGATAAAGTTCAAGTGTTCTACTAGAATGGATAGTAGATTTGACAGAACTTCCTAAATTGTTCAAAATAAACATAGAAATAGGGAATGGATAAGAACACTAAGAGGTTATCAATTGCCTAGTAAATCTTTCTTATTTACTTCTAAATTGGATTTACCTAGCCTATGACTTAGTGACCTTCCATTCATTGATAATTCCTTATATGATAGACCCATGGATGTTTTCAAAATCCATATAAACAAAAAGATAGGGATAGTCATCAATCCTAGTGAAGGGTGTGATGTGATTTCCAAGCAACTTGAAATTCATATAGATTTAGAGGTCATAACATGAATTTACAAATATCTCTATCATTATAAATGGAAGCCAAGTAATAATGTCTCCTAAGGATTGAGGACTACTGGGGTCTTTGGAAGGATTAGAAAGTCAGGAATATGACATTTCCCTCCTTCAAAATATCAACAGATGAAAGACATCAAATTGTGATGAATCTCTTTGAATATTCTACCTATAAATTTGATGAACCCTGAACTCTGTGACCTAAACCCTTAATCCTCAACCATGAGACCTAAACCCTACCTATAAACCCTAAACCCTAAAACCAAAATAATAAAATCCTAATACTAAACACTAAATACTAAACCCTAAAACCTAAACCCTAAACCCATAACCCTAAACCCTAAACCCTTGACCCTAGACCCTAAACCCTAAGCCCTAAGCCCTAAGCCCTAAATACTAAATCCAAAGCCCCGAGCTCTAACCCCCAAACCTTAAACTAGTAACTCTGAACCCCAAACCTTAAGCCATAAACCATGAACCATGAACCCTAAACCCTAATCCCTAAACCATAAACCATAAACCTTAATCCTTAAACCCTAAACCCTAATCCTTGATCCCTAAACCCTAAACCTTAAACCCTGAGCCCTAAACCCTAAATCTAGAGCCTTGAGCTCTAACCCCTAAACCTTAAACCTATAACTAACCCCTAAACCTTAAACTCGTAACTTTGAACCTGAACCCTAAGTCGTAAACCCTAAACCATGCACCCTAACCCCTAAACCCTAAACCCTGAGCCCTGAGCCCTAAATCGTAAACCCTAAAACTTAAGGCCTAAATGTTAAATCCTAAAGGTCCCTAAACCCTAAACCCTAAAAACTAAATCATAAACCCTAAACCATGACCCTAAACCCTAAACTCTAAACTCCAAGCACTAAATCCTAAACCCTAAACCCTAAGCCTTAAACCCTAAACCCTAAGCCCTAAACACTAAACCCTAAACCCTAAACTGCGACCTAAACCCTTAACCCTCAACCCTTAACCCTGAGACCTAAACCCTAAATTATAAACCCTAAACCCTAAAAAAAAAATAAACCTTAAACTCTGAACACTAAAACCTGAACCCTAAACCCTAAACCCTAAACCATAAACCTTGAAACCTGAGCCCTGATCCCTAAGCCGTAAACCCTAAACACTAAATCCAAAACCCTAAGCTCTAACCCCTAAACCTCATATATTTCCAGTAGGTCTCATGAGTGAGTTCATTTTTTGAATATCTTAGGACCATATTTCCTAGTCTTGTTCCTAGAACCATCATTAAGTATTCTTTTACAACTACCTTGTTTATGAGCTCGGTGAGCATTTCCCTCCTTCAAAATATCAACGAGATGAAATACATCAAATTTTTATAAATCTCTTTGAGTTTTGTTCTATGAAGTTAATGAATGCTTTTTAGTTGAATACTCTTCACCCAATACTAATAAGAATGGGTAAGACACAAAATGTTACAGTGAGTGAAATAGTTCACATGCAATGGGCATTTCCCTCCTTTAAAATATCAGTAGATGAAATGCATCAAATTGTGATGACTCCCTTGAATGTTCTACCTACGAAGTAGATTAACCTTTTTAGTTGAATACTCTTTGTCAATACTTATAAGAATGGGTAAGACATAGAACATTATTATGACTGAATGGGTGAGCCTAATCCATGAGCCTTAAATCCTAAACCCTAAACCCTAACCCCTAACCCCTAAACCCTAAACCTCGAGCCTTAAACCCTAAACCCTAAACCCTGAACCCTGACCTTTAAACCTTAAACCCTAACTCCTAACTCCTAAACCCTAAACCCTAAATCCTCAACCATAAACCTTAAACCCTAAGCCCTAAACCCTAAACCCTATACCATAAACCCTAAGCCATAAACCCTAAACTCTAAATCCTAAATCCTAAACCCTAAACCATAAAAACTAAAACCTATAACCTAAACCCCGACCCCCTAAACCCTGACCCCTAAACCCTAAACCTTGAGCCCTAAACCCTAAACCCTAAGCCATGAACCCTAGGCCCTAAGCCATAAGCCCTAAGCCAAAACCCTAAACCTTGAACCCTCAAACATAAACCCTAAACCCTAAAAATAAAAACTAAACCTAAACCCTAAACCCTAAACCCTAAACCGCAACCCTAAACAATAAACCCCTCAACCTTAAGCCATAAACCCTAAACCCTCAACCTTGACCCCTAAACCCTAAAACTTAAACCTTGAGTCCTAAACCATAAACCCTAAACCCTTATCCCTGAACCATAAACCCTAAACTCTAAACCATAAACCCTAAACTCTAAACCCTAAACCATAAACCCTAAACCATGAACCCTAAGCCCTGAGCCCTAAACCCTAAACCCTAAAATCTGAACTATGAGCCTTAAACACTAAACCTTAAACCTTAAACTCTAAACCTTGAGTCCTAAACCCTTAGCCGTAATCCCTAAACCCCTAAACCCTAAACCCTAAACCCTAAATCATAAACCCTCACCCAAAGGAAAGTCCTAAAAGAATCATTCAACATGTTTCAATGTGTAGGGAATAGTGTTTAAGGTGATCGATCGACTCATTAAGTTTTTGATGAGAAACTACTTCCTTTGAAGGCCTAAAAGGAAATTTTGCCATTCTAGTTAATTGAACATCCTTCAAAACAAGCTAAAATGAGCTAGTCATGTCACCAAGTTATCAAGGACCATTATTTGTGAAGTGTTAAGGTATCATTTGTCTCCATAAGAGACATATGAGTAAAAAAATGTATGAGAATAATGAATTTGATTCCATGAAAGGATGATTTTAGAGCTAGGAAAGGTGAGGGGATGATCTAAACCATGGAGCACCATGTTTCTAAGAATGAGAAATCATCATATTTAATTCACTTGGTACTATTCATAATAACTCATAAAGCACCTAGTAGTGTTATCAAACCTTAAAGGAGGACACACATTACAATCACCTCATTTTGGCCATGGTCCTAGAATCCCACTAGGGGAACAATCCTCTATCCACAGAGTGAGGATATACCCTTTTTAGTAAGAAAACCCAAACATCATAGAGTTAATTCATGGTCACTAAAGTGAATTATGGACCAAATTTAAAAATTAGCACCAATTCAAGTAGTGGTAGTGGCCAAAATCCATTTTAGAAGGTCAAAAACCTAAAAATGACTATATGCTTTCCCAAAACAAATACCGACTATAATATATATGCCTTGAAATTTTTATGTCATTTTGAAATCCTGAAAAATGAGTAAGTACTAAAAAGATCCGATTTTGAAAAACTATCTTTAGATTATACCTATTGGAGCTACGATACACTTATGAGTAAAAATAAGGTGAAGAGTGACCCTAATTTCTTATACTTAACATTTATTTTTGTAAGTATAAAACACCAAAACACATATATAGGGTCCATACAACTCAAAACACATATGCGTTTTGACTTTTTCAATGTAATCACATGATAGGTTTGGTGATTTCGAATAAAAAATTAAAACATGAGCTTAGTTTAGTAAAACGTGTACACATTTCATCTATATTCAATTTTGTCCACTTTTTGGCCTCCCAACGTGCACTTACCCATTCAGAACTTAATACTTAATAAACTCTAAAATAATCGTGAATGTTGAGACTTGTGTGGTGAATAGAAAGATAGGTTTGAAGTGGCTTATGTGAAGTCATGAAAATAGGCCTACTAGCAAAATGCCAAAAATTATGGTCATAATAATGGAAAGGATTGATTGCATTTCTGTCACCATTTCTTATTTTAGATTATGTCATGAGCAGGAAAAGTATTAGTATACTTTCCTATATGGCACTAAGAAGATACACATGATTTTATGTACCTTTAAAAAGGTCTAACCAAATGATATACCGGGTACTTGGCTCGTTAGGAGTGTTTGAGGGGGATAGAGTAGGATCTATAAACCCTTATAGTTGCACATGGTTAAAGTAGGTTATGTAGATGGATTCTAAACATTCATTAATGTTGGATTAATCGTTTGTGTGTTGATAATCATTAAAGGAATCAACATAATTAAATGGGTTAAAAAATTCCCTTAGTTTGTTGAAGTGTAATATGGGTGTTACACTTTACCATGGAGTTTTTATGATGCTTTAGTGGTTCCATTGTCTTTCACATATTTCAATTCTATTGAGAATTATACAAACACCCCTATCTCTTCTACATCTTGTCGGGATTTCTCCAAATATGGGCTTGGCATGAGTATTTTCTTCATTATGGTTTCCTGGTAATGGGTTAGGCTGCATGTTTAAGGAGTCACATAACCATGGGCTCTTCCTACTAAATATAAAAATCTTTTCTTGGGATACCATCTTCCTCTATACCTTCTTCAAATGCTTATAATATTTTGCATATTTCTTCGCTTCCTCTAGTATATCCGAAACTCATTATTGAGTAAGAAACTTTTTCTTAATGGGCAATTTGGACAATTTGATACTACTTATGACTCTCTTGGTAGAATCAAGATTTTACAATCATCTCCCTTATAGCAACAAGATGATTCTCAACATGAGAGGGATCCTACTATATCAACTAGACTTTACTCTCTTATGGTCATAAGTATAGTTACAAAGAAATTATATCTTTCCCTTGTCTTATTAGTAGATAAGTTATGCCACCAGAGAACTTATTAATAGTTTCATCTAATCACCAAGTAGATCCTCTAGACTATCTCTTGTTCAACACATAGGTCTCTCAAGATGATATACGATGGGTCATGCTACTTAGGATCTATAAATAGTTTAACTTAAGTTCATACCACAAAAACCAATCAAAGTCCAAGTATTATGGATTCTAAACATTCAGGGATAATTTTAGTGGTGAATATTCGTAATATGGTGAAAATTTTATTTTAGGAAAATTTGAAAAGGTGATTTTTTCGGACATAATTAAATGGGTTCGCCTAAAATATATAGTATATTTTTTGGGGTAATTGGGCTTCACCTTCATTTTAAAACATCTTCTATAAAAACCTAGGTGAGTGGGTAGTATACCTCAAGTAGCTTACCAAATTACCAATCATGTGAAGTTTAAACTCGCTATGCTCTTAAGCACCAGAGATTTTCCAAATATAGGGTTAGTTGTTGATGAGATAGGGGCATGTTTAAGGAGTCTTGACGCGTGATAAAGAGTTATTGCAAGATGCGTGACAAGGAGATATTGCAGACATGCATGAAAAAGGAATAGGTTTGACATGTGATAGAGAGAGTTGACGCATGACAGGGCATAGCAGTTGACGCGCGACAAGGGTAGAGTTGATGTGTGACAGTAACTTTCAGATAGTGGATGTGTGACAAGGCATAGGAATTTGACACGTGACAAGGGAAGAGTTGATGTGCGATAGATACCTCGGGACGGTGGATGCACGACATAGACCTCAATACATGGTGGATAGAGTCGCTACTTGGTTCTTTTGATGACACAGACTCTCTTCAGAATAATGGAAGGTGCTAGTTCAAAGAATGCGAAGAACCTGAAAGTAAGTAAGAAATCTCAGAAATCACTCTTCAAGTATTTTAGAAACTCTGCATGGATAAATATTGAAAATACCAACCATATAGATGCCACCACAAAGAATCAGAATATTGACTGTGTGGAAGGTATTATTGAGGTGGACATGCATTTTGCATAGTATCAAAGTCAAACAAATGACACCTATGATAATATGCCAGATCTTGAAGATATTGTTCTTATTGGGGTGCAACTAGAAGTGCATCAAGATATCACACATACAAATACTCAACAAAATGGAACACAAAAATCAAATTCAAATTCTGGTCCAAGAAAGAGGAAACCAAGTGATTGTGATATTTCTCAAAATTCTACTAAAAAAGTAAAACATTGAAAACAAACAAGAATATGTGGACCATTGGCAGGACATACAAGTTTGATTGGGCTGCTAAATTTCCATTTATTGAACCTATACAATCATCTAATTCTGAAGAGATCCCATCTGAATGTACATGTACAATATGTACATGGAAATTGGGAAAGCAACAAAAAAATGCAAATGAAGTTGGACACTATAGAAAAACATTGTGGAAAACAATATTTGATCAGTAATGGGGCGAGATGGCCAAAAATTAAAACACATGGTGGAAAACTAAAAATGAATGCACGCATGTTAGATATGCAGCAGAATATGAGGTAGAGTAGAAAAAACATAGGCATCTCTTGGAAAAGGGAGGAACGATCACATCGCATATTGGTAAGATGAATCAAACAAATCTACATGCAAAATTCATACAATTCTATACTCTATTTCACATACTAAAAAAAGGAAGACCGATTTTGGATTTCCTTGATTTCAAAGTTTTGTATTAATTTAATGGAATTTTGAATTACCTCGGTCTCATTGATTGAAAGTAGTGGATGGGAAATGGACAAAATGCCTTTTATGATAGAGAAGGAAGATTTGAAAGAGAATGTAAAAAAATCAAATTTTATCTCTCTTTCAATTGATGAAGTGACAACAATCAACAACACTGCATGGGTATGTATCCACGTCTATACTTTAGAAAATCATATAAGGACACCTCATCTGTTGGGTGTTATGAAAATGGTTGAAAACTACAATGTCGAAAACCTACATAAAATAGTTGTTTCTCATTTGAAAGATATTGCTGGAATGACTGATTATGAAATTGCTACGAAGTTGGTATGCATTGGAGCAGATGGTGCATCTGTCATGTAGGGTCACCGAATAGGGATGTGTGTTAGATTACAAACAACAGTGGCCCCATATATGCTAGCAATTCACTATATGGCTCACAAAATGAATTTAGCGTATAAAATGGTAAGCAACCACGAAAATGTTGCTAAATTAGAAGACCTTATAAGAGAACTTCATGCCTATATGTCAAGTAGCCCAAAAGTGATTTTCGAGTTCCGAAATTTGAAATTCGAATTACTGAGATGGAAAAAAAGTTTTGAAGAATGTCGAGACTAGATGGATCTCTTTATATGAACTCGCATGCGAGTTCATGAGAGTATCCTTCATTGGTTGGTTTCATGCACAAATATCATCATGAAGTTGATAGGGTGAGGGACTTGTTGTTCCGTTTAACTGATTTGGAGACATTACTTACATTGGTTGGTATTCTTCCAATGTTACAGGAGATCAATACATTGATGAAGCATGCATAGGGTAGATTAATCTATATTGTGGATTTTATATGGATGAGAAAAATGGTATGTCAAAGTCTTGATATATTGTAATGTTCCCAAGATAGTTTTGATGCACTTTTTGAGAATAGAAAGCTTTATTAGATCTTAAAAATCCCAAAGACCTTTTTGAGATTTAATATCCATGATCACCTCTGCATCACTATTAATGGGAGGGAAATACCACTGCACATTTTGTAAAAACGTCAAGATATTTTAGGATCGGAACGAGAAGATGTTCCTGTGACACGTAATCTCTTTGAGTCTATTATAGTTGAAACAAGAATAAAGCTTAAAAAAATTTCAGATCCTTGTCATCATAAATTAGGAACATTTCGTAAAGATAAAATTATGGAAGCCATGGGTGTGATGAATCCTATTTTTGGAATACTCGAAGGTGGTCATGTAGACTTTGTCGTAAATCATTTCCATAAATCCATGGGTACAATAATGAAACAATTCACAAAGACTTCAAATCTCAATGGTATGGAAATCAAAGGTATACATAATGTTGATTTATTAAAGTTTCAATCAACAAATTTTGTAACAACAATGAGGAACCAATATAAAATTTTAGATGAACCTTCTAGAAAGTGTGCTATTACAAGGTTGTGGTGAGGAATCTATCAAAGTTCTATCTTACAAGAAGATATCAGTGAATATTTCAGATTATATGAGTTATGCCAAACAATGATTTTGGGGTTTATGGAGGACGAAAGGGTTTTCAATGCATTATCATTTATAAAATCAAAAATGAGAAATAGGTTGGATAAAAATCTAGAAAGTTGCATGAGGTGTTATGTTTCTCGATACTCCATCGAAACCTTTCCGTTTGACAGAGAAATTGTGCATTGGAATTCCCTTTGTGAAAGAAGAGGTGTAAATAATACAACTACAAGTACAAATGTTCCCAACCTTGAGAGTGTAATTGGCTCATCATCACATTCTATAGAAGACAACATCGAGTTTGAAGAAGCTATTGATAATGGATTGTTTCAACTTTAAATAGGTATCTTCTTTATCTTAATATTATTGTTTGTCACTTTACATTTTTTTCAGCTCTTGTTATCATTAAATATGTTACAGTCTATATATTTAAATTTTTTAACTACAATCTTTTTATTTTTTTTGAAAAAATGGGTTGGCATCCATCCGAGGAAGTGGTACTTCTCGGGACTGACAATGTCAGGTAATTCACCCATCTATGTACTAATCCATTTCTCGTGTTGAGTTTTCTTAAAACATGATCAACACATTACCAGTGGTAGTGATGATTTCAACTTTAAATAGGTATCTTCTTCACCTTAATCTTATTGTTTGTTACTTTACATTTTTTTCAACTCTTGTTATCATTAAAGATGTTATAGGTCTATATATTTACATTTATTTAAATACAATATTTTTTTTATTTTTGAAAATGTGGGTTGACATCCATCCGAGGAAGCTGTTACTTCTCGGGACTGACAATGTTAGGCAATTCACCCATCTATCTACTAATCCATTTCTTGTGTTGAGTTTTCTTAAAACATAGATCTAGCACATTACCAGTGGTAGTGATGATTTCAACTTTAAATAGGTATCTTCTTCACCTTAATCTTATTATTTTTTACTATTCATTTTTTTCATCTCTTGTTATCATTAAAGATGTTACAGGTCTATATATTTACATTTATTTAAATACAATCTTTTTAATTTTTGAAAACGTGGGTTGACATCCATCCGAGGAAGCTATTACTTCTCGGGACTGACAATGTCAAGCAACTCACCCATCTATCTACTAATCCATTTCTTGTGTTGAGTTTTTTAAAACAAAGATCTAGCACATTACCAGTGATGATTTCAATTTTAAATAGGTATCTTCTTCACCTTAATCTTATTGTTTGTTACTTTACATTTTTTCAGCTCTTGTTATCATTAAAGATGTTACAGGTCTATATATTTACATTTATTCAAATACAATATTTTATTTTTTGGAAAACGTGAGTTTACATCCATCCGAGAAAGTTGGTACTTCTTGGGAACTAACAATGTCGTGAAACTCACCCATCTATCTACTAATCCATTTCTCATCTTGATTTTTTTAAAACAAAGATCTAACACATTACCAAAGTGATGATTTCACATCAATCTAATACACTAGATGTAAGTTAAACCCTATCATATTTGCAATTATGTTTAATTTCTTACAAGTGATGATTCTTTCTTGATTTCTTACAATTACGTTTAATTTATTTTTTATATTTACAAAATGATTTGATATATTTTTTTAATCGTAGGATAAAATGACACAATTGAATTTTATAGAGGAAGATATTTCTATACTATACAATTCATAATCCATGATACATTATACAATTTATAATATACGTCCACATAAAATTCATCATCATCCATATATATCATATCATGACCATATCATTATCATTAGAAGTATATCCATTCTAATTTCATCTATATCCATTCTAATGTCATCTATATCCATTTTAACACATTCCATTTTATCATTACAAGTATAGAGAAGAAGAATTATCTTAAAACAAGTTTAAATGTCTAGAGAAGAAGAATTATCATGCTTGAAGCTAAATCTACATCCACATTAAATAGATCATCATCCATATATATCATAACATTATCATCATTCATCATCATTTATCATCATCTATCATCATTCCATGTTTCTAAAACAATTATCCATTATCATCATTCCATCATCATCTATATCCATCTATATCATTCATCATCTACGTCCACATACAATTAATGATAATCCAAGTAAACAAGAAACATACATCATCATGATTCATCCCCATCTAATGCAATCACCATTAAGAGTAAACCAAAAAGCATAAACTCCATATCAAATCCATATGCAATCAAAATTAAAGATTATATAGTATTTCAAATTTTAAAAGGCTATCAAAACCATATAATTAAATTCAAATTTTAAGTTTCATACTCAATATTTAAAGTTTCCACACAATAATAAAAGTTTCAACCCTCTTTTTATTTATCCATTTCAACTCTTGTGCTCCTTTCCCCAATGGTTTCTTCCCCGTAGCTGTGTACCCCTTTCCCCAACAAGAGAAATAACCCTTAACTTATAATATCTTCGCAAATTGTCTAGAATTTTAAAATTCTTTTCTTTTGATTTGTCACATCTTTATGCGACAAAAATTTGGATCAGCTACTACCTTAGCTTTGAATAATATTTCAGGGTCGAAGCCGTGCTCTTTAATTATCCACTTTAGTGTATTGTTTTGTTTGTTAACCAAAACAATATTTTCCTTCAAATTCTTAGTGTGGATAAACTATTCTTCGTTATTTCCAAGTGAACTTGGAATACCTTTTCTTGACTCTTCAAATTTTCATATTTCAACTACACAAAAAGAGTAATGTCAATTCAACATATTACTAAAAAATGAAAATTTCAAATTAACAAGAATGATTGTTTGAAAGTGATAGTACTTACAACCGCTCTATCTCTCTCGGCATTTTCAATCGCTACTGAGATCTTTGTCCTTAGACCATTTGTTAAAATATGCCTGGGCCTCAACACTAATATTTTCCAATTTGTTTAATGTCTTATCCAAAATTTCATCTTTATAGTTGTTGTTATATGTGATAGTCCCACTTCTTACTTAGGTAAGTAAGGAATCCATCTTCGTAGGTTGATTTTGGACTGCAGCGTATAAACTATCCTTTGCCAATAATTTTCATAACAACTAATAATCTCATTGATAAGAACTTTAGCCCTTCTCTCCCATTCTATGAGCTGATTGATATGAGGTAGAATAAACTCACTGACATGGGATTGACAATCATAACCAATTAAGTTCTCCAAAGGAAAAGGTAGCAACTATTCACTATCTGTATCTGATGAAGATGATCTTGTTGGAGAAGTATGGGGGATTTCGGCAAGATCAACTGCTACTTGTTTCTGCCTTTGGGTGGCCTGATCCTATTTGTGATAAAATTAATCAAGATTTAGATAAATAAATTTAAATTGAAATGTAATTCAATATTGTAAAGCATGTTGAAATTGAAGTATACCTGCTGGCCTTGAATCATCTCACGGGTATTGAAAAAACTAGTTGGGTCATTGCTATCAATTCCCAAATAATCTTCATCTAAATTTATATTGTTCAAAACCGATATGCCCATTGCACTGGGCAAGCCACCAAGTGAGAGCGTTGGAATTTGAAAGGAGGAGGAAATGTTTAGTGTCCCGCTAGAGGCCGGAGCAATTGGCATGCATTTACCAATGTTCTTTTCATTGTTCCTCTAGTTGGCATTTTAAAAATTATTGGTTGAGTGGGTGTCGGTGCCGTTGTTTGATCAGAAGGACTGCAATGTGCTAAAAAGTTGAAGAAAAAACATGAAAAATAGGAAAGCAATCCAAAAAGGTAAAAACTACGAAATTAAACGTAGTATTGAAAATTTGTACCTTGTTGTCGAGGGGTAGTTTTTATCAGTGCTAAGGGTGGTCATGTAGGAGTAGTATTCGGCAGTTGTTCATAAGATATGAATGCATGCGACTATATGGAGTGATTTGGGAAGAAGGTTGAGTTTTCGAAACACGTGTATGGTCCAAAGTCCCTGTAATGTCATTAACATTAAATGTTATGTCAATTCAATTGATTAAAATTTAAATTGGAAAATAAAAATACAAATTTGGAATTTGTAAATAATATATGAGAAGGTATTACTTCTTTGGCATTTAACGAGTTCAAACGTTTGAGGGTTCGGAGAAGAGTGAGCTTCCATTTCAGATTGGGAGTCTCCCAAAGCCTCAGCATGTTGTTGGCCTCTTCCTCTTGATAAATGCCTTTTTCGGGAAGGGCTTCAATAAATCTTTCTACAAACCATTAGTTGTTGATAAATGTGCAAAGTGTAATGTCGAAAATTGAAATACAAACTAAATAGTTTATACCTGTTGTTCTTCAAATGGAATTGACAACTTCATCAACTCCTCATCGGCAAGTAAGATTTTTTTATCTTTTAAATTTAAAAGTGCCTTGTAATAAAGGTCGAGGAGATAGTTTGTGGAATAAATGATAGGTATTTTTGAAAGCTTTGAATTTGTTATGTCAGTTCTTATTTTTTTATAGATAGGCGCACCAATCAAATTTTTTCTTTGAGATAGTGGAAACTATGTATGCAATGGCCTAGTTTGGTATATTTGTTTGGTGACCTAAATAACTATTTTGATTGAAAAAATGAAATCACCGCAGCAAGAAAGTGGTGTGTAATTTCTTGCGTATCCACACCATGCCTGGATTTATTGACATGAGCTGCAAATGCCAAACAATGGGAATTAATATAAATTTATAACACCAAATTGTATCGAATAAAAAATAGAATAAAAATGATGAATTAAAAGAATTATACTTACAATCAACATGGAAAACGAACGTTGATTGAGAAATTTCTTTTCTTCTTCAGAGTGTTGCCTTCATTGTAACAATTAGTAAATTTGTGAACGAAGGCCCGTAAACTAATGGATGTCATTTTCTTCGATATCGATTGGAACATTCGCCGCTCATTCAAAGTCACATAAAAAGGTCATCCTCTCGTATTGTAGGATGAGAGAAGGTAATTCAAAATATCTGGATCTATTTAAAATGGGGCATGTCAACGAGCCCAGTAAACTCACACGCATCCATCAAATATTTATATTCGGAAGACATCTTTAAAATAGTATGGATGTGGGGGCACAAGGGATTCCTATAGATGATCTTGCCCATGGATTGGACTGGATTCTCTTCTTGATTTTTTTCCTGAGCTTATGGTTGGGAAGCATTTGAAGTTAACATTATAGTTGTGCTTGCGTCTTTGACAATGAGGGATACTACAAAAAAAATTGAGAGCCGGAAAGTGTAAATGAGAAAATGACCGGCGAGAGGGTATTTATAGGCCAAATCACACATCAATGGTCTCTATTGACATGCATTAATGGTCTCTATTCACATGTGTCAATGGGCTCTATTGACACACGTCAATGGGATATGTTGAAAAACGTCAACAAATGTCATTGATGTGCATCAACGAGCCAATTGACGCGTGTCATGTAGATACTATTAACACACATCAGCAGAAACCATTGACACACATCAACAAAGACCATTGACGTGTCAACAGAGCCCATTGACGCACGCATCAAAAGAGGCACATTAACGCGCGCCAATAGAGTCCATTGACGCGACGTATCAACATAATACCATTGACGACATCAACAGATTCCATTGACGCATCGCCAAAGGTATTCCATTGAAGTTGCATCAAAGGGCTCTGCTGACGTTGTTAACATGCATCAAGGATGGTTATTGACATCATATCACGCGCGCATCAAAGATACATGATGTTTGGAAATATAATTTCTCCATCTCGAAAAACTAAGTGAAAATTTAGTTTTGGAATACTATCAAATTCACCTTTCGCTGAAACTGGTTCCGGGGATATTCACCAGGTATTTTCCACCTACAATTTTATAGAGGTGTCTTAAAATGAACCCCGCTACCGCAACACCTCTATTCGATGCATCACCTATTTGTAATTTTTTTTAGATGATTTCAATACTTACGTCATTCATACCAACACTTGGACCATGTATGTTGATGGGTCTCTTTTCCTCCGACATTGGGGCTAAGATAGTCTTTATTACTCCACATAATTATCATCTCCCATTTCCATATCACTTAGGGTTTTCATGAACCAATAACATTGCTAAGTATGAATCCC
Organism: Taxus wallichiana var. yunnanensis; assembly: GCA_018340775.1. NCBI lineage: Eukaryota > Viridiplantae > Streptophyta > Pinopsida > Cupressales > Taxaceae > Taxus > Taxus wallichiana. The sequence continues at coordinate 958,608,298 of CM031239.1, forward strand.
TCATTATCATCCTCACTATCCAATCGAAGCTCCTTATTTAAAATATATGCATACACAGTGATTCATAAATCATTATTAATTAATTTAATGACAAGTATCACATGAAATATGAACATCTCATGCCATACAATAATCTTATCAAGCATTTTTATCCACATTTGATTCTTACTCTCTCAACGATATCCCTCGTAAAGATAATCATCACACGGATGCTATGGGTAGTGAAACATGGCTAATCTCCCAGGATATCACTCACAAGAAAACCATCTTCATCATCTTACACTTGTGAAAAACCCTTACTAACACTTTACTTCTCGAAGCTTGTGTCATCACAAAATCTTCGACCATCCCAAATAGTTCACTCCAACATACACATTTTTTTATCAAAAATCATTCCCAATGGCCTTCAACCTCATGAATATTGTTTTGTTGTGGTGTGAGGCTATGTGTTATGTCATCATTGGTGTGGATTTATTTAAATGATCATTTGATGGTGTTTTTCTATGATGTTTAGGACTCATGAAACATTCCCACCACCAAATCTCAAATGCATGATAGTCTATGAGGTGGCCACTTCTCCAAAGCAAGGCTATGTCATAGAAGCTCCTACGTTAGGGATATTAGTGGCCTGCCATGGAGAAATATTTCCTATAGTATGTTAAGCGTTATGATGATTTCCAAAAATATGGAAACATCCACCATGTACCCACATATGACCATTAGTCGATTGCCCCATCACAACCCTTCTCTTTATGGGGTTTTGATCTTATTAGAATGATAAATCATGAATTAGATGATGGCCACAAGTACATATTATTAGTGCCACAGAAAATTTTACTAAATGGGTTCAAGAAGAGCCAATACAAACTATTAATGGTCATAATATATGGCGTTTAATCACTACTCACATCATTATGCACTTTGGCATTCCCTCTACTATTATTCCCGAAAATATATCTTATTTCAAGAATAAGAATGTTAAAAGGATTGTGCATGATCCAAAATCAAACAATCATTATCTAATCCTTATTACCCATAGGGTAATGGATAAGAAAAATCCACCACTAAAACCATTGGCAAAATATAATGTAAGATGTGGACACTAATGGTGATGATTAACACAATCAACTCTTCTATGCTCTTTGGGATTACCACACTAGTGTTTGTACATGGACCAATGTTACGCCATTATTGCTAGTTTATGGTCTGAGGTCATCATTCGATGGAACTAGAAATTATGCCACTACAGAGTCTCACTTAAAGGAATAATAAAATACAATGAATATCATGAAAATTGCTTGCATGAGCTTGTAATGATTGACTCTTCCATGTCAAATATCTTGAACATATTTGAATATATCAATCTCACATCACCCAAGCATAAAATTGAATAACTCACCCTGGCGAGTTCAATGTGGGTGACCTTGTGTTAAAAGAGAATTAAAAAAACACGAACACCAAATCTCCCTTAAAAGGAAAGTTAAAACCTAAATGGCTAGGACCTTATGTTATTGTTGTCACCAAATCACTGCACCCTCCGAATGGCCAAGATGTGAATAGGAAATTTAGTGTGATTGGGACACATGGGATCACCTCTCAAGCTATGGGACTTGGGCTCGAAGTGAACCTCCGAAGAATGCCAACTTCCTCTTCCTAAACTAAGTGATGTACTACTCCTAGTGTAATAAAAATGATTATCTAATCCTATGCTAACATCTTCATGGGGTTTTAGGGAAAGAGATTTACAGAAATGAAACTATACTAGGGATGGTGATGCACCAAATAAAGGGTGTTTCTAGACTTAGGAAGGGTTAATTTGAAGAGGGTGTGTGCACCACAAGTCAACTTCACCTACTGCAACTTAGAGAGGGTACATGATACCACAAACTAAGAGACATGCATTCCCTTTGTTAAACTTTATCAAACCGAGAAATATACCAGTTTCCCAGTGAAGAAGGATGAACTCAAGAAGGGTGAATAGACACCACAACTCAACTACATGCAATACTCCACCACTGATAAGCACATAACTCCAAGAACCTACAATAGAAACCTAAACTTGCACACAATGTACTTGCAAGTACGAGAAAGGCATAAAGAAGAAAAAAGGATGAAAGGACCAAGATTAGTCACAAAACACACACTTTTATTGCTTCAATAACATGCACAATGCATCATACATTCAGAAGAGGCAATAGTTGCCATTACAGTCTTGAAGAGGAGGCTTGAAAGTTCTCTCAACACATAAGGACAACTTGCAGAAGAGAGAGGACTCTGAAAAGCATATACTTGCCTAAGATATCTAACTGTCCAACTTTTCTGACCTGTTGGAACCCTTTGAAATGAGCTTCCAACTTACATTTATAGAAGAATATGTGAGAGAGAAGAGGAAAGGTCATAATTACATTCCTAAATTGAAGGCACATGATGTATTTATCACAATTAGTTGAATCACTTGAGAAGGTTCCATCATGGGTCATTAATTGCTTGATGACCTAGTCTTCTCAATTAATTAAAAGAATATTTAAATAATAATAATAAATATTATTATTAAAAATATTTAAATAAAAATATTAAATTAATTAACATAATGTCGGGACCCCGTTGACCCATTTGACTTGAAGAGGAGGGGGTCCATGTGGATAGAGTCTGCACATAGCCCAACTCGGTGTTGCACTCGATTTTGAACCCCACACCAACTCTTTCCTTGCCTTGGCAATCGAGCTCTTTTGCATTGAGTCCTTCGAATGGTGAGCTATCAAACTTGATTCTTATCATTTTCCTTGGTTAACTCGAGGCCATTTATGCATTCCACATTGCCTTTCGTGAAACATATGTGAGCTTCCCCATGAAGTCACCAAGCTCTTCATCTAACAAATGATCTTACCTTTCCTGGGCTCAAACTCACCTCCGAGCCGAGTCCTCGTTCGAGCCTGAAACTTGACTGAGCCATGATCTTGCAACAATCTTGCCACCATATTCACCATTTTTCTCTCATTGCGCTTTGATCGAGCCACTCGATATTACTCCACCCTAGCTCGGTAGAGTCTCCCCTTTACTACTCATGTCATACTTCTCCGAGTTCTAATTCATGCCCAACCAAAACACCATCTCGCTCAATGTTGATTTCATTTCTAAGCATGAGCTCCTTTACCTCGAGCTGTTGAGTGCTCTCACTAGTATTGAAAACCAAACTCCATGTTTGACGCATAGATTCACCACCAAGCCACCCTCCATATTCTTCACCGAGTGCACAAGACATTCCGCATGAGCTGGGGAAGCTTGATCAAGACCTTACTTAATCAGTTCAGTGAGCCACCTTGGATCCCATTCGACATGCTGGGAACCAACTCTGCAACTCTTACTTTACCTGTGTGAGCGTTAGCTCAGCTCAACCCAGGCTATTTCCTTATGTACATGGCGGGTAGAACACCATTTTGAGGTGATAGTGTTTTGCCATATGCACCTCCACGAACACTGAATTTGGCCCAGACACCCCAATTAACACCTTCATCCTTTATTTCCTCAAAATAGTATCTTGAGCTTAAGTCAAACTCCTGTGGCTTATAACTGAGCTATTTCCCATGTATCGGCTCACCATATGACCATTTTGCTCACTGTCTTTCCATTTTCTGAACTCGTATATACACATGAAACCATATACATTCGGCTTGCTAAGACATATTACTAAATGAGACGACTCCCTCGACTGAACTCAGTCACTAGATTGCTTCAATGCAGCTGTGTTGCCCATAACCCAAAGTGCTCTGTGAGCTCGTGTTAGTGCCACATTCATGCGGCGAACATCAGCTACAAATCCAACCCCATGATTTGAAGCTGGACACAAGACATAATGATTACATCACCCCGGCCCTGACAGGCATCTACCGTATTGATATATAAACCTTTTCCTTCATCATATTTGAGGACAACATCAAACTCTCGGTGTAAACATTTCAGCTATAGCTTGTAAGGTGTGATAATTCCAACAGAAACCTTTATGCCTACCAACTTAGTGACTCATTGAAGATGCTCATATAATTGCAAAGAAAATTGTGCTTCATGAATATTTTGATATGAAATAGATCCACCTCTATGAGATTCACTTCCATGAGTTACATCGTAAAACAAGTAAGGTCTCAATAGAGAATCTTTGTAATAAATTTCATCAGGTCTCCTGGTAACACTCTCACTATCACTTAATTGATTTTGATAAAAATATCTTGAAGGAAAATCCCGAATTTGAGGATGCATTCGATACTGAATAGATAACAACATAGTTGGACAACCTGCTTGTTGGAAGTGCTCAAAAAGGCTTCTACTATACTGCAACATGCCTACCTCCTGGTTAAATATTATCAACCGGATGAGATCTCACCGTGGTTTCAACAACTCATCACTATCGGCACATGTATTTAAGCTCAAAATGAGAAAATCCCTTTGCTACGAGTTTCACCTTCCATACATCAGATGGTTCGCTCACCTAAACTCCTCTGCAACACTTCTCCAACGATGGGTCATTTCGCTCCATTCGACAGTTTGATCATTAGTAAGAAGAGCTTGTTACATTGTTACCGCTATGATGCCTTGAGATTCTTGTCAGTGAGCAACTCGGTCCGCCTCCTATTCTTCCGCCATGCTTCATATTGATGAGCTTGGTATTACCTCCTCTGAAATTGGTATTACATCACGTTGTTTTCCCCATGACCCACTCCAATTCACAACTGTCCTATTAATCTGGAAAGTAACTCTATGACCTATAAATTTCTCGGCCTTGATGTGGTATGTTGGTTTTGGAGCTTTTCCCTTTGCTTTTCAAGTGATTATCCCCGCTTGGTGATGCTTTCTCAAATTTCCACGTTCTTGGCAAGATGAAACTCGGGACCCCCTTTACGCGAGAAACCTTGTGTTGGCTTTCCATCCCAATATTTCCAATTGACCATGCTTTCCTGAATCTCCCCTACGTGGAGTTAACAGCTTGGCCTGCCATCTCCAATGTCTCAAACTCAACATACTAGCTCTAAATCCCCATGTAACGGCTCGGCCACATTAATCCACATGGGGCCTAACCTCAGCTTCACCATGCAAACTTGGCAAGTAAGTTCCTTATCTCCACAATTCCCACCAGTGCGCGGGATCACCATGATTTTTTTTCCATTGGCCAAGCTATACACGAATGTTCAGGTGATCGGGGTGGTCAGGTGTTCATGGCATTTCGTGAAATAGTTTGAATGCATGTATAGGATGTCCATGCCTTCTGTAAGCTACAATTACCATATTCCATGAGAAGAGATCTGGTTCAGTCATGCAGTTGAAGACTTTGCGAGCATCCATCAAACTTCCACACTTGTCATACATGTAGATAAGTTTATTTGGTAGTAGTGTGCGTCTTCCAAATGTGTGTCCCCTACCATTGATGTGAGAGTGGATTTGCTTGCCCTCCGCAAGGGCTTTCTTAGCAATGCAAGCCTGTAGTAGATGAAGATATGTTGAAGAATTTACAGATGGATTGTGTGTTGTAAGAAGAACGTGTAGTGCCTCCTTCAAGTGACCCTCTCCATAGAGTGCTACGAGATTTTGATTGAGATGTATTTGGTTGCTTGGTTGCAAACATTTTTTCATTCAAACACTACCAGATGACCTCATCGTCATATCTGCATAATCTCATATCATCTCGGTCAAACAAGATAATTCTCCCAAGTGGTTGGTCGAGCACTGTCTAATGGATTAGACCTGGCCTCATGTTAACTTAGCTTTCCCTGACTCAGCCTTCATATCTTTTTGCATCGATCTCTACCGAGATCCTTATAGAGTTCCCTTCATTCGTCAATTTTCAACTAGCTATATTTTGCATTAACAAGATCTCATCGAGCTCTTACAACTGAGAGACTCTACCGAGATGATTTCTGAGATGACTATCAATTTGACATCGGGTTCTCTATCAACTCGACCTTCGAACTCTTCACTGAGTTGAGATCAACTGGGTGCCTTTCGATGCTAGGTGATCTCTTCATATGCAATTTAGGAATTATTTTTAATTATTATATCTCGATAATAACCAGAGGTGGGTTCCTGGGACTATTATTTCATTTTGAACGTGATAGGACCCCGTTGTCCAATCTTTCCACGTGTGCAAAATTGGATAACAATTATTAGAAAAAAATTGGGGGTGGCATCTATTGCCTTTCTACTCTCCTAGTGTAAGCCACTTTAAAACCACTTAACATTATGCACCTTAAACAATACTATGCTTAAAATATACATCATTACTTGATGACACACTCTTGATGTACGGTTCATTCTTGATCACGAGGGTCTAAATATGAAATGAACCACACCAAATTCATACTTCTTATGCTCTATTCTTCATCGATCTATATTTCTAGTGCACACATTTAAAACCATTTCGATGACATAATCTTGTTCTATCATTCATTCTTGACTTTTGAGGTTCTAAATCTGAAATTAACCTCACCACATTCGCACTTTTACTCTCTATAATTCATCGATCTATATTTCTAGAGTGGAAATTTAAAATTATTTCCCAATGACACACTCTTGTTCTATGGTTAATTCTAGCTACTGAGGGTCTAAATATGAAATGAAACTCACCAAATTATCACTTCTCATACTTTATACTTCATCAATCTATCTTTCTAGTGTGCACATTTCAAACCATTTCCCAATGATGCACTTTTTTCTATGGTTGTTGACTACCGATGTGGCATTTAGAAATGAACCTCATCTTATATTTCATCTCGCACATGCTTGGGGCAATCTACCCCTATCATACTCACTTTGCATTCCATTCCATTAACACTCACAACATATTGCATTTCTTGGTTGCACGTTGTTCTTGTTTGCTTATCTTTACATGTTCCACTTTTCTTATTATGATGGACTGTTATATGGATACTTTTATGTCAATATATTTTCTATATTCACATGTACATTAAATTTCTCTCATGTAGTTATGAATGCAAAAATTACACATATCTTTACACGTAGCATGGATGCTTGTTTGAAGTATTCCTTTGTACCTCTTACTAGTCCCATCAAGGCTCCTAAGGGCATCTACTTTTTATACACTACAAGTGTTATTGTTTCATTTTATAGTACTTTCTATTCTTACTAACACACTAATTTATATCGAGCCATGGAGTAGGACGATTTGGCATACTATTTATCTTTCTAACATTCTAACGGATGCTTCATGTGCATCATTTTCTTTCGTAAGAACTATTTTCCACCATGGTTTTTTGACACTTTGGTTGTTATTGTTTTCCATCAGTATGTCTTTGAATTTCTTTTGCGAGCTATTCCCAATTTCCTTCTTGTTCATAGCTTGTTTTCTTTTACCCACTTCATCCTTGTTTATCTTGCGACACTATGAGTGATGTACATGTTTGCAACCCACTTTTTCGTGGTCTAAATTTTCTTCTTGTTTGCTTTCTTACACATTGTAGATATGTGTGTATTTTTCTTGATTTCATGAATGCATGTTTTCATCCACTTTTTTACATGTTCCTTGGTTGTTACCAAACACATTTCATTCCCCCTATAGGGTATCAGTTACATATCAGTGTGTGATCCTCTCCTTTGGTCTGTATACTCCTTGCAACATCATATGCACCCCAAATGAAGGGGGGCATACATTAGGTGAATCATTCACCCCATACAATAGAAAAGAGATACATAAACGTACATATAGTTGACCACAAAATTACCACAATATGATTTCATAAACATCCCATATTTGGACTTGGCTCCTTAACACATCATAGAAGTCAGCACTCTAGATACGCATTACTAGCTCATGAGGTGCTCTCTGACCTTCCTAGGAATCTATGACTAGGGGGAAATTATATTTAATTTTATAGACCATCACAATTTTCATAATTTCACATAGTGGTTTCACAAATACATGCATAGTCCTCCAAAGAATTAGAATACATTCTATCTCCCTTTTCTTATCTTTCTAGTTTGATCAAACTGGATCAAACTTGGATCAAACTATAACAAAGTAGGATGACACCATCTACAACTATGTATAAATTTGAGAAGAAGTCGGGATGGAGAATAACACTAGACATTTTTCCACAACACTTCTTCAATCATGGGTTAGATCACCCGAAAAAAAAATTCTTGGCGTGATATTTCTCAAAAACAACATTCTTTTACAAAATTTTCAAGATCATTTCTATCCTTTTTACTCATCAAAGATCAGGTGCACATGTTCCTTTTACCACTTTTCACATTTTTACACACTTTTCACATTTTTGGATCAAAATTTTCATATACGTATAGTTGAATACTCTTTTTGTCTTCTTTTTGCAGGTATTTCCTTATGATAATTTGTATTCATATCAATGAATATGTCAAATAACAATGACAATAGGTATAATGCAACATAAGACATACGCTTTACCCCTGAGGCCACTTCCTCTTCCTTATCTTTCACGCTTCATTTTTTCTAACTCAATGTTTTTTCTTATCTCTTCGACATGCTTTCACCATCAATCTACATGGTTATCGGTATGTATGTCTTATCTAATTTATGTTATTAAGTATTCACTCAACAACATAAAGTGGGGGAAAATGTAGACACTAAATCACGCACTTGGATATATATCTAGGTCCTAATCATGTAACACTATTTATATGATTTGTAAGTGAGAAAACTAGTAATTGACATCTATATTTGGAATATTTATTGTCTTTCTTACTTTCTTTATGGTCTTGCATACCTCACGTAACAATCTAACCTTTGTTTCTTTATCTTACTTGGCTTTAGACACTAGTGCCAACTAGGATTATTGCACCTAAGTGCACTCATACCCTCAGGGTGCCCTCAACCTCTTTGTATCTTTCTCACCCCTTTTGGGCCTCTTTTATATTTTAGGCATCTTTTTTTCTTAGTGGTCGGCCTTTTAGTTATCAATTACAAAATTTAACTAAGGGAATCATATAAATACAAAGCTATGTGATCATAATAAAGGACTAATCTCTAAGAATATATTATCATCACCTAAGGTTGCATCCAAAGGCATTCTAAAAGCATCAAAACATATATATAGCTATCATTCAAAGGAGAAGGGACTACACTTTTTTGCATACACGTCATAAGAGGGGAATTTTATTTTTCCATCCACACATCTACTTATATTGGTACATCTATCTATTTCTCTATATAGTGTGCATCTTGCACAATATCTTCAAATGATATCATTCTTGCACACACAAACACATGTGAAATACATGGATTCGAGATGTAGTATAGTGTTTGGTCATAAGTTCACTCTGTCAAGTGACCACTAGGGTCAACTCGACTACCCATTTACATCTTTTTTTCTTTTTAGGATTTTATGTGTTTTGGGGTTTTATATGAGATCATTTCTATTATTGGTTGCATGAAATTTCTATAGACATAGTGTGATGTGCATGTGGCCTACATTGAAGAACAATAAACATATTGTGACACTACAAAAATAATTTTTAATAGTTTTGGGTTCCAAGAAGTCATGAGCCAGTATCACCCATATGTCCCCTCGACCCAATCCAGCACCTGGTATGGATTTTTTCAAAATTTTTGTTATTTTTTTAGTGTGAGTGCAATGATTCCTCCTCTTGTTCAATAGTTTTCAAATCCATCATACTTTAGAATTTAGTGTGAAATTATCTAAGTCTCTTGTTCCCTCTCTTTCACCTAGGGTTTCATTTTTATCTAGCTTATTTCTTAGGTCGGATCTATACTTTATTGCTTATTATTGCATTGTGAATATATAGGGTTTAGCATAAATTAATTTTTTTTTAAATCACTAAATACGATTATGGTTATACTTTAGATGAACCACTCTTACTAGGATACACCAAGGATTAGAATTTGGAGATATTTCGATATCAAGTATCACCTGTAAGTTAATTTTAACCTTAACATAAATAATTTCAATGTCTCCTCACAAAACATGTATTTTTATTTTAACCATGATGAAGATGATATGATTGATGATACTTCTTTCTTTAATCCTCTTAAAAATTTGATCTCACCCACTTTTGGAGGTTCATGTCTCCCACAAACATGCCATCCGTTTGGCCTCTTCCTTCTAGAAATATCTAATATCATAATTCCATATGTGTAAAAATATACCTTTTTTGAACCACTCCCACCTAATCTATACTCTACAAACATTTGTGTTCATGATAATCTTTATAAGTTTTGGAGCTCAAAATTACACCCACATTTAGATCATAAAAACCTGAAATTTCAGTCAACATGGGACTGTCTCCAAGTTGTGGGACTCAAACTGAGAAAAACCTTCAGAGAAGGCATGCTTCCTCTACTTACTCCTAATACTAAACTCTCTTAGAACTGAAATGAAACTATCTAACTCTACTCCAACTTTCCAAGGGACAAGGGTGAGAAGGAGATGCATAAAATATAAATCCTAATCTATATAGGTGATAGCACCAGAAAATAAGGGGATGAACACTTCAGCAAGAGAGAAAATGGAGGTAAACGATGATGAAGAGGGTCGAGGTGAAGACCACAAGTTAAAATCACATCCCGAGTTCAATTTTCGTGATGCAAAGTAGACACCAAGTTCTGAGATAACACATACAATACACCTGTAAAAGAATGAGAGGGAAGAGAGTACAACAAAACGATAGCTAAGGTAAAAATGAGCCACAAAACAAAGATTTTATTTCTAGATATCATGCATAGATCATTACAAGATAGGAAGAAGATGCAAAACATTTACATAACTTAATTCCAAGGCATATGACCTTAAAATACTTCTGGAACATAAAATGATGCCTTCACATTCTCAAAGTATCCACCCTTAATAATGATCATTTATCTGCAATATATAAAAAATAGTGGAAGAGAGATATAGAGTAAATTAGAGGGAAATTTGAATTCCTTCAACCAATCCCAACCACTTTCATTAATTTCTCTTAGGTAACATGGTGTTGCTTTATTTATCCACTGTTACATGCCTTCTTCAAATGAGCACCCATACCACATTTAATGTTGGTGGTTATGTCACTTTGAATAGTACCTTTGTGTCTTTAGAGAAGTGACCTTGAATCTTGCCCATTTACCTCAATTTGATTCCTAAAATTGAATATTATTGCATACGAGAATAGTAAAATCTTATTAAATTTGCAAATATTTGAAAACTAAATTAAAGGCTGGTCACTTTCTAGCTTCTATGAGAAATCATCATTTTACTTAATTACGTGGTTTTCTACTCAATGTCACGTGGCTATTTGACATCCGCAGATCATTCCTTCGCATTACTACACCCTAGGTCCTCGCGGATTTTAAAACCTTCTGTGGCATGCCCCGATGATGTGACTTGCTTCCCTACAACCGTGGTCTACTTTCCACTACTTCCTTAGCTTAGGGAATTATCCATAGGATCAAGGATTTGAATATCCACCCATGGATCCTTTTCTTTATTCCGCATAACTTCCTTCAAATGCGGGAGATTTCACTTTGGCGGACTTATCTCATTAGCCATGGTTTTTTTCCTTTACACACTCTATTTATCCCGTAGCTCACATACCCTACCGCAACATACTAAAATTCCTCCATGGTTTCCATTTCAAGTCCATGGAAAACTAAGTTGGTCTATTTTGCAAGGGGTGCAAAAATGACACATAAGCTATTAAAGGAAAAGACAATGATTATACTAATAAAAATTTTGAGTAAGATTTACTAGGATAAATATATCCAATGGATCCTTTTAGAGAAAATATTGATGTATTTGGAAAATATATGGAGTTTGGAGGAGTGTTTAAACAATATATTTGTAAATTATTTACGATGGTTATAATATTATAATCCAAAACCACATTTCTAGGTTTTTGATTATAATATGCAAGTTTTAGAGAAAAATCACAATGAAAATATTTTCTATTATGAGAAACATTCACTCAATCAAAATGCACTCAACAAGAATAGGACCATCAACATTATTTTCTAAAATTATGGCATCATTTAAGGCTGATAAATTTGGCAAAGAGGAGGGAATGTTACTAATGATTATTTTATTTCTATGTAAAGGGAATTCAAATGTGAAAGGATCCTGGTTGAGGTAGAATAATCCCTAAAGGTGGTTAGAGTAAATTTGTAAATGATTTTGGATATGAGAGATTCCATAAAGAAGAGGGAATGGTTCCTAAAATCTTATTTAAATAAGGAAAATCATTTCTAGTTGAGATACATGAAGTATCACCTTTGCAGCAAGTAGCACCTTTACATTGTGTTGTGGCACCTTTTTTATTTTTTTCCTACCTTCCGAGAGCTATAGATTTTTATCCTAAACTCAAAACGAATACTTTTTTTCATAGAAAGGTATCAAAAAGATCTATGTAATGAATTTGTCAATTTAGAATTTTATAGGATAATTTATTCATTGTTTTCATTTTCCTAAATATTAGCATTTTAACTACACATTGAGTTATATTTTAATGTTCCAAACTACTAACACTTTTTTTGTAGATTCCTATGCTTACGAAAGATAAAAAATCAAACTAAAACTACTAACTATTTGTTTTGTAGCATGATTAGTTCAAGACATTTGGGTTTATAAATCAAATTACTAACCCTTGTTTTGTAACGCATCCTCTTGAAGACCCAATCATCAAAATACTAATATTTATCATTTAATTTTACCATCTAGCATTTAATTATCTTGCATTTATTATCCTTTTTGTGTGTTTTCCTTTGTTTCTTGTTCATCCTAAAGGCAAAAATGTGTATGCTCTCCTCTCGCATCCTAGGACAATCTTGAGGATCAAAAGTGGACGACCTTCCCAATTTTTCTTTTGGGAGGGGAAGCATGACATGGAATTGATATCTATAGTCTTAAGGGTCTCGTGATATTAGGCTTCATCTCCACGCATGTAGAGATACCTCATGTTCGGTGGGGTACACAAATTGTTGGATAGCTGTCATTATTAGCTAAACATTTTCTTGTTTTAAGAGTAGCATGAAGTAAGGAGCTTCCACATTTGAATACCTAGGCCTTAGAAAACATCCTTGCATCATGTACTTGGGCCCCACGTACCACAAGGTATATCTCAAACTCCCTTAATGAGCTCATACATCCTAGACTAGGAAACCTTGGCACACATATGAGCTATAGTGTAAGGATGCCACACTCCCCAAGATCACTTGCTAGCCAACCCCACATTGGAACATAGGTGGAGAGCCAATTGTGGCACCACATTTTGTGTGTGGTATTGAAAGTGGGATATACGTTATTTCAATCCCACTTGACTAGTTAAGGTGTGTATTGCATCTTTCTTTCTTAATTTTGAACACCCTTAACCATCATATCACCTTAAAATTTTAATCAATAAAACATCATCATAATCAATCATCCTTAATCAAATAATCCCAATCCAAATCCCATCACCATCCTTAATTAACCAACATAATTTAAATCAAATCCCCAAACATATCTTATCAAACCATGTCCTTTAATCCTCAATCCTCATCCTCTCTAAACCAACACGTAAACCCCTATCTCTTTTCAAAATCTATCAAGAAGGTTATCCCATCATTCCCCACCCATCAAATTCAACCATCTCATTTTGATCATGAAATCCTATATACCATCCAACACCTTAATAAAAAAAATCTCAAATTTAATATCTCAAAGATCACGAGGGTTAGATTTGACAAGATTGACGTCAGGGAGTTTGATAAGGTGATCTAGTTTTAATGTGATGAACGATAACAGGGATTTTATATTCTTTCATACTCCAAGGGATAAGATATGCGCTGGAAGCAATAGTTTCTACAAAATGATCAGATGATTGAGAGACGGTTTAAAGGGTGTAAAAAATGAATGCTCCAAGAACGAAGTTGAAAATGTCCTTGTATTTTTAGAGGATCTCATTTTTTACATATTTAGATACCTTTGACTTGATTAATGATGATTTGAAAATCCCCATAGATGTCAAGGATTTGGATGTTGAGTAAGAAAATGATTTGAAGACCTAAGATGAGAGTTTCATACTCGACCATATTTTTTGTGCATTCGAAATTAAGCTTGTAGGAAATATGAATGGGATTTTCCCAAGGAGGGATGATAATAATGTCAATGCCTCCCCCTTATCAACACTTAGATATATCAAAGAATAGTTTCATCTTAAGGGGATTGAACTCTTGATTAATGGAATTAAAATACTTGTTTGGAAAATTCTCGTGAGGAAGTTTCTTATCAAGAAGAGGTGTGTCAACTAATTGATTTGTGATAGCTTGGCCCTTGATTTATTTTGAGAGATGAATTCAAGCTAAAACTCAATCATGAGCATGATCCATCGAGTGATGCAATAACTATAATAAGCCTTAGAATGCATGGTCTTGAGAAGATGAAATCTATAATGATGACAAATGTCTTACATCCTCATCATCCGAATCAACCATAACATGTTGATCATAACATCCTAAAAACCATCAAATAACTCAATCAACAAATATCTGACCTTAAATCATGTATCAACCAATCACCTCCTAAATCATCATCTCCCAACCAACCCTATCAAAATTTCCCCTTTTTAATATCCCTAAATCCTCACACATTGACTTCCTCTTTGAGGAACCCGAATCATCTCAAACCACACTAGGTGATGTAATCAACATAAACCACTATCCCCGTAAGCCAATTTCATCGAATTTTACCACCTTTCTGACTTTGACCTAGACAAGGAGGACCTCATTTATGTCCTTACTAGTTTAGAAACCAATCCCAAAACCACACAACCTTCCCAAACCCCAACCTCCAAATCCCCTATAAACCATCATGATCTAGACCTTCCTTCCATAAAAAAATTATGTGAATAATCCACCACCATAAAAATATCAACTCCTAAATCCAATCATCATAAAACCTCCAATTGAGTCCCATTCACATATCCACAAAAATCCCAACAACTTAACCCAAAATTATTATCCACAACATCTCATCTTTTTTCTATCCTCATCATCTCAATCATACCAATCTGATCCTGCAAAATTTCCCCTAACTAGTCTCACATCCCCTAATCCACCATTAAATGCATACTTTAAGCCTATTTCATCTCCTCAATCACCTAAGCCCAATCCTATAAAAACTATCTCAACCACCGTGACTCTTAAGTCACACTCATCCCCTTCTAACCCCAATCCTAAACCATCTAATATGGCTCCTACACCACCCTCATCCTCTTCATCCATACCTAATCATATCTTACCCCCTTCATCACCTAAACCTAACACTATCATATCCTCTAATCTTATTTCATCTCCACCATCCCCCAATCCTAAAACATCTAACGTGACTCCTAAGTCACCAAATCCAAAACCTAAAAATCATATAACAATCCTCTCCCCACTCCATATCCCACCCAATATAATGAGGATCCTATGCCACCTTCATCTACTTCATTCTCTAAACTGACCAAATCTGATTTGGTTCCTACACCACACCCATCTCCCAACTTTCTGCATCCCAACATCACCCAAATATAATGTTACTCCCATATCACACCCATCAACCAAATATAATGTGACCCCCATATCACCCATCCCATCCCATTCATGTACATCTACTAATCCCAAAGAATCTAATCCTAAGATAAAACCATCTACCTCAAAACCACATACTCCAACCAGTTCAAAATCAAACAAATATACTTCCTCCTTCAAGCCCAAACCATCAAATTTATCCCCCAGGCCTAATCCATGCCCTTCATCTTCTAATCCAAAACAATAAACAATATAATCCAAATCAACCAAAACATCTCATAATCCACCTAATCATGCACCTTTACTTCCTACTACCCCAAAACCATTTAACACAAACCACTTCACTCCTTTAGGAGAATCCTTGACCACCATCTTCCATCATCTAAATACCTTTAACATGATCATCCATCACTTAATCAAATCACAAAATCAAAACCTTCCCAAACCATCATGTTATTGGGAACATGATTATTTTGAGTTTTATTGTACCCATGGACATTCGACCAATCGTTGCATGTAATTTGGGTCTTATGTCCAAATCGTCATTCACCAAGGGATTTTTATCTACTTACCTCTTTATCCACCACCTTTGTATCCAAATCCTCTCCCTAACCATCATCCACCATTGAAATCCCACTCCACATCCAAACATCATCAACCATCCAAATCTCATTATCCCTCATCGACCAAAAACCAAAACAAATCTCACCTCCCATCCTTTGTTAAGTATGACCTCTTAGTGGATGAAAAATTACAATCCCAGTCTCATTATGACCAAAAGACATAATATTACCCATAAAATCATATCCTATGGAAAAAAATATGTTCACTAATATGAAACGTCAAGGCAAAGGCTTAGGCATCTATGAACAAGGCATTTGTGAACCGATCTCCCTTTTCAAAATCTAGGTCATTTAGGATTAGGTTATAAACCTAACATTAACAACATCCCTTCCACTACTCCATCACAACCCATTTCTACCACTCCTCTTGTTAATCCTACCATCCCAACCATTCAATCTAATCACAAATAATTTAATCCTACTATAAATACCAAACACCTAAAAAAGGATTGAGCACATAATTCATCACCTATATATGGATGTTCTTTCCTTCCCACCCATCCTCCTTCCATCGAACATCAAAATTCCTTTGTATATAATCCATTCTTATCATAACATCAATTCATATCCTCTTCCAATCCTTTCATTTGAAAACTTTTCTAGATTTCTCACACATGTAGTAAGTCAATAGTACCTACTACATTTGTGTGGCTTTAGTCTATCATTACCTCCAACATTCAAGCACAATTATCCTCTTAGAGATCCACACACTTTAACACACTTAATAATCTTATGGTAAATACCCTTGGGTACATCTTTTTACAATCTAACTAATGTCATCTCCACACTCAATTCCCTCCCCTCATCAAACCACTAGTGATTCTTAACCCCTTAAGAGTTCTCAAGAGTGTGGACTTCTTTATGTAAAAAAAATTAAAATATCTAAAAGAAAAAATCATATCAAATAAAATCCACTGCAAGACTCTCTTTAGGGGTGTTTCCAACATCTCTACTGGGGCTATAGACACCTAGCTGGAAATAGAGAAATGTTGTGATAAGAATAGATACATCTCCATCAGGGCTAGGGACACTGACAAAGAAAGAAATGCACGACTTATCCTTCTATTCACCCTCCATGCACCTATTTAACTTGATCACTCCCTATGCATTAGTTATTTTATCTTCACATACAACCCATTAATTATTCACTTCAAATAGTAATTAACCATCACAATCACACGCACTTTGATCTCATAGATACATAGGGCTTACATGTTGTCAGACTATTGTTTAGACATTGGTCACACTTTTATTTTAGTCCAACTCTTACATTACAACATGTGCCGAAAGGCTCATATTTTATTCATCACTGATGATATTTTCCTCCCATCCATCACATCCACATCCTTTTTCCCTTAGATCAAACATATGTGGGCATACGATGATCCATTCCTTTTAATTCAATCCTTATCATATCCCATTTCGATGTCATCATCATGACTAGGGACAACCTTACTACCATCCATTGGGAGCATCATCCATTTTATATACCTCTCACTTCCCATCCTACCCTACACCTTGGGAAAATCAAACCCTTTCATCCATCCACATAGGCCACCCTACTTTTGACTTTGGGGCACACCACATCTATCCCTCAATCTATCCCCCTATACTTGGGATCATATAATATCATCTTCCATATCCCCCATTTAATCCTATACCACATCCCTCATCCTATCTATCTATCTCCCATACCACATCCCATCTAATCATAACCCATAACCTAATACCTATCTATCCAATCCACCCAATTTCTCTCAACACTTCCCTTTCATCCTACCTAAACATGCTTTTGGAATTATAGTAGAAAGTCACATCCCACCTTTCATCCCTTTGCATTACCCCTATGAATTATCCCATCCCGAATCCTTTTTTCTTACCTTCCCCCATCCCAAATGTAAAATGTCAACATCCAAACATCAAATAATCTACACATCCAAAATCCAAACATATAAAAATCTAAACATTTAAAAATTAAAAATTTCAAAAATATAAACATCCAATATCTAAAATCTAAAAATCCAAACATCTAAAATCTAAACATTTAAAAAATCTACACAAAGATCACAAATTTACAAAAATTCAATGTGTGCGTTTGCTTTCGTGTCTACATTTACATTTTGGCTGATGATATGAGGCCCCTTTTGTTTATTTTTCTTTTACATAGTCCAATGATATGAGGACCATCTTTTTGTATTAATTTGTCCAATGATATGAGGATAAGGGCATTTGACAATTTAATCATCATGGTCTTTATACCTTGATGCATCTTGCTCTATGCCACATTCATAACACTACTAATGATGATAACAATGGGAAGTTTATGGTAGCACACCCCCTTATATCATCATCTTTTAGCCTTATCATCATCGCATCTAATCATCATCATCATCATCATCTAACTAACTATCTAACCTCCTCATCCTCCCATTGAATCAATCCTTTATCAATAAATCAAAATCAAAATCCGAATCTTATCTTCTCGCATCCAACATCTCAAATCCTCACCCTAGCTAGGGAATCTTCTAGCAACCTCTCATTAATAAAACTCGACCATCATCCCAATCCCTCTCCTCATCAATGACCCATCATCCACATCAATCTAAAAACAAATCCTTATTATTTCATCCAAACATACTTAATCTCCTAATCCCCTAAATCTAATCAAACCTCAACCCTACCATCTTCAAATCAAGCATCCTTAAAGATAAATCCCAAATATTCAATCCTCACCCCTTGAAAAAGGCATCCTATAATCCAAAATACTCAAAACCTAACCCCTTCTCTAGGGCATTTGAATCCAAAATATTCACCCTTTTCATACATCATTGAATGGGGCATACCCTTTTCCAACATCAAATATATACTAATCCTCTACACTCCTAGCTTCTAATCCTCTAATCCTACATCCCCATGAACCTCAACAATCCTTATATATAATATCCTTAACCCCTCGAGTGGGGCATCCTACAATCCAACCCCTTTCCTCAATCTTCTAATCCTCTAATCCTAATCCTTTAAATCTTCAAATATTCTAATCCTCTAATATTATTCCTCTGAATCCTCAAATCCTCTCCTACTCCTCTAATCCTCTCTCATATACTAACTTGACCCTTTCCTCTCTTGAGTAGTTACACGACTCATTCCTCTGCATCTAACCCATAGATGGGGCATCATATCACTAACCTAACACCTTATCTTCTTTTTCTTTGAACGTTCATTGCTGCACAATAACCATTCAAAGAGGGGGAAATGTAGACATCTAAAATGTCGACATGATTAATTATGATCAATCTATCCTACAAATATCCCAACATCATGCATATAATATTTAATCGCAAGATTAATTATTATTATTTAATCCATTTTATCATTTTTACCCATTATCATTTATCACATCATTCCATCATTAATCCTCTTAATTCATTATTTTATCCCATCTTATCATTAATCACTTTTATTTCATTATTATATCATATTATCCTATCATAATCCTTATTAATATTGTTTAGGAATATAATATTCCTACATCTACCTACACACCTACCCTACACATCCCTACACCTATCCCTTCCATATAATCTCACCCTAATCATATTTTTTCAACCTAATCTAATCCTAAAACTAATCACATGCTCCACCTCTAAATCTAGAGGCTTCTATTTCTAGAATCCTCTCTAACCTTCTCCTTCTATTGAATTTTTAATTCAATGGAAGCTTCTTCCCTCCATGAATTTTGAATTCAAATTCTAGAGTCTTCCACTTTAGAATCATCACATGTATTCTCCTCCCTTGATCCAAATCCAACTTGGTTTCATCTTATCCATTGAATACTCTACCCCAAAACTATAAATTGAACTCTCATCCTCCATGAGAGCATGAAATTAGAAATACATAACAAGATCTGCCATTTTATTTCATCAATCATCCATTTTATCCTCTTATCCAATCAATCAATCCATTCCTTCAATCCAATATATCATCCATCCATAATCTTCATCAAAAAATCCAAAGGTAATTAAGGGGAGAAGTTGCTTGTGTGTCTCCACCAAAATTTTGAGCAACAAATAATCAATCAAGAGAATATCCAACACAAAGGAGGATTTTTTCCACTTTTATGTAAGTAAAGTATTTGTCTCTCTCCCTCTTCAATCCATTGCTCTATCTGATATTTTGTTTGAGAAGATTATCTTAGGAGAACAAGTTGTTATTTTTCTTGAATTCACTCACTAATCTTTTCTTGCATTGCAACAACAATAAGATAAATCATAAATGGAGAAGTGTGAGGTACTTATAGGAATGTTTCTACAAATGTAAAATATAAAGAGGTGGTTAAAGTATTCACATTATCAATCCTCAGCGTGAATTTATATTTTTAAATATTGTTTTCAGGTTATTATGGTTTTTATTGCTTTACACACTTTAAAATAGTTAGAAGAAATATATTTTGAAAAATAGTATTTCACTTTGTAATGTAAAAATTAATATCAAAATATTGAATAATGATGTAGAATGGTAAATACATCTATAAGTATGTTGGTCAATAATTTTTCGTGTTGCAAATTATTGGTTTCTAACAATGGTCACGGGGTTAAGCCCCTCCTTCTTGTGTATAGGAGACTCTTATTATTGAATTTAAACTAACAAACACTTGTGGGTGGCGATTAGGATTGGTATCACATAGGAATTATTCACTAAACATGTGGCAAAGTGATTATACATGGTATAAGGGAAGAATTATCATTGAAGAGAGGTAAAGGGGAGTTGGGGAAATAAGGATAGAGAGGGTTAATGTTTTGAGTAGGATTAAATAATTCACATAAAATAACTAGAGTAGGTACACATTCAATTAGAAGAACACAAAAATGCTAAAAAAAAATAAGACTAACAAATAATAGACACAAAATTCTATTGATTCATTTATCAAAGGCACCGATACCTTTCTTAGTTTTACAAGATCGTCATGTTTACAAAGTTATAAATTAGAGAGAGAGTAGAGGAACATAGATAAGGAAAAATAGGAAATGCATCTTTTAATTCTTGATGTAGTAGTGGTAAATGTCAAAAACATACAATCAATCAATAGTTTTCAACCTTTTGGAATAGAGAATCCATTCCAATTTATAGCATTAGAGATTGTCTTCTTATCTCCCCCCACATGAATTTTCACCTTCCCTCATCAGTTGTGACCTTCCAAATTCCTAGAAAATAAAAATGAGAATTTTTCTTAATGGTGAAAAAGGACAATTACAATGTGGAATTGAAGGTCACTTAAGTGAATAACACAAAATAGGGAAAAATTCATTTTCAATGAGGAATTAGAATATAGAGAGAAGAAATAAGAGAGATAGAGAAGGGTTGACTAATCCGATTAAGATGAAAATTTTGTTGATTTGAAGCACGGTGATCACAATACCATCCTTCTTGAGGTACAAGAACATTCCATAATATTGAATGATTGTTTAGAATGATTGTTGTGAGACATTATAATGTGAGCCTAGGATGAATGCGGACATCACTCATGATGGTTCTTTCCTGACCTAATAATGAGATTGAGGATCACTTTCTTACTTCTTAGGTTTTCATGTTTCACCGTAGTGATCATAAATCAAATCTATTGTGCTCAAACCTTGTGATACTTATTGTTCCCTTAATGAAATGAATATTCATCATGCATGTGAATAGATTAAACATTCTTGTAAATATGATGCTCCGAATTAACATCATCACTTTCATACCTTTCATGGATCTAGAATATTATTTGAATATTAGGATTCCTTTTCCTAATAGTATGAATTATCGATGAATGTAACTTGAAGGAATGAATGAGAATTAGTTCCATGTTCTTGTCCTCCAAATTGCACTAAAACACTAAAATTCCACCTCCTCTAACTTGTAAGATGTGAGCTCATTATCAAACCTAGATCAAGTGCTTAGAAACACTTGTCGAGGTATGAATTTATTAAGATGACCTCCATCCTCACTCATGGTGATATTCTCTCATCATGCTCATGATGATCATCCTCTTGATGAATTTTAATTTCAATTGAGCTCTTGATTCTTTTCCAAACTATGCACCAACTTCATGTTTTCCTAATTTCACCCATTGTCCAAGTGACTTTATTTTGCACATAGTGATTTAGTATTATTCATTCCTCATCATAGTGTTATTTATTTAATTTCTCTTTCATGAATTAATTTGATCAGGATGGCCCCCTTCATCACAATTGGAATAAGTTAGATCATCCACCCTTTTGCATCGGAATGTGCCTTACATGAATTACCTTTGGAACAATTATTTCATATCCTATGGGGGTTTATTTTCATTTTTGTGCTAAAATAAACCTTATTTGATTTGAAATGATCGAAACAAATCAATTAGATAAGAAAATGGAAGTTTACAATGCTTTTAAGCTCAATTTTAGGACTTATTATTTTTAGTAGGTCTTGGTAGGACTACTATTTTAGCAAATTTTCAATGTTTTCACTTCGATGCTTCTTTCTCATTAGAAATTCCAAGAATACTTAGGATTCTCCTTTGATTAAAACTTACTATATTTGGACATGCCTTGCCATGAAAACATGGTATTTTTAGTACGTACACCGAAAAGTGACATGATTGTAGTGAAAATAGTCTTAAAATTATGGGTTTTATTCCAAGATTCCTGCTCTCCGATTTTTAGATGATTCCCTAATCTAAATGAGTTGGAAAATGATATTTTCATAAAAGGGGATAGAATACTAATAAAAACTTAGTACTCCATATATCATAAAATTATCCACCTCATCGTGCAAGAAATAACTGAAATGAAATTAGATTGTTTGAGGATCATTCTCTCTAAGTTTAAGGGATTTTATCCAGTCATATCTTTAGAAAAATGTAAAATTATTTGAAGAGGGCATAATTATAAGAGGAAACTCAATCCTCATTTTCCTTAAAAATAAGACACCTCATTATCGAAGACATGGTTCGATGAGATTATATTTTTCAAGGATCATTAACTCAAAGTATCATAAGATTTCACCTGTCAGATCTCCATAGAATGAAAGAATTTTTTTGTTTCCATTTAGTTGCTATGGTATGACATCCATTAATCAAGGTTGAGGATTGTTTCACAGTAATTTCATGAAAATTGATAACTCGTAGTGAAAATGAGTTATAAATGAGTTTTGGTGAGGTTTTAACTCATCTTGTTAATTGTTCTTTGACCCACGGTTGAAGTTTGGGTTAAAGGTGGTTAAAATATGGTAAAATTGTTAAAATTGTGATAATAGGGAATATAAGTGTGCCTTAGAGTAGTATTATGATAATTTTTGGAATGGGGGGGAGGTCAATGAGATGAGGGGACTCGGAAAAGCACTTACGGAGCTCGGTGAGGTCACATGGGGGTCAAGGAGCTTCAAATTTACATGGGGCATG
This sequence comes from Taxus wallichiana var. yunnanensis, assembly GCA_018340775.1. Taxonomy (NCBI): domain Eukaryota; kingdom Viridiplantae; phylum Streptophyta; class Pinopsida; order Cupressales; family Taxaceae; genus Taxus; species Taxus wallichiana. The sequence goes on from CM031239.1 coordinate 958,631,864, forward strand.
TTTTATTTTCCATTGTCCCCTAGGGTAAAGGAGAAAATTGGGACATAGAATTATGCCCATGGTGAGGGAGTGAGACTACACTTTTGTGTCCCTTATGTCCTCCTTGCACTATCAGGGAAAACATGACAAATGAGAAACACAATGTAGAAAATTGGGCCTTGGGGAGGAGGATTATGGTGCGATTTTGTGTCCCTAATGTTCCTTTTTCCAAAGGGGATAATTGGGACACACAAAAGTGAAACACACACCTAGGACATGAATGGAAAGCCATTTTTGAATTATATGTCCATAAATAGGTAGGAAACTTACCTTTTTCACCTCGAAGGATTATAATAATGTTTTGGGGTAAAATATAATATGATTTTGACTCAAAAACACATTATAAGATCAATGGAACAACATCTAGAACTTAAATATTCCTAAAATTTAAAATGTAGCCCAATTTTGTTTGGAACAAGAAGCCAGGTAATTGTACTATTTGAAAATGATTCATGAAACCTTCAAACCTCAGATAACAATTTATTTTTCCAAATTATAGATAATTCATATATATTTTCAATACCTATTTTATTTCCTCCTAACTCCTTAAGGATTGCCTAGAATCATCCAGATAATTCAAGTTTTCCAATTAGGGTGTTTGTTCCTTGCACATAGGAAGCCCGATGTTGAGCAAATTGTCCCTGAATGAAAAATTATTTCCTAAATCTTCCTAAATTTCTTCCAAAAGCTTCAAGTATATCTAACACTACCATTGGATGCTTAATATATTTTATGAACTCTCTCGTAGGGTGTATACAGGCTCCAAAATGACCAAAATTGGTCTTTCTAGGTTTCCAAGAAGACGAGTCTTTCATTGAATCTAACTAAAATAACATATCACCTTGAGTAATTTTATCTGCACATGGAAATATACTTAATTAACTTGTTATAAATTTCCTCTGAGATTATATGGGGGTGAGACAAAATGTAGGTTTTCCAGAGGAAGGATGCACGGTGACCAAGAGGAAAGGTTTCACTTAGGGACTTAGTTGTCATGATTTTATTTTTTTAACTTTCATACTATATTTTGCATTAAAACTTATAGATCTAGCTTGGTGACATTGTAATGTAAGGGTAAATAGATAACCTTGGGCATATCATGGGATATTACACCATTTTTTTTTCATTGGGTTACAAAGTCATTACACTAAACAATAAGAAAAGCTATGAACACAACCAACACACAACAAGGAAAGGAAACACAAAATGGGAAGGGAAACAAAAAAAAAATGGAAACATCCTAAACCACCTATGTTACATGTAAGGACAACCTATTTTCATTGAAACACCAATTCTTACCAAATTCTTACTCATACATGGGTATCATTAAATGCCTTTCTTATGCAAATCCATTGAAAGACTCATTGAAATATGAACCCTTTTTTAATATCTTGAGAAATATTGCATCATGGTTTTGGTGAGTAAGGATACATTTAGTCAATCCATTTCCTTCTTCATTTAGACACATTTTTCCTTATGCTCATTGATTCCCAAGATCATACCAGTTGTTGATTTTCCTTCACTTATATAAGAATGAGTCTTGATCATCCTACGTTTATTATTCTCACACGGAATCTTATGATATTTGATATGAATTTATTCTTTGTTTTCCATCTACTTCATGACCACCATTTTCATGATTTGATTATCAACATATGTTTTAGGGTTTTAACACTATGAAAAGGCTCTTGATGCCTTAAGTTTCTCAATTACTCCAAGAAACCTTCTTTTAAGCACACCGACTATTTCTTGACTTGCTTCTCTATATAGTATGGTGTGTATATTTCTTCATTATATTATAAATATAATGAGCACAAGGTTGGGCATACAACATTGAAATCATCATCTTGTCCATCTTGTCTATTTTGAGCTTCAAAATCCATCTTCAAGATGAAAACATCATTTCCTTGAGGGGAGTCAAAATTGCACGATGAAAGCATATTCTTGATCATACATTCATTGTTGAGAAGGTTTTCATTTTGAAAAAATCATCCTTGGGATAAAGAACCATTCCATCTATCCACTCTTCGTTGAGAAGGTCTTCATCTTCATGAAAGGGAATGAGCACAAGATTGGGGCTGAAATATTTAGATTATCATTTTCCCAATCTTGAACACCATGAACTAGGGATATGATTTCCATAAATAATCCATCATCTTCTTGATTAGATTCAACTTTGATAAGATGAAGCATTTTTTCTCATTGTAATATCCATTCTCTCCTAATAAGAAAGAGAAAGCTTCATATTCACAATCATACTTATTGACAAAATATTCATTATGAGTTTTAAAAAATGATTGGAAACATTGGACACACCTGTAAAAACTTTGTTTTCCATCATTTTGCATTCATTACCCACATTTCTCATTACCTCGGGGTTTCTTTGTTACAATTAAATACTTTCAAGACCATCATCACCATTAAGTAGAGAAACTATGTTCATGCTCACATTGGGAAGTACATGCTTTTAAATTCTAATTCCATCAAGTCATGATGTTTTTGTATGACCTGGATCTATGACACTTAGATATTCTTCCATCAACATGGGAAGCTCAAAATATTATTCGAAGCTATGGAAAACTTATAAGCCCTTGAATTTTGAAATAGGATATCCACTATTAAATAATATGGTCTCTAAACAGTGTATTTCATTTTCTTGATGGGGATGAGTTTCTTCATCTTTCCATTGACCATAATGGTGGAATGTGACCAATTCATTTGTATATATCCCCCAAATTCATGATAGAATATTTGGATTATTGACATACCACGTGAGGTGGGCATGTCCTCTATAATAATTTTCATTGTGATCTTCTTGTCACAAAAATCTACAAATGCTACTTGAGTATCCTTGACCTTCCTAACAAGAGGTAATTTTTTTATGGATTAATAAAGGCCATTAGTAGGAGAGAGAGAGAGAGAGAGGCCAAGGGATTTAACAACCTTTATAGGCATGACATTGTCAAATGCACCAGAGTAAATAATGTAATTATTTAGTTTGTATCCATTCATCAACAATGCTAGATAGAAAGGTTCAATTTTCCCATGACGTGGAGGGTGTGGAAACAATATGGTTATGAGAAGGAGTGGTATGAGGAGTGGGAGGTAGTTCTTTGGTAGTGGAATTTTTGGAACATGAAACTAAACTACTTCCTTTGATAAATAGGACAAACCTATCAATTTGCTTGGGATGATTCTGCAAGTATTTAAACTCAGAAATATAAATTATTTATTTATTACAGTGGTAAATTATGTCAAAAGGAAAAGAAGTTGTAGGCACATCAAGAACTATGAAATATTTTACATGATTAGGATTATCATTTTTAGGATCAACATAGATAGAAACTAATTTTACAAGAGGAGATGAATAAGACTTTCCCAAAGAGGAAGAAGAATTTTTGATTGAGGTAGTCTTGGGATTATTCTTAGTTGTTCCTGTAGAAACATACTTTGAAGATCCTCTTTTCATTGTTTTTTTCATAGAGCCATCATTTAAGGATCTAAATGGTTATCTTGAGAAGTAGAAGAGGAGGATCCTTTCTCTATTTGTGATCATGTAACATTTCATATGAGTAGCTATCTATGGATTATTCAAATTCCTCATTTGGTGAGTACTCAAAATACCTAATCCTAGAACATTCATCTTACTCTTCTTCTTAATTTTTGGATTCAGTAATTTATTCTCCTTCATCTTCATCGGTTCCACATGTTGCATTACTGGTGGAGATTTCAAGGAAAGCCTTGGGGTGCTCCTGCAATCTGATTTTTGTTCTAGTTTTTTATGATGCATGTTAGGTAACTTCATTCTTCAACATTGTCAAATCATTGGCCAAATTTTGTAGAAATGGATTTGCTCTTTCATCTTTGGAAATTTGGGCCTTATCCTTCATTGAATGATTCTTTATCTTCCCTGACATGATCAAGTCATCTTCCACTCCAATTGTAAATAAAAAATCATGCACATATTACTATTTTACTATACCACCAAGCATGTTGTTATATACATGGATCTTAAGTAAGAAAAAATATTCACTCGTGACAAACTCCCTAGTCCATTTGTTTGATTTGGTTGTTTCTATTGTCTTTCTCTCTCACATATGTCACTTCTATACCTAGTTCTGATCAGGTCATAGGGATCCTTTTTTTTCATTCTTCTCACATTTGTCGTCAGTTATCCTAGGACTCCAACTCCCAGGCACTCCTTTCCACCCTGGGTGCTCTCATCCTCTTTATTATTATTCACATTTTTGACATTTTGGTCAGCCTTTTTAGTTTTCTTACTCCTATCCGAGGTCCTAGTTTGCATGTCGTGTCACTAGTTTTGAAATTTAGACAAGATATCCCTATATATACACAACATACATACTATTATAAGGGAGGGAAATTCTAAAGGGCAAGCATATATATACTATCAAAGGGACTACATTTTTAGGATAATTACTCTGCATAGGAAGGGTAATTTATGAATTCCATCTCACACATTTACATTCTATCTAGCTATAGCCCACTATCTTAGCTTCATTAGTGCAAGGGAAACCTAAGGATACTATTTCACACACAAGCACTCAAAACTACATGGATTCTGGAATGTAATGTAGCACTCGGTCATAAGTGAATCCTTCGGATGACCACCAAGGTCAATCTAACTTCACATATTTCATTTTATATCCTAAATTGATATGTTTGTGAGATTATGCAAGTAGTTGGGGTTTTTGTTGCAGGTTACAAGTAACTTGTAAATCCAAGTGTGAATATCAAGCAATTAATAGGAAATTACAGTGAAACCCTAGAGACATAGGAAAAATCATATTCTAACCCTTTGCATAGTCACAAGCACCTACAAAAGGTCTTTAGTGCCCAAGAACCCTCACCCTAGCCTAGGTACCCATGTCCATCTCTATTTGTATACTCTAGAATTGGTATCAAGCATTTTTGACACTATTCCTACCCTATTCATCAATTACTCCTATTCAGATCTACTTCGTATGAAAATCAAATAAGTGCCCTATCTCTCTCATTTACTTATAAATTTGCATATTTAGAGTACTTAGCATTTGTATTCTATTGTATATTATCATAATGACTTTGAAATTAGATTTTATAAACATATTTTTATTAAATAACTAGTGAATAGTTCTTGAGAATTGTCCAAATTGTTTGGTTGAGATCTTTGTAGTATGAAACTAAATTTAGGAAACTAGGCATTCACAAAGAACCTTTTCTGATTATCTGTAGTAGGACGAGTAATAGTGGGAATATTTTTTATCAACTTATTGAAATTTACTACAAATTATCTCATGGACTCTTGCAGTTTTTTCTTTATCCAAATTATTTAAACAAGGAGGGCCTGATCATCTTTTGCAGTCTTGAATATTTATTTAAACCCAGTTTTCATATCCACCCAATCACTAATTGAGCATGATGGAAAGTAGTAAAACCAATCGTAGTAGCATCTAATAATGATTCCACAAATAACTGCATGGAAACATCTTAGTGTTACACTCCAAAATGCCACAAGATATGATGAAAAATTTGATATGATCATCTGGTTATTACTTTCCATCACCATAGAATTTCTTAAATTTATTTCTTAATCCTTTTGGAAGTTTATGAAGTGGTGGAACCAAGGCCAACTAACTAGTATTCTATCCTCATGGCAGAGGTATAAACATTATTTCTTCTTCTTCCTGGTTCTTATTCTCTTTCTTCTTTAGGATTAATGAGGAATAATGGTTCAATCAACTGCTATTGCAGTGTGATCTTCAAGTGAGTATTCAAGAACTTGTTCGAAGATTTTTATGGGTGTAAGAATGAAATATTCTTCTTCTTATGGCTCAAACATAAGATTATGAAATATTGCACTTCCTCCTACCTGATATTTTCTACTAAATTTTCATTCTACCAATTTTTCTCAGAGTATTAGAAAAGAAAAAATCTAGAAGAATGCAAAGTTATCACTAAGGATTTTGAATATTCAGACAACATTTTTCGATATATTTCAGTTTTTTGAATTTTTGAGGATTTTTAAATATCTAATTTTTTTATATTTTCAAATATCTTTTATGGGTGCACAAAGGGAAGATCTTCTTCGTCACAGAAAAGTCACCATAAACTGTTGGTGAAATAATTTATCATGTCGCAAAATTATTGTTTTCCACCAACGGTAAAGGGGCTAAGCCCCTCCTAGTTGTGTATGGGAAAGCTCACATTATTAAATTAAAAGTAACTACCAGAACTGTGGGTGGTTGTTAGGAAGGGGATCACATAGGATTTTCCACTAAACATGTTGTAAAGTGATTGTATAAGGCACAAGGCAGGAATTTACAGTGAAGAGAGGTAAAGGGGAGTTTGGTAAATAAGGAGAGAGATGTTTACTGTTGTGAGTAGGCTTACATAATTCACATATAATAACTAGATTAGGTCCACATTAAACTAAAATATCAAAAAAATTCTAAAAATGATAATACTAATAAATCATAGTCCACAAAGTTCTATTGATTCATTTATTAAAGGCACCGATACCTTTCTTGGCTTTACAAGATCATCATGTTTACGAAATTTTAAATTAGAGAGAGAGAGTGAGTAGATGAACATAGATAGGGAAGTAGAAGAAATGGATCTTTCATTATTTAATGTAGTAGTGGTAAATCTCAACAACATACAATCAATCAACAACTCCCAACCTTTTGGAATGGATAAGGCATTCCAATTTATAGCATTACAAATTGTCTTCTCAAATCCTCCAACATGACTTTTCACCTTCCCTCATCACTTTGTGACATTTCACATTGTTATGAAACAAAATTGATCATTTTTCTTATTAATGAAAAAGGGCCCTTATAATGTTTTTTTTTATTGAGGGAAAATAGTTTTGAAGGAACTATACCCTATATACAAAAGGGCTCAAAAAGATATAAGTGAGAGAAACAACCCAAAGAAGGGAAAAACAACTAACCTCAGAGGGCTCATCAGCCAGATAAAACAACAAATTAGAAGAAAGGATCCAGACGTACAATGATCCAAAAAGAAGAAGAGATCAAAAAGAAAACAATAGATATCTATCATAGAATATCTCCACCAAAAAAAAGACTCTAGTTCCACCAAATATCAAGAACTTTGAACAAGATGAAAGAAAGACAAAGCACCACGTTACTTGATAGCCCTGTCAATCTTGGTTTTGATCACTTGTAGCGAGACAAAGAAAGCAATGGCTATGGCCTGAGAAGATTCTTTCAGATCCGACCTGAGCAATTTCCATATCCCTTTTCTCTTTGGGGCCCCAAATGTCTTCATTAACCCCGCTTAGGCTGCATACACTATGAACATGTTGTTCAATGAAATTATAAATACTTTTAAGAGCAGATAGGATGTAGTCATTACGACTTTTTGCATTTCCCATTCTGCCATCCAAAGACTGTAACTTCTTGAATACTTCAGCAATAACCCCCTCCTCATCATCATTTTGCAGTAATCCTTTTCCCTTAGCTTTTTCCATATTTTTGATAACCCTTTTGAGCTCTTGTATTTCCTTTTCCATCCTGTCCACTCTGACCATCAAATCCTCCTCCTTAGGCTCCTCCATCGGTTGGCTGATGTGCAGGAGGTTCTTAAGCAAGCTCTAGGTCTTTGTGGCTTCTAAGAACCTTTTGAGAAGTAGGGATCTTAGTTTTCATGCCCTTTCTTTTCTTGCTAGATGCAAAGCAGAATTTCATCAATGGGGGAATGAAGGCGGTGTGAGCAGGGGGAGGAATGGAGGAAGAGGGTGGAGCAGGATTCACGCGGGGATAGTTTGAGCAATGACGATGGATAAGCAGAATTAGCCCTTGATGTAGAGGGACTACCCTAGAATGGCTCTGCACTTCCCTAACGGATTTCTCCAGCGAGTTTATCAAGTAGTGAGGGAAGCTGATGGTTATATTTCTACGAAAGTGGTTAAGAAATATCAAATGCTTTTGAGGTATAGTAACAAATCTCCCTTCAAGAGTTACATACCTAACAACCATCCTGGCTAGCTCAACAAAAGGCTCAGGAATCGAAGCCACCTTGATGCTAATGTTACAAACTCAAGATTCTCCCCATCGTCCAAGAATTTCTTTGTCTCCACCTCCTGTCTACCTTCTTACTAATTTGGTGCCATCAAGATGAGTCCCATGATGGGCGATTGATCTCAACCTCCATGTTGCTATATTTAACAAATCCGATTCTTCCATCCCTCTCTGCAAATTTAATAGAAATATCTTGATCAAAACCTTGAATCCTTTCTATCAAATTGAAGATGAAGGTAGTTCCAGAGCACGGCATCCTCTTTCCATGCTGGATTGTGGGTGGGCTCTTTTTTGCATGGTGGAACCCCCATTTTTCCATTGTTTCTACTCTCAACGGTAAAGATGTTAGCACTATGCGTAGCAGATTTAACTTTGTTTTTGAATCTTTCCCTTCCATGAAAGAAGATGTAATTATTAGACCATACTTTGTAATTAGTGACCCGCTCCTTGGTGTTCTCCCTATGACAAGAAATGATGGCTGTCCAGTTCACACAAATCTCATCAATCACACAAATCTTATATGATGTCATCATTTTGTACTTAAGAATCCGCTCATTAGCATCAACATTATAGCCGTTAGTGATGATTTTCTCAGCCATGTAGATCATTGATTATGTCTTTATTAACTTGAATGGGTAGAACGTCCCCCCTTAGCCAAGTTTGAAAAGTATTGGTAACTCTAAAGTTTTCCAAACCATCTGCGACCCTATTGCCTTCCCGATAGGTGTGAATGATTTTAACATTTTCAAAACTCTTGCATATATCAGTAGCTTCAACAATGAAGTCTCTAATTGACCAGCTGGGGTGTTGCTTTTTGTTTAATAGATTGATGATGTTCAGAGAATCACCCTCAATTATAATATTCAGAATATTACAATCCCTAGCTAGCCTTATTCCCCATAGAGCAACAAGAGCTTTAGAGTAATGATTAGTTTGCATACCCATTTTTAAAAGTAGCAACAAAAACAACCTCTTTGATCTCTCGATGACTCCTCCACCTCCGAATTTCTTTTGAGGCCCCATAAAAATTTAACTTATGCCAAGCATTAGGAGGCTTAGTCCATCGGATGGTGGTTCTATCCATACCATTTTTATTCTTTTTGAAGGTAGTGTCAATATTCCAATCAGTCGAATGTATTGGTAAAGTCTATTTTTAGGAGGTTTAAATCTAGCAATATTATCCTTCACAACAATGATAATTTCCTTGTAGACTTTGTTACATGCCTTTCTAGTGTTTCTGAAAATACCATCATTACGAGCCTTCCAAACTTGCCACATAGTGTGAGGTAAAACAAGTTGCCACAATCTCTTCACCACACAATGCTTATACGGAGAGTCCCATTGTTCCTAGGCTTGAAGACAAGTAAGGGGAAAGATCCATTCGATTAAATTTTGTAAAAACAAGATGCCAAATTTTGGAAGCGTACTCACAATGAAGAAATAAATGCTTTATGTCTTCTACCTCTTCTTGACACATGCAACATCTATTCGACATGATGAATCCCTTCTTAATGAGGTTGTCATTAGTCAGAATCTTTCCTTTAATGATGAGCCACCAAAATAAGTTCACTCTAGGGGTTAGCTCTGGCATCCACAACTTATGCCACTTAATTTCACTTTCAATAGAGGCAAAGAAAGAATTGTATCATGATTTAACCGAGTATTCCCCATCAAAAGAATCTTTCTAGATGAGTTCATCCTTAAGATTTTGATTATTAATATGGATTAGAGAAAGTTGATTATGTAAATATGAAACATCAGACTGTACATTATCTTTCTCCACTTTTAGGTGTTTCCATTTTCTTTTATTTTCATCCACCTCAATGTATCCCTAAATTTTGTGTCCATACTTGTGATTAAGCTATCTTTAATGTGTCCATAAGAAGAAATCCAATTAAAATCAGTCCATTTATCAGTCCAGAAGTTAATGTCTTGCCCATCCCCAAGCTTCCAGCTACACCCCTGAGAGAGAATATGTCTACTGTGAAGAAGATTGTTCCAGAAAATAGAACCATTCGGAAGAGACTGATCATAAATAAAGGAAATCTTGCTTTGGTTTGAAAGGTATTTGATCTTAACCAACTCTGTCCAAGGCTTGTGCTCTTTTATAAGTCTCCAACCTAACTTTGCAATAAGGGCAGCACTCATATGCTTGATATCTTTGATACCTAACCCCCCAAGCCTCTTTGGTTTACATACCTGCTCCCAAGCCACTAAATGATACCTGAACTTGTCCTTAGTACCGTGCCATAAAAAGTGCTTTTGAATCTTTTCAATACTATTCGTCACTGCTGCTGGTATGCTGAACATTGACATGATGTAAATAGGTAGGTTTTGAAGCGTGCTTTTATCAATAATCACTACACTTGAAAGTAAAGCTCCTTTCCACCAACTAGTTTTTTTGAAATCTCTTAATAAGATCATTCCAAACCTCATTATAAATCTTTCCAAAGATTTAAAGGTAAACCTAAATAAGTAGTGGGAAGAGAATTAATAGTGCATCCTAGAATATTAGCAATCTTTCTTTGCCTTTCCATAGGAGTATTGAAGAAATATATAGAGATTTTGTCAAAATTAAATTTTTGCCCGGAGGCTTCCTCATAAAATCTAAGGACAGTTTTGATAGCCTTTGCCTCAATTATTGAGGCCATTAGAAGAAGCAGAGTGTCATCAAGCAAACTGTCAAGTGGGAGGAGACTGATTGCGTGAAGTTAGAGGAAAGCCTTTTATCATGCCAATGCTAATAGCTTTGGAGATAGATCTGCTTAAACATCTGCCATTATAATGAATAATAGAGGGGAAATTGGGTCTCCTTTCCGGATTCCTCTATTACTGGCAAAAAAACCAACCGATTCCCATTAACAACCACCGAGAATCTAGAAGTAGAAATACAAGAGTGAATGATTTTCCTGAATTTATTTTGGAAACCAAACTTGGATAAGACCTCATCCATGAAGGGAGACTCGTCAAGGCTTTATGCATGTCAAGCTTGATAGCCATCCCTTCCTTTTTACTTTTATCCAAGAATGTATTGTTTCATGAACCATGATAATTCCATCTTGAATAATTCTTCCTTGAATGAATCCGCTGCTATTGTGAAATGATCTCCATAAGAATAGGTCGCATTCTAGTGGTAAGAATCTTTGTGAAGATCTCGATATATTACATTAACCAAACCGATTGGCACGAAATCTTTGAATTCCTTTGCATCCAACTTCTTCAAGCAAGCACAATGTGTATATTATGTAATTCTTTGATAAGATTTCCAGTTCTATAAAACTCATTAATAGCTTTCAATAGATCTTGAGCATATTTCCCAACATCTTTGATAGAAGTTTGCCAAAAACCATCGGGGCCCGGAGCCTTATCCCCTTCTAAAGTGAAAACAACCTTTTCAATTCGCCAATGGTGACATTTTGGAAAGACTCTTAAACCTCTCAATGTATTATATTATTAGGAATGGAGTCTAAGAGAAAGGAGGCCGCTTGTTCATCAGAGGAATTATTCTCAAGTGAGTAGATCCTGTAAAATTTGAGGGCTTCTTCTTTGATATCTTCAGAATCCGTAGTAATGTTCCCATTATCCTTAGAAACCTCAGTAATTCTATTACAAGCTCTATGCTTGAGGGCTATCAAATGAAAAAAATTTGTATTCTTGTCTCCTGCTTTAAGCCAAAGGGCTCTAGACTTCATTCTCCAAAAGGATTCTTCATGGTTGTTTATATTATGCAAATCGAGAGAAGTTTTTTTCCCCGCGATGAGAGTCATACCTTTCAAGGAAGCATTGAGTTCAAGCTCTTCCAGTTCGTGTTTAAGTTCTTTCTTCTTTTTAAAAATATTTCCAAAAACCTCTTTATTCCAGATTCTAACCTTTTGCTTAACATTTTTCAACTTCTGTAGAAGCCTGAATTGGGCTGTCCCTGTGCCTTCCCAATACCACCACTCTTTAATTCTATCCAGAATATCTTCATGCTCGAGCCACATTTTCTCAAATTTGAAATTTAGTGAAAAGGTTTGGTCCAATTGAAGAAATTTAGGACAATAGGATTATGATCAAAGCCCATTCGGGAAGAGAAGAAAGATGAAAATTCTGATCTAAGATCCAATTAGCAGAAATAAGAGCTCTGTCTAGTTTAACCTGGATTAAGTTCTCCCCAAATCTTCTGTTAGACCAGGTAAATTGATTACCATGAAGCTCTATGTCCATAAGATTAAGAGTCGAAATGAAGCCAGCAAACTCTTCCATACTGAGAGAAAATTCAGAGCTTCCCCCAAAATTTTCTCCCAGATTTAAAGGAGTATTGAAGTCTCCCATAATCAACCAGTTCATGTTCTCAACATTATTTCGAAACAAGGTTAACTCCTTCCATAAATTTCTTTTACCCGCAACAGTATTGGGTGCATAAATATTGGAAAGAATCCAGCTATGATTATTCTCAAGACTTTTAAAGATTATAGCTAAATGATTCTGGGAGGAGGAGAGTACATTACCATTAACAATCTTGGTATCCCAGAAGATTGCTAAGCCTCCAGAAGCTCCTTGAGAATCAACAAGCAGCAAAGGCAGCGTTCTCCTAGAAATATCTTTTGCAATCTTCAACAACTTTACTTTTCATTTTAGTTTCCTGAATAAGAAGGATGCTGGGTCTGTTTGATCTTTTAATTTCCTTACAATGTTGAATTCAAGGTCACTTAAGTGAATAATAAAAAAATAGGGAAAAATAAATTTTCAATAAGGAATTAGAATATAGAGAGAAGAAAGAAGAGAGATAGAGAAGGGTTGACCAATCCGATGAAGATGAAGATTTTTTTGATTTGAAGCACAGTGATCAAAATATCCTCCTTCTTGAGGTGTAAGAACATCCATAATAATAATTGAGTTTTTAGAAACACTATTGTGAGACATTACAATGCAATCTTGGGATGATTGCAGGAATCAATCATGATGAATCTTTCCGGCCTAACAATGAGATTGAGGATCGATTTCTTACTTCTTAGGCTTTCATGTTTCACCCTAGTGATCAAAATCAATTCTACGATGTTCTAACCTCGTGATACGTATTTTTTACCTTACTAAAATGTATCTTCATCATGTGGGTGAAAATATTTCCCATTCTTGTAAATATGATGCTCCAAATGAAGATAATCACCTTCCTAATTTTCCTTGCTCCATAATCCTCTTTGAATAGAATCAACTCATACACCTCCTACTCACATATTTCTCAAGGGAATAGATTAGTTTTCATTCCTTCACACATGATGGTCTCAAATGCCTTAGTATCTTGGAATAGTTCATTTTGTTTGATTCCTTGAAGAAGGTTTGAAATGGCAGAGTCAAGACATCTAGTATAATCAACTCACTCTGTGAGTATCACATTTCATCTTTGAACATGATGAATCCTTCACAAATAGCTTTCCTAATGAAGATGTCACATGGGTAAAAACTATTTATGGTGTTTGAACATATTTTAGTCAAATTTTTCCTCATGAAAATATGATTTATTTTCCTAGTATAAATAATGATACCTAAATGGAATTTAAAGGAACGAATGTGAATGGGTTGTATGTTACTTTCCTCCACACTATAGTAAAACACTACAAATTTGACCTCCTCTAATTTTCAAACTTCTCGATATATGCATTAGTTGATGAAAGGAATGATAAGAATATTATCCCAAGTCGCGATCTCGAGATGATAATAGCACACACCACAATAGATTTGTAAAATAGAAGAGCTAAAATACCATATATGAAAATCCATCATAATTCATAATGCTCAATACATTACAATAGAATGACTTGAATTATTCAATAAGAAAGATGTACATATAAGAGGAGGGAAGTGTAACTACTACCTAAATCAGTGGTGAAGAACTCCCACTAACTGATATTGGTAGTTAAGTTAACTCCAAAATACTAGTAAGCTAACTCCACATAACTGAGAAGCTAACTCAACACAACTAGTAAGCTAACTCCACACAACTAGTACACCTAAGCAAGCTAACCCAACAAGTGTAGGGCTAACACAAGTGTAAGAATTATCCTAATAAATAAAAAAAAGGATAAATAATAACCTACACTAACACCCTCCCATAAACATATCTTAGGTGGGTGAAAAATAAGGTGGGTCTCGGAAACAAGGCTTGATGAGGTACCCACGCATACAATAACTAGGAAAATTAGACACCGCAAGGTACCCAAAATGTAAGATATCCTTAGAAGGATCTAAAAACTCGCATAATGTCTGAAGAAGTGTGGTGCACACTATGGTATGAATCCACTGCTTGATCATATAACTCAAAAACAACTGACACTGGGCTTCACCATAATATCTCCATGCAAGGAGATTGTCAATGGAGTGATGTCGAAAAGGCAAAAAAAACACCAAATATAATTTGATCAACTGCTACAAATAGGTGTGCCACGATCCAAGAACAACCAAGGCAACAAGGGAAGGACACAAGATCCAAATAAATAAGAGTGCCATGATCCAAGAAAAGCCAAGGTAACAAGGTAAGGACATGAAACCTGAAGAAGCAGATCAACATGTAACAAGGCAAGGACACAAAACCCAAAGAATGAGTATCAACACCATACCCTCCCATACTACTGAATGGGTAGAGTGACATCACAGATCTGTATGAGTTTCCAAAATCAACTACTTGAACACTAACAAACTAACACTAGGATTCACCAGAATAGCTCCCCCACGATAAAGGCTATCAACATGCCAAAAATAAAGAACAGATCCAAAATATCTCAACAAAAATGAGAGATATAAATGCATACACCCATAGATACAAGAATGCAACTCCCAAAAGTTGAGGACGCTGCTCATTTTGAAATTACATCACAAGTGATTACAACACCCTCCTAAATTTGACACTTTATAATTAAGTGCATATAAACATTACAATGAGAAAAAATACATTTTAAATTTGAAATATGTGTTTAAAAATGTCACCAATGTGTAGATCTTGAAAAAATACACAATTTTAGAAAAAAGATCACCTTAATCCAAGCTAAAGATCAAAAGTTATGAGCTCTAGAAGGTTTATCTACTAAAATAATATTTTAATGCTGGTCTTTTTAAAAAAAGGTACACGTGACACCTAAATTTCCAAAGGGTAAAAGCGTGCATCCACACGATACAAAACTTAGACCAAAGGATAAAAGCTTGTGCCCAAAACCTAAAATGTCCATAGGGTAAATCGTTGCATCCAGAGGGTACAAATCAATATCCAATGGATAAAAGAATGTACCCACAGGGTACAAATCTATGTCTAGTAGATAAAAGACTACATCCAAAATAGAAATATCCAGAGGGTAAAAGAATGCATCTATAAGGTACACACCTATATCCAATGGATAAAAGAATGCACCCAGAGGGTACAAATCCGCATCCAGTGGATAAAAGACTGCATCCAAAATAGAAATATCCATAGGTTAAAAGAATGCATCTAGAAGGTGCACATGTATATCCAATGTATAAAAGAATGCACCTAGAGGGTACATATCTGTGCCTAGTGGATAAAAGACTACATCTCAAAATAGAAATATCCATAGGGTAAAATAATGCATTGGAAGGTACACACTTATATCCAATGAATAAAAAATGCACCCAAAAAGTACAATTGTTAATACAAACTTTGACTACAAATATCTCTTTTTCTGGCACCAATAAAAAAAAATCAAGAAACCTAGAAATTTTCTCAAAAAATATAGAAAGCTGATATAATTTGAGTCAAAAAATATGTCTGTACATAATTGTACGTATTTTTGAGAAATGTGCCAAAAACCCCTTTAAAATGTCCATATTTGACTGTCTCAAAACATGGTCGAGTTTATAGTCGGTTATAGGGTTTTGACACCTTCAAAATCTAATGGCGCACTCCGTTTTGCATAAAAATGCATGTTGCAGAAAAGTGTTAACAAATTATGAATACATGAAAATAATAAACCCTGCTTGAGATATAAACTTACAGATGGATGTCTACATCATCTATCACTCTGATACCATGAAAGGAATGATAATAAGATTGTTCCAAGTTGTGATCTTAGATGATAATAGCACACCACATTAGATTTTCAAAAGAAGAGCTAAAATACCATATATGGAAATCCATCATAATCCATAATGCTCAATACATTACAATAGAATGACTTGAATTATTCAATAAGAAATATGTACATATAAGAGGAGGGAAGTGTAACTACTACCTAAATCAGTGGTGAAGAACTCCCACTAACTGATACTGGTAGTTAAGTTAACTCCAAAAGACTAGTAAGCTAACTCCACATAATTGAGAAGCTAACTCAACACAACTAGTAAGCTAACTCCACACAACTAGTACACCTAAGCAAGCTAACCCAACAAGTGTAGGGCTAACACAAGTGTAAGAATTATCCTAATAAATAAATAAAAGGATAAATAATAACCTACACTAACACTTGAGATGACATCCTTCCTCACTCACAATGATATTCTCTCATCATGCTCATGATGATCATCCTCTTGATGACTTTGAATTTTAATGGAGCTCATGATTCTTTTTAAAACTCTCGCACAAACTTCATGGTTTTCTTGATTTTACATGTTGTTCATGTGATTATATTTTACACATGGTGATTTATATGATTCATTCCACAACGTAGTTTGATTCATATTATGTCATTTTATGAATGAATTTGATCAAGATGACTCTCTTTCATCCACAATTGGAATAAGGTAGGTCCTTCACCCTCTTGCATCGGATTGTGCCTTTCTAAATTTTCTCTTGAATGATTCTTTGAGAGCCTATGAGGTGGGTTTATTTCCTTTTTGGGCCACAAGGCACCTTTCTAGAATTTCAATGATGGAAAAAATCAATGAGATAATAAAAATGGGAGTTGCCAAAAAAATTGATCTCAATTCCAGTGACTTAGTATTTCTAGTAGTTCTTGAAGGGATTGTTATTTTTATTAAATTTTAATTGTTTTCACTTCTAATTCTTCTTGATCATTAAGAATGCTAAGAATGCGAAGGATTTTGTATTTTTGACAACTAATTATTTTTGGACATGAATCTCCATGAACACAAGTTATTTTTAGTAAGTCCATCCACATGTGTCGATTACTTCCTTTTTTGACAAATTACTATTTTTGGACATGAACCGCCATGAATACATGATATTTTTAGTAATTTCATATATATGTGTTGAATTGCAATGAAAATAGAATTGAAATTCGTGGTTTTATTCCAAGATTACCTCCTCCAATTTTTCAAATAATTCTCTCATTTGGATGAGAGGGAAATGATATTTTCATCGAAGGGGGTATAATACTGAGAAAAATCGAGTCCTTCATATTTCAAATAATAAGTCACCTCATCATGCAAGAAATGACTCGGATGAAAGTATATATTTTTAGGATCATTCACTCTAAGTTTCAAGGATTTACACCCACAACATCTTCCAGAAAATGTAAATTTATTCCAAGAGGGAAGAATGCTTGGAGAAAACTCAGTCATCCATATCCCTAAAATCAGACACCTCATTATGCAAGAAATTGTCCGAGGAGAGTATATTTTTGAAGGATCATTCACTCCAAGTTTTGGATGACTTTTCCCACCCGATCTTCATGGAATAAAAGAAATTTTTTTGTTTCATTTTTTTGTTATGGTATGTATGCAGCCATCAATGGATTTTGAGGATTTTTCAACATTAATTTCATGAAAATGGCTAACTTTGTAATGATAATGAGTTGTAAATGATTTTTAGTGAGGTTTTAACTCATCCTAGTAATATTTCTTTGACTTAGGGTTAAAGTTGCATCTAAATGTGGTTAAAATATGGTACAATTGGGAAAATTGGGATAATTGGGGGTAGATATGTGTGCCTTTGAGTAGGATTTTGACAAGTGGAAGAATGGGAGGAGAAGTGGATAAGATGAGGGGATGGGAAAAGAACTTCATGGAACTAGGTGAGGTCGCATGGTGTTCCAAGAGCTTCAACTTTTCATGGGGCACATTTTATTTTCCCCTTATCTTCCTGGGGGTAGAGGGGACAATTAGGAATTTTGGGATGTAAAATTACACCCATAGTGAGGGATTGAGGCCCCACTTTTGTGTCCCTTATGTCTTCATTGCACTATGGGGGCAAATGGGACAAACGAGACAAATGGGACACACATGGCAAAAAAATGGTATTAGGGAGGAGGATCAGGGTGCAACTTTTGTGTCCCTTATGTCCCCCTTGTCCCCAAGGAGAAAATTGGGACACAAGGAAGTGAAAAGAGCACCTAGGACAAGAATGGAAAGCCAAATTTACAATAAATGTCCAGTATTAGATAGAAAATTTTTTTTAACCACTGAGGGTTAGAATAATATTTTGCGCTTAAATATTATATTATTTTGACTTCAAAACACATTATAAGCTTAATTGAATAAGTTTTATAACTTTATTATTCCTAAAGTTAAAATTTTAGGCCCATTTTTTCGTAATGTGGAGGGGCAATCGTATTATTTTCAAATGCTTCATGAAACCTTCAAGACTTAGATAAAAATTGATGTTTCAAAATTTTATATAATTACCATAGATTTCGAGTTCCTATTTTATTTCCTCAAAATTCCTTATGTATATCCTAAAATCATCCAGAGATATCAAGTTTCAAAATTAAGGTGTTTGTTCCATGCACCAAGAAAACTCGTTGTTGAGCAGATTGTTCGTTGAATGAGAAATTATATCCTAACAAAAAAAGAAGGATGTAATATGGGGAGTCATATTGACACAAGCGGTTACCTAATAGAGTGAAATTTTGACCAAGCACTACATTACATCTCAGACTCCATGTAGTTCTTGTGATTGTGTGCAAGAATGGTACCCTAGGATGCCCTTGTGCAAGTGCACTTGAAAGTGAGTTATAGCTAGAATGTAGTAATATAGTAGAATTTTTGGATGGAATAGAATGAATTTCCCCTTCCTATGTAGTGTATGAAGAGTTACCAAAACTTTTCCCTTGAATGGATGTTAGATCGATGTTTTAGAGTACTTTAAGTGCCTTTTTGGATGCAAGGTTAGGTGATGATAGTAATGCTTAGTGCTTGGTCCTTTTTCTGAAAACATAACTATGTATTTCTATGATTCCCTTGTTTGAATTTCATAATTGAAAACTAAAAGGATGACTGGATAAGTGAAAAAGACTCCCAAAATATAAAAGAGACACAAAAATGAGTAAATATAAAAGGGTCGGGGGCACCCGGATGGAGTAAGAGCAGCGGGTGTTGGTGTCATGGATGGGTGCTGGTTTCTAAACCCTAAAGTATAAACAAGTAAACTTTTGAATCAGCTATAGGGTGCATAATACCAAAGAGAAAATAAGAAAAAAACAAAGAGGCCAAATAATATAATCAATTACTAGTTTTCATGCTTAGGAATAATGTAAATGCTAGTATGTTTTTAGGATCTAGAAATGTACCCAAGTGCATGATTTTGATTGCTTCTAAAATATTCAAGAAACTCTAACACCACCTTTGGATTCTTAATATATGTTCTAAACTCTCTGAACAATGTATACATGCTCCAAAATGACCAGAAATAGTCTTTCTATGTTTAGGAAGATTAGTCTTTCCTTGAATCTGACTAAAATCACATATCACCTTAAGTACTATTACTTTCACATGGAAACATACTTAATGAAAATTTTAGAATTTTCCTATGATCTTGGATAGGGGTGAGACTAAATGCAGGATGGCCAAAGGAAGGATGCATGATGACCAGGAGGCAAGGTTTCATTTAGGGGCTTAGTTGTCACGCTTTAAGTTTTTTCAATTTTCATGATAATAAAGTACATAAGATACAAAGGCTTAAATCATGGCATAAGATAACAATTGACCAAAAAATGTTGATAGTACAATACAAGTAATTAAGGTTAGGATTTTAGAAATATTACATTATTCTATAGGTTTTAGAGATGTGACAATGATTTGAAATAAGGTAGGTGAGGTGTGTAGAGTTTTTTCATATTTCCTGTAAATTTTAGGAATATTGAAATGTGTACATGGAATATTGTCACTGAAAAATATTATTGCTTAAATCTAAGTAGGTTAAATTTGTGAGAGTGGAAATTTGTAGAGGTATGTTACCTCTTATCATGTTGTGTGATAAATACAATTTAGGGAGTTTGGCAGAAAGGTGGTGTATGGATAAAGGAAATTACTAATTAGACATATCCTGCAAGACACATATCACTTCCAACAGGGATAAATTTTCAAGATTACTCTATAAAATCCATTTTGTCACTAACTTGATGATTGGATTGTAGAAAAACCTTGTGAAAAAAATTCAACTTACAAACTCGATTAACACTAGACTCCACTCATTTGGTTCATGTTCAGTGAAAGTAATGTGAGATTGGAACAATTTCTAATGGAATTTTGTATATTTACACTAAGACAATTTTCCCATAAATGAAGGAATCACAAATTTTATGTAGTCTCGATCATAGTTCCTAATGAAGTGCTACCTTACACCACGCAACCCATAACAAAGTTATATCTCAACAACGTAAGATCTCAAACATAACTCTTTAACAAGAAATCAAGGAATATTATTATATTAATGCAAATAAATATTACAAGATTAATAAAAAATGATACAACAATCTAATTATAATATTGTAGCAAGACTATACAATAATTCATATAAGAATTCCACTTTGAGGCCTATCCTAAGCTTGGACACTCTTCAAATATTCTACCATACCGAAACCATATCGATTTGGAAATATTGAACTAGACACGTTCCCACACCATAGGATGTATTCCTTGTTCATTCCTTTTCTCTCTATACAAACCTTTCATCCCCTTCTACTTATAAAATTTGTAGAATCCTTGGACAAAAGAGTAAAGATGCTTCTTGTAAGTGAATATGCCTTGTATAATATTCCTCATATAACTTCAAATTTCCATTGATATGTTCTTAAAGTTTTTTCTATAGATCGAGGTCAATAAGGTCACTTGGTTGTCCCCTAGTATATCCTAAATTAAATAATAGATTCCCTTTTCATTCCTCTCCTCTAACTTCCAAACTTACACCCTCTTCTACTTATAGAATTCATAAAATAATTTGACACGAGAGGAAATTTTGAAGTTATAAGTAAAGATGCCTAGATAAATATTCCTCATATCACTTGAAATTGTAACTAATATATTCTTGATGTTTTCCTCCATTGGATTTAGTGTGGAATGGTTATAGACATAATATAATGGCAAGTGTAAAAGTTACAGTTGTAATATCTATGGTTGTAACTGTTACAATTATAGATCTTACGACCATAAGTATCCAATATCGTCTATGTGGCATAATTGTGGCAATAAAAATTGACATAAAATGTTATAGGCAAATTTTAACCAAATAAGAGTCACTTTGGCTCTTCACAAAATGGGTTTTTAGGTACTTCAAAAATAAAAAGATAAAAAAATATGGGTATTGTATCCCTCATTTTGTAGTACTTAATTTTTTATTTTTACAATTTGGACATTTTTATATGTTAAATTTTCAATGAGATAGGTATTGATTTATATATTTACTCCTTTTAAGACACATGATTGAAAATGTTAATATAAATTAATATTTTTTAAAAAAATGGTTTTAGAAATAGTTATTTTCCACACAACCATAATTTGTCTGTGACTATACTACTTATTTTGACATATTGAATGTCAAACAAAAAAAATGTTATATATATATATATATATATATATATACACATATATACATATTGCACTATAACATTTAAAATGTACTATATTTTTAAAAATTGTTGTTTTAATATTTATTTTCCAATATTGTAAATGAGTGTGTGAAATTATCACGAATCCTAGTTTGCACAAATAATCTAGTGTTTTGCACACGCGCATGCACATAGACACACACCACTAAAAATATTACATTTGATCTTTTTACACCATTATAAAAAAATTAATTGATGTATCACTTGTCATCACTCCTTCGTATGTAAATTTTTAAGAAAATACATGTCACTTGTCTATATAAAAGTGTACTAGATTACTATGCACTCACCCAATTATAAATGTTACATTCAAACTTATTGATTTATACATTATATCTAGTGTGTGGGATTTAATGAATTTTTCACATCAAGTTGCCCTAATAATAATGGAGTGATAATACAGGCCCCTAACAAAATTATCAGTTTTTTATTGTTGTTTTAGAAAATGTATCTTACTTATATGGGTTCCAGGGGTGGACACCATATCCTAGAGATCGATGTAGAATTCATTGAAAGCAAGTGAGGGTATTTGAGCCTTAAAGTAGATAAATAGGGTTGGGAATTAGATTTTCCATAGTTGAGGTTACAAAAAGTACTATTAAGTGTTATTAAGGGAATATAATAGTTCTAATCACGTTCTTTGTTCATACTATAAATTTGAAGGATTTTGTTTCAATTTACTATCTAGATAATTACTTTACATCAAGCCTAGAATTTGATGATTTGTAGATTGTTTTTTCATATTTTAATCGTAATTTATAATTTTAAAAAATGAAATGGTATATTTAACATGTGTTTTATCTAAAACCATAAATTTGACATGGTAAATTATTAAGAAACTGTATATATCTTTTAATGATCTAATAGTATAATATGATAGAATGATTTTTATTCATTTAAAAAAGGAATTTCTTTAAGGAATAAATTTAGTAGTTATTGATTTATTTTGAAATATAATATTTTAGAAAAAAAAATTACTTTTTGTAAGTGAAAGTAAAAGATAGAACATAATAATTTTTAATAACTTGGTTTTCCAAGTTTAAAAGAAAAATTAAAAACGTTTTTAATAGTAAAATAATACTATATCTTTTGAGTTTCTTTTTAAATAAGGTTACATGTTGTTCCTTATTTCATTTATTTTCAATTTTTATTTTATTTATCACTTTATTTTTGTAAGTCTAATTGTTGTTTTCTTAAGTCACATTATTTTTGTGTAAGCATTTTTTTATGCACTAAGTTTAATATTTGGGAGTAGTGATAATTTTTCACGATAATTTTCATGAGACATAAGTGTTGGTCTATGATAATCGCCAACGCTAAGCTCTACGGTACAAAATTTGGTTAGATACATTGTAAATTGATTTAGGATTCATTTCATTCTTATTTAGATGGTCTATTATTATTATTTTATTTAAAAGGATAAAATTTATCATTGTAAATATTTTTAAATGATTTTACAAGAATAATATTTTTGACAAGCCAAAATATTAGTCTAACGTAATTTGACATGTAAATAAATGATCAAATCGTTGTAAATTTTCTTTTCGACAAGCAATGGTGACCGTCAAATTCTAGATTTTCTTTACATTATCTATTTATGATGATCATCTCTAAAATTAAGACAAATCAAACATTTCTTGAAAACCATCTTGTCAATTATTTTCTTTTGAAAATATTATTTACTCTAATTACATCTAATTCACTTCTTTAAATATATTTGAAAAATATTATTTTCTCTAATAAACAATCTAAACACAAATTATGTCACTATTCATTAATAAGTCACATATTGTGAATTTGTTTTAAAAAATTTTGAATCATTATCAATTGTGTGTTAATTTTATAGGTGTGACACTTAAACATGAATCGCAATGTCTGAGTAGGTGGGTTGCATTGTTGATATAAACCAACTTTCCTCGTAAACACAAATTATGTTCAAATTATATTACCTATTCATTAATAAGTCACATATTGTGAATTTGTTTTAAAAAATTTATAAGTCAATACCATTATCAATTAGTCATGTTTTAATAGTTAATTTTATAACACGACACTTAAACATGAATCACAATTTCCTCGTAAATACAAATTATGTTCAAATTACATTGCCTATTCATTAATAAGTAGGTGGGTACCATTGCATTGTTGATGTAAACCAACTTTCCTCGAGTGGGTTGGTTATTGATATAAACCAACTTTCCTCATAAATACAAATTATGTTCAAATTACATTGCCTATTCATTAATAAGTCACATATTGCGAATTTGTTTTAAAAAATTATAAGTTAATACCATTTTCAATTAATCATGTTTTAATACTTATTTTTATAACACATGAACACTTTGAGAATCACAATGTGTGAGTAAGTGGATTGCATTGTTGATGTAAACTAACTTTTTCATAAATCAAATTATGTTCAAATTATATTGCCTATTCCTTAATAAATCATATATTATAAATTTATTTTTAAAAATTACAAATTAATACTATTATCAATTAGTCAAGTTTTAATAGTTAATTTTATAACATAACACTTAAAAGCTGAATCACAATGTGTAAGTAGGTGGATTGCATTGTTAATGTAAATTGAGATTCCTTTTAAACACAAACTATATACAGATAACATTGCAAATTCATTAATAAGTCCGGATTTATAAATTCGTTTGAAATAAATTAAAAAATACCATTATCAATCAATCAAGTTTTAATAACTAATTCTATAGCACGACACAGAATTCGTAGATAGATGTTTATATTCCTATAAACGTAAGGTTTCAAACTGTGATGGTATAGCGTTACGAAGGTGCTGATTCTAGTCATTGATTTTTTTATTCTTTGGATGGCCATAAATAATCGTTAGATAAATTATTAACATTCTTGTCAGTAGACTTTTAAACCCATATTTCTATTTTTAATTAAAAATAGGCCATGTTCTATATGCGTACCTATTATGTCTTTTAGACTGTTACATGTAATTAATTTGCATTGACATTTCATTTGGGGAGATGTTATGTCATTATACCATTAATTTCCTTGCGGTTTGATTTTCGCCGTATTTAGAATGAATGTCATTTCCCCTGGTATTGGATGGTCAAGTAATTTAGTCCACCGAAATAATCAAAATGTCAATTTGCTGTCATTTTAATAATCAAAATGTCAATTTTTGTCATTTTTTGTATAATTTTATGTATTTGCTGTCATTTTAATAATCAAAATGTCAATGGTCATTTGGTGTATTGGTGAAATTGTTTGGTTTAGATAGAGCTGACAAGGTATCAATTTTTGTTGAATGTAAATGTCTTCATATCTTGACATGGAGAGACAAGTTGTTGAGTCCAACATGAAGCTTGATTTTGAAAATTTGTAACATATATTAATTGTGAATCTGACTTTTCGATGTAAGTCAAAGGTCAACTTTGAAGGAGTTAACCTATTATTTCACTAGTATTTTAATTTATATTATATTTTGAAAATTTATAACATATATTAATTATGACTCGACTTTTTTGATATAAGTTTGAAAATTTGTAACATATATTAATTGTAAATCGACTTTGATATAAGTCAAAGGTCATCTTGCAAGGAGTTAACCTATGATTAAGATTTGTTATGAATCCGACTTTTGATATAAGTCAAAGGTCAACCTTGAAGGAGTTAACATGTTATTAAGATTTGATATTCAAAGTTACGTGGGTGAGGAAAAGACATTCCATTTTGCACTTGAATCCGACTTTTGGTATAAGTCTTGAAGGTCAACCTTGAAGGAGCTAACTTGTTATTAAGATTTAATATCAAAAGCTAGGTGGGTGAGGAATAGGCATTCCACTTTGCACTTAAATTATAACTCATAAATATATAAGATTTCATATTATAGGTTGCAAATATTGAGTGATTAGAATTGAAATGAGTTAACCTATTATTAAGATTTGTTGTGAATCCGACTTTTGATATAAGTCAAATGCCAACCTTGAAGGAGTTAACCTATTATCAAGATTTGATATCCGGTTACATGGGTGAGGAAAAGGCATTCCACTTTGCACTTGCATCTCGACTTTTGGTATAAGTCAAAGGTCAACCTTGAAGGAGCTAGCCTATTATTAAGATTTGATATCGGAAGTTAGGTGGGTGAGGAAAAGGCATTCCACTTTGCACTTGAATTATAACTCATAAATATATAAGATTTGATATTATAGGTTGCAAATACTAAGTGATTAGAATTGAAAGGAGTTAAACTATTATTAAGATTTATTGTGAATCCATTTTTGATATAAGTCATAGGTCAACCTTGAAGGAGTTAACATGTTATTAAGATTTGATATCCAAAGTTAGGTGAGTGAGGAAAAGGCATTCCACTTTACACTTGAATTATAACTCATAAATATATAAGATTTGATATTATAGGTTGCAAATATTAAGTAATAATAATTGAACTTTATTTAAATGATGTATTACAAATCACAATATATGTTATATTTTTATAGTTTTACTTTTATAATGGGAATATTTTAAGACATCTATCACATTTTATTTTGATTTTGATTAACACTAATAACATTTCATTTCTACTAAAATTAGATAATTCCATGTATGTAGGTAGTTATATAATATTAGTTTGTCAAGAAATGGGATGCACAAATAATGAAGTTGTAAATGACTTTCTTGCATTTTATGTGGTAGAAATTGTTAATCTCATTTTAAAATTCATAATGGTTTGGCACATATTAATCAAGAACCCAAATTTTGAGTATAAGTCAATGGCTCATTTTTAGGAGTTAATACATTATTAATATTGTCTTCACTTTACCAATTAAACATTTGCATTGTTTTCAATCGTATTGTGACATGTGTATTTAAATGAGGCTGGACTATAGTTTTAGGTTTTGATTTTTTTATTCTGGCAACATTTTATTGGTCGTTGGCTTTATGTGCACTGTTGAGTGAAAAAACGTAGCAGTTATGAAACATTAATGCATTGACTGTGATGTACAGATTAGGTCGCTTTTGACAGTTTTGAGTGGCTCGAGGGAAACGCATGTTTGTTTCTTACACGCTGTGTAATTTCTCATTTTCATCTGCCCGCCAGGAGGTGAAGGACTCTGAAGAGCAAGGTAAGTTTTCATGGCAATGCAATTTAAGCTCTGTGTTTTTGTTTATGTTAATTTTCCTATGTTTTTCGTGTTTATGGTTATTGATTATTGATTGACTAATCCCATGGAAAGTTCGCAACGCAGAAACAAAATCAAAAGAGACAAATCCGCATGCAGAGACAATAACTACTCAAGTAAAAGATAAACAATAGTTCTGAAAATTTCGAGTTCATAGTTAATCTATTCGCGCTAATATAATAATGCAAAATGTAAGTCACTCACAATATGAGAAGTTAAATGCTAAAACAATGATTTATGGGATTTATACTTAAGTTGTTCCAATGCTTACAAGAGTATTAATGTTTCGTCATTTTATCTTGACAGACAAAAAGAGTTCTCGACTTTAGCAAATAAAGTCGAATGGGAAAAATCTTAAATTAAATTTCATGTGTGTATGTAAATAAAGTAGATCATATATATATTTTTTTCCATCAAAACTCGTGACTTTGTTTCTCCGTAATAGTCATATGACATCGATAATATCATACCCACAACCAATAGATTCATTTGAAAAGAAACCAAAAAAATAGAGCAAGAAATCATCACAACTTCGAAGAGGATTAATAAATTCGAAATTTTATCATTTAGTTCTAGTGGTTTTGTATTGATTTGACATTAGCTGAAATTTTGATGCAAGGAAACTTAATGGGTATAAGAGACAAATCTTTTCGAGACAAAACTACTCCAAAAAAGATAAACAATAGTCTAGAAAATGGCTACAAAAACATTTCAAGTTCATAGTTTTAATCTATTTGTATTTTTCTTATAACTATAATAATGCAAATCATGAGGTCTCCTGTCACTTATGAGAAGTTCCCGGCTAAAATTTCTGGGGATTTCATACTTAAGTTGTTCCAATACTTACAAGAGCAAGTTTTCTCGGTCGAAATCTATGACACTCAATCCTACATTTCCGTATTCTTATCATCAATAAAAATCAGCATTTATTAACCCAAAGGCAAAAAAATTTCATTAAAAGAAAGGGAATGAATACAAAATTAACCTTGAGTCCCGTTTTGGAAATGTTCCATTTTCTTGGCCAAAAGTTTCTCTAAAACTCATTGACTTTGTTCAATTGTCAACTGTGATAAAAGTTTTTAACCGTTTATAATGCATCAAGGCACAATGGGTGATTTCATCATTTTTGAAAAGAAACCAAAAACAGTTTGCAATTGAAATCATCACAAAGAGTGAGAGGAATAATAAATTTAAAGCGATATTTTGCAACTACAATTGAAGCTTTGTTTTTTGTTTATGTTAAGCCCGACATTAATGAAATATTTTATTGTTATTTGCATGAGCAAATCGAAAATGCATCTCTGTATCACAAAATCAAAATTGATAAAACAATGAATAAGCCCAACATGAGGGGAAAAATATATTTGGGTATCTCTGAGATCATCTACTAATGATCTATAGTCAGGGATCTTGTCAGATTGGAACAAACGTCTACACACAAATATATGGGAAAAAACACAAACGTTGGTGCTCTTTCGCAGAAAATTTTATTCCAGTTCCTTGCCAATATTCAGAGCATAAATGAAAACCAGTGTTAGGTTCGGAACTGATTGACTGAGATATAACAGACAAAGAGTAGTATTAATGTTCGTCATTTTATCTTGGATTAGACAAAAAAGAGTTCTCAGACTTTAGCAAAATAAAGTCGCATGCAATGTACTCATAGATCGCATAAAAAGTTGTGTATGTAAATAAAGTATATATATATATATATATATATATATATATATATATATGGTTTTTCCATCAAAACACAGCTCCAGAATAGCATATGACATCGATAATATCTTTTGCAACCAATAGATTCAATGAAAGCCCTCTGAACAAAATGGAAATACAGAAAACTTTGTTTTTGCCTGCTGTTTATCTTTTACTTCGAGTAGTTATTGTATTGATTAACACTGTGAAAGTTCGACGCAAGGAAACAGTCAAAGAGACAAATCTTGCTCGGAGACAATAACTACTCCAAGTAAAAGATAAACAACAGGCAAAAATGAAATGGTGGCCACCGTCTACTGCAAGAATGGTGCTGCACATGTTGCAGTGTGCGTAGCGGAGGTGCTCAGAAGCAGAATAGACAAAATCGATACTATAACTGCATACTGAAGATGCCTTGTCCATGGTCTATTTTCAAAAAAGTCATTAATGGAAAGCATGGTTGGACAAAAAATAAACTGCCCAGATTTATAATTAAATACAAGTAGGATACTAGTGTAACGAAGCGTCTTTAGTCAGCACCAGAGACATATGCCAAGAGATGTACCTTCTAGCATATTTATGAAATTTTTGAACCATGTCTGAATGAATACATTTGTCACAGTCACAAAGACTTTTACAAGTATCTAAAATGTTGTAACAGTTTTATATTCATTTGTTCAATCGATCTTAGGCTTATAGTGAATGCCCTATAAATAAATATAAACTGAAGCGAATCAAGAACAACAAACAAGGAAAAACTGTGCGCATCAAGTTGACGATGTCATTTTCATTGCCACAATTCCAAGACAAGGTCAAACTGCATTTGCTCAAGCAACTTGAAACACATTTAAGGAAATGCAATTGGCAGGTTTAAAGGCGGAAAAATAACATTTCTTGAATGTCATGTATAAGAATTCCCTGCTTCTTATGTATACCGCGTGTGGAAGCATAGTGAAGGTACGTTGCCTAGTTGATAAAATGTAAGCATATCGAGCGCGAACTGAAAATGATTTGCTGCTTAAAGTGATTCTTTAACAAAATGAGTTCTGAAAACATATCATATTTGAGCTACATTCTATCAATCTTAAGCTTGTAAAGAAACATTTCTTCACCTTAGATACTTTGCTTTCTCTATCAAAAACTTGTGCACAACACGTGCATACAATATTGTTAAAAACGCTTTAAGCAGCAAGTTATTTGCACTTGACACTGGATATATTTACATTTTATCGAATAGTTTACGCACCTTCACTATGCTTCGACATATGGCACACATATGAGCAACGCAAAACTCTATTTGCTTAAATGTGTTCCGAGTTGCTTCAGCAAACACGCTTTCACCTTGCCTTTGAACCATTGTGATGCACATGAAATTGTAAAGATCATTAAACCTGCAATCATTTGCATTTGAGGAGCCTATATTCTGTGTCTTTCACAAAAAAATTGTTTCTTTCACTCTTTCTGTGCATCGAACCCTCTGATAATTTATTTAATTAAGAACCGCATCTTAGACAGCGTATTCATTCAGACATCGTTCACAAATGCTGCATAGAGAAGCTTCACCGCAGTAGTGCCCTGCTTGAATTTGATTGTAAACCTGGTCACTTTTTTTTTGTCTTACCATGCTTTCCATTTATGGCTTCTATGAAACTAGACCATGAAGAAGACATCTTCAGTTTGCAGTTTTAATATTGATTTTGCACATCATGGCTACCACTTTGTTTTTCCTGCTCTTTATCTTTTTTTTTCAGTAGTTCTTGTATTGATTAACACTGTCAAAGCTGCTTTTGCTGCTGTTCCGCTTTTGTCTCTGAACAAGATTTGTCTTTTTCACTCTTTCTTTGCATTGAACTTTGACATTGTTGATCAATAGAATAACTACTCGACATAAAACAGAACAAACAAAATCAAGGCTGGATCTGGATACTGAAGAGCTAAGCCAACAAGTATTGATACAAATCATGGTTCTCTTGTATCGTATAGATGCAATGCACAAGATGCTCGTAAATGTTGTGTTGTTTGGCTTTTAACCTGGCAATTGCATCTGCTTAAATGTGTAACAGTTTTATATTCATTCGTTCAATCAATCTTAAGCTTATAGTGAATGCATTATAAATAAATATATACTAGAGTGAATGAAGAACAACAAGCAAGGAAAAACTCTGCGCAACAAGTTATCAATGTCAGGAAGCATAGTGAAGGTACGTGACCTGTTTCATAAAATGTGAATATATTGATCGCGAACTGAAAATGATTTGCTGCTTAAAGTGATTCTTTAACAAAATGAGTTCTGAAAACATATCAGATTTGAGCTACTTTCTATCAATCTTAAGCTTATAAAGAAACATTTCTTCAGCTCGAGATACTTCACTTTCTGTATCGAGAAACTTGTGCTCATGAGATGCAAACGATAGTGTTAAAGAATCGCTTTAAGCGGCAAGTTCTTTGCAGTTGACATTGGATATATTGACATTTTATCAAATAGTTCACGCACCTTCACTGTGCTTGCACATTTGGCACACATATGAACCACAAAATTCTTGATTTGCTTAAATCTGTTTTGAGTTGCTTCAACAAGCCCGCTTTCAGCTTGCCTTTGAACCATGGTCATTCAGACATGTTTCACAAATGCTACCTAGACAAGCTTCGCTCCACTTGTGCCCTCCTTGAATTTGATTGTAAACCTGGTCACTTTATTTTTGTCTTACAATGACTTCCATTAGTGACTTCTACAAAAGTAGACCATGAAGAAGGCATCTTCAGTATCTAGTTTCAGTGTCGCTTTTGTACATCATGGCTACCGCTTTGTTTTTCCTGTTCTTTACCTTTCATTTCGAGTAGTTCTTGTATTGATTAACACTGTCAAAGCTTGCTTTTGCTGCTGTACCGCTTTTGTCTCTGACCAAGATTTGTCTATTTCACTTTTTCTCTGCATCGAACTTTGACACTGTTCATCAATAGAATAACTACTCGACATAAAACAGAACAAACAAAATCAAAACTGGATCTGGATAGTGAACAACTAAGCCAACAAGTATTGATAAAATTCATGGTTGTCTTCTACCATATAGATGCAATGCATAAGATGCTCATAAATGTTGTGCTATTTGCCTTTAAACTTGCCAATTGCATCTCCTTAAATGTGTTTCACAAATTTCATAAGTATGTTTGAAGGCGCATCTCTTCGTATGTGTCAGTCTTGCCATGGTTTTAATTAATGGCTTCTTTTAGACTAGACCATGAAAAAGACATCTTCACTATCCACTTCCAGTATTGATTTTGTTTATTTTCATGCAGAGCACTTGTGCTATGTACACTGCAATGTTTGCAGCACCGTTCTCGCAGTAGACAATGGCTGTCACTTTGTTTTACCTACTCTTTATCTTTTATTTCGACTAGTTATTGTATTCATTAACATTGTAAGAGTTCCACACAAAGAAAGAGTCAAAGAGACAAAACTTGGTCAGAGACAATAACTACTCGGAGTAAAAGATAAAGAGCAGGAAAAAACAAAGTGGTGGCCACCATCTATTGCAAGAATGGTGCTGCACACATTGCAGTGTGCATAGCGCAGAGTGCTTTGACGCAGAATAGACAAAATCAATACTAAAACTGGATACTGGAAATGCCTTCCCCATGCTCTAGTTTCAAAAAAGTCATTCATGGAAAGCATGGTTAGACAAAAAATAAACTGACCAGGTTTATAATTAAATACAAATAGGACGCTGCTATGACAAAGCCTCTTTAGTCACCACCAAAGACATGTGCCAAAAGATGTAGCTTCAAACATATTTATGAAATATTTGAACCATGTCTGAATGAATACGTTGTCTGAGATGTCCTTTTCAATTAAATAAAGTATTGGCAATTACCATCGATTTTTGCTTCATGGTGCTCTCCTCAACACTGTGCTTGATCGGTTTTCCATACATGCAGGATTTGTAACCTGTTGCTTGATATATGCACTGGACATATGGTATCTTCGAAAATGACATCGTAAAGACCATTAAACCTGCAACCATTTCCATTTCAGCAGGCTATATTTTGTCTCTTTCGCACAAAATTTGTTTCTTTTACTCTGTCTACGCATAAAACCCTGTGATAAATTATTTAATTAAGAAGCCGATCTTATACAGCATATTCATTCACACATGGTTCACAAACGCTGCCTAGACAAGCTTCGCTACACTAGTACGCTACTCATATTTGATTCTACAACTGGTCAGTTTATTTTTGTCTTGCTATGCTTTCCATTGATGACTTCTTTCAAACTAGACCATGAAAAGCCATCTTCGGTATACAGTTTTAGTATTGATTTTGTACATCATGGCTACCACTTTGTTTTTTCTGCTCTTTATCTTTTATTTTGAGTAGTTCTTGTATTGATTAACAATGTCAGAATTGCTTTTCCTGCTATTCTGCTTTTGTCTCTGAGCAAGATTTGTCTATTTCACTCTTTCTCTGTGTGGAACTTTCGCAATGTTAATGAATACAATAACTACTCAAAATAAAAGACAAAGAGCAGGTAAAACAAAGTAACAGCCATTGTCTCTAAAGAAGAACGATGCCGCAAACATGCAAAGTGTACATAGCATGTGTGCTCAATCGAATAAACAAAATCAAATCGAAATCGAATAGTGAAGATGTCTTCTCCATGCTCTGGTTTCAAAGAAGTCACTAATCAAAAGCATGGTAAGACTGACACATACCAAGAGATACGCCTTCAAACATATTTATGGAATTTGCGAAACACATTTAAGGAGATGCAATTGCCACGTTTGAAGCCAAACAACGCAACATTGATGAGCATCTTCTACATTGGATCTATATGATAGAAGGCAACCATGAATTTTTGCAACTTCTATTACTTAACATTTGCATTCTATTCATTTGGACACCACTACAACAGTGTTTTTTGCTCTTTATGCACTCTACATTTGATAAAATTCAATTTTCTTCTACCTCGTTGCAAGATACAAGTTACTTTTCAAGATTATTACAGTTTCTTATTTCACTTTCTCTCCTCACCAAAATACAATCTACGCATACTCATTTGAAACCTTCTAAGAGTCAAAAAGTCTCTTATAAATATCTAAAATAAGACTGGCCAAACAAATGAACACTTGCTTAAACATTCTTGTCTGCATTGCATAATCGTTAATTTGCATCGTGAATGTTTCGGCTGACTCCAATCACTTGTCAAAATGCCTTTGAAACATTTTAGCGTTTTGTGCAACTTTCTTAGCTTGTGCTAAGGCCATTCTTGCATTTAGCCTTGACTGGATGAGTAGACAGATCTGTTTCGTGCTCTGAGATCAGTTTTCCAAAAATGGGCATCTGCAAAAAAACGTTTCTGCTTAACTAATTTCATGCTATGCTCCAAAGCACATGCCTTACAACATTTTTAAATGAAAGCTTCTGGGTCCTTTGCTTTCAGCATTTGAATATGTTGTTATAACTATTGTAATTTCTCCTTCCTATTTTCAACGCTCTGAGTTTATTGAAATACATGTTTTCTCTGCATTGCTTGTGTATTTGCATGGAGCACAATATAGATTTTGTTGATTCTACATGGCTCCTGCTATAAATGGCTGCTTTTTCTTGTGTATTTCATTGCGCAACTTGCTTCATTGTATGTACAAAGATTCTTTTCGTCTGTACTTTGGTTTGCAACATTCACTAAATGCATAACATGTGTTGTGTACATTTCAGATTCGTGACAAAAGCAAAATCACAGAACCAAAGACATTTCATTGCTACTTGTTTGAATTGCTCTGCTCCATTGCAAAAGGTATAAACATTACTCTTCTTTTCTATATTCTGCTCATAAAAGTTTTTTTAAATAGAAAAAGAACAAACCGAATGCAAAAGAACATCCATGCCTACCACGATTGTTGACGTTGAGCAATATACATTGTCAAACAACATCGTACAAAGCATAGACAATGTCTTGCATAGGTTCAACCTTTTCCGAGACTATGCTTTCAAGTACGGAGTCGGTGACTGCTTGTTTGATTCCTTTGCAGTACTGCTTCATTTTCGATACACATCACTTGAACTTAGAAGCGGTGCCATTGAACACTTCCAGACTTTGCTCTCTGCCTCCGATCCTGTAGCATTGGCTTCTCTACAGTTAGAACTAGATCCTGAAAGCCTTTTTCTTATGCATGGTGTTCATAGCTGGGAAACATATTTACATCGCATGAAACTATCTGCAGTGTACTCACCCAAAGCTACTGAACAAGGCCTATGGGGCGACATCTTTTGCATAAAATGGCTTTCCAAATGGCTGAACTTGCCAATATGGGTTTGGTCTGCAACAAGAGGCAGAAATTATCTCCAATTCATCCCAAATAGTCAGATACTACCATATTGTATTCTTTTCCATGATTCCAACCCTCTTAGTGGCCATTATGAACCCTTATTCTGGAAAAAAAATGCGCCTTGCCCTGAACCAACAAACAATGCTCATCTAATGTCCCGTCAAAATTTTGTAGAAATGCTTTGGAGGAGTTTATCCAATCAACTACAGCAACTATGCCTTGTTAGGCTAGAGACAAATGACAATATCAATGCTGATAGCCTTTTCAGTTGTTTTTGCCGCATTCGCAACAATGAATTTGACCCTCGCTGCCTGCGCAGGTATGCTGCTCAGGCTTTTTGTAGTTCTATTCTTCGACAAGATCATACAACTCTTCACTTCCTCCATACCTGGCTTCATCAGAACCCCATAACAAACATACCGCACATTGGCACATGGCAAGGCCTTGTGATAAACATAGCCACTTTCCATGACCACAACAATATACACACAGACGACTTCATTATCCATTGGTTATGCCTACTTTTTGAAATAAATATTCAATTGTGGGACTCGCATCCTTTCCAAGTTTTTAACATTTATTCTGGCAATGCACGACTTGGAAAAGCATACAATCTCATCCGATTTTCGCTTCCCGAACCACATTTCCATTACGAACTATTGGCTACAAACCCTCGCTATGTTCCAATACTCGGTGCCATTTATACATCGGAATATACGACTGTCCAAATGCATACAGAAACTCAAAGCATAACTTCGCAAACAAATGCGCAAACCACTACGCACAACCGGAACGA
The DNA here is from genome assembly GCA_018340775.1 of Taxus wallichiana var. yunnanensis. Taxonomy (NCBI): domain Eukaryota; kingdom Viridiplantae; phylum Streptophyta; class Pinopsida; order Cupressales; family Taxaceae; genus Taxus; species Taxus wallichiana. The sequence goes on from CM031239.1 coordinate 958,667,699, forward strand.
GGAACCGTCAAAATTTTCGCTTCGCTCGATAAAAAGAGATATACGCAAACAGACACATAACAAAGCTGTAACAGATCCCAATGTTATACATTCCCTGCTACTCAAAGGTGATTCATGTGCCAATTTCTTCAATGCCAAAACAACTCTTATGTCCACATCGCTTAAGACTGCAACAGATGACATTGTCTCCACTGAAACAGTCAACCGAAAAGCAAAAGACTCTTTGCAACTGCAAATGCCAACCGCCATAAAACAATGCAACTCGGCAATGCCGAAATTGTCCCTGCGAAAGCTAAAAACAATTATGCGTAAACATACACAACAAACAAGCAACTCTGCACAATTCATTGCCCGTTTTCATGCCCGAACAAATGACACACCAATCCATACATGCGGTATTTGTAACCAACTCCACTTCAAGCACAATCTGACATATTTTACAAATTCAACTAAAAAAACATATGCTCAATTGACATCAACAAAAACAATGCCAAAATCCAATACAATTTGTCGACCATGTTCAACAAGCTTGTTAAATGCCAAGTTGCCAAGATTGACATGCCCTCAGCGAATTGAACTGATTCCAATGCTTCCAGCTGTGGCAATGCTTTCTGAACTTGAAGAGAGACTCGTGTCTCTATGACTTGCATTTGGTCAGATACGATGCCAAAGCCATAAACGTCCCCAATACACGTTAAAGGGAGCAATAATAAATGTTCCAACAAATATTGACATAATCCAACAAGCATTGCCAAGATACCCAGAAGAAACAAAAACAATTGTTGTGGCGCTTAAACGACGCCTTGAATACACAAAAGCATATCATTCAGGTAATGTGCGCCCCATAATCACTATGGCAGCTCTTAAACAATTATGTGCAACAACATTATATCTTATGCATAAAATCAAACTAAACCATGACTGGGATCAAACACTCTCTACAACACTCAACTTTGAAACAATTAACAATGAAGAACATGAACATATCTCCTCCGAAAGCAGCTCATCTGATGATGACATCGATAATGACAATGCACATGACACACTAATTCATGGTTTCACTGACTCCTCAACTATCCACTACCTTAAAGACAAGATCATAAATGTCGCTCCTGCAGAAGGCTTTACACCATTGGGTATTTTTCAAGACAAATTCTCAGAAGAGATGAATTTCCCAACTTTGTTTTTTGGGCAACCTCGAAATGAAACAACAACAAAAACAATCGCATATCAAAAAATAGCGCAATGGGAGTTAATGCACTCAGATCGTAGATTTTCTTATCACATAACAAATATATTTTTCAAAGCAATAAAAATACTAATTGACCAAGTGAGTCGTTCGATATGGCTTAGAATCAGAAAGGGCCAATTAAAAGGTCGAACACTATTTCCAAAGACGTCAAATACAAACCGAACCTAGAAAACATCTTAAGATCTGACATCGGATACATCGATTTCAAAAAAATACGCATTTCCCCAGACTATATGCAACAAACAAGAAAAAACCTTTTTGCAATGATTCGACAACTCGGCCCGCCTACTTTCTTTGCAACATTCTCAAGTGCAGAGCATTGTTGGCAGCCACTAACCGAGGCCCTCAATAATTTATACACCCAATATCAGAACAATGTCCCTTTACAAAAGCCAACACGTTCAGATTGCAACAACTCTAACTTTCTTGTTAAAAACGATCCCGTTACATGCACTCGTTACTATAAACATAGACTCTATGCATTAAGACAATTACTTTGCAAAGACAAATCCTTCTTTGGCCATATAGAAGATTTCTTTTGGGTCACGGAATTCCAAAATAGGGGAAATGCTCATAGCCATTGGCTGATCTGGACAAAAAATGCACCGGTCTTTGGAAACGATGCCAATGACATTATAGAGTCGTACGTTGACCAATACATTACATGTGACACTAGTTCGTTCCCTCAACATATCGCTCAATTGCAATGCCATCACCACACACAAAGCTGCAGAAAAAAACAATCCAAGTGCAGATACAATTTCCCCCAGCCTCCAATGGCTTGTACAAAAATACTTGAACCTGTAGAGCAACCAACAGAATCTGCTATTGCAATTGCACATTCGATTTTCTTTGTTCTCGAGAGAAAACGATACGATACTTGCATAACACATGAAATGTTCCTCCATGAACTAGGTCTTGACGAAATAACATACATACAAGCAATACAATCAACACTCAAACAACCAACATTGCTGCTCAAAAGAAAACCAGCTCAAGCATGGAATAATAGCTTCTCTAAGAAAATGCCCATGGTTTGGCAAGCAAATACCGATGCTCAATATGTGTTGAATGCTTATGCAATGGCAGCATATTGCTGCTCCTACATGACCAAGATTGATCGAACAATGACAAAAGCATTCGCTAGAATTCGTGCTGAGCACCAAAAGATGCACCTCGATGCTATTCAAATGATACGAAGCCTAGGCAATGCAATGCTAAATACCCACCAAATGTCTGCACAACAAGCAGTCCACATAGTTCTTTCCATCCCTTTAAACAATACATCACGAAAATGTGTTTTCATAAACACTTCAAATCCCGAAGAGCGCACATTCATTCTAAAACCTCCAAGTGTACTTCAAGCAAGAACCAGATGAATCAACAAACATCATGTGCCGCTCTATCATAGACCACTACATAACACGACCTCATTCTTTGCATTCCATTTGCTTAGCTGACTTTGTTTCCATTCACAACAATGGCAGCAAAAATAAAAAACCTCGAAACAAGCCACTGATCATCAGATCTGTCAACTATAGCAAATATCTTGACATAGACAACTATTGCCGTGAAAAGCTTTTGCTTTACATCCCTTTTACAGAAAATGAACACAGCCTAAAAAAAAAATTTGCAACTTGGAAAGATGCATATGCATTTCACAAACACACTATCCATTCCAATGAATCCAAATACCGCTACACTACTAACAACAAATGGGGTGACATGGACACAACAATTCACGATGTGCAATTGTCTCTTGAATCCTCTGAGAAAATGACAAACATAACTACACATAAACAGCCCCCCTTTGAAGACTATGACATACAACATGATTTACCTTTTCACAATCGACATCAACATTCAGACATTGCAAAGAAACAATTTCAACTAGCAAAACACCCTACCATCCAAGACAACAGAACATATTTCAAACAAATGCAACTTCTCAATAAGAAACAACAAGCCATTTTGAAAGACATCTGCTTTAAGAAAAATAAAGACCCATCAATTCCTATCTACCTTTTTCTCACAGGAGGTGCTGGAACAGGTAAAACATTTGTTGCAAAATTGATATTTGAAACATTGGCTCGTATTTACGATAGCTCCATGCATAGCGACCCCTTGAAAATCAAAGGCTTGATCTTGGCATTCACGGGAAAAGCTGCTTACAATGCCAGTGGAATAACACTCCATTCTGCTTTCCTCTTGCCTTTCAATCGATCTGAACTACGCCCACTAAGCAATGAACGATTGGATTGCTTGGCAAAGCACTACCAACAATTACAACTTGCTCTGATAGACGAAATATCCTTGGTCGGAGGTCAACTTCTATACTTCACAGACCAGCGACTACGTCAAATAAAACACATGCCCACAACTTGGTTTGGAGGGATTGACATGATCTTTCTGTGGAGACTTCTACCAAGCACAACCAACCAATGACTATCTTGTGTTTAAAAACCCCAAAATTTCTAGAGAATTGATTGCCTATGACTTCTGGAATACACATGTCAAAATATATGAATTGACTGAAACAATGCATCAGAAAGATGTTGCCTTTGTCTCTGTCCTGAACAGAATTCGCATTGGACAACATTTAGACTCTGACCTTGCATACCTCAACCATACTTGTATTCGGCCAATCCCAGTTGATCCAACACTTCCATTCCTTTTCTACAAAAACATAGATGTTCTCCAACACAATAAAAAAATGCTTGCACTTGCTCCAGGCTGCAAAATTGTCATTGACTCTATCGATGAACAAGATACAACACTAGAACAAATGGAAAGCTACTCTAAAACTAGTGGAATTGCCACAACATATAGAACTGAAAGTCAACATGCTAATTGAACTTTTCGCAGGGAACTACGACATCCAAGACGGATTGGTCAATGGTTCTGACGGAGTTTTCAAAACATATACAACAACAAATGGCTTTGATGCAGTATGGATAAAATTCAATGATCCTTGTATTGGAAAACAACAAAGATCAAAACATCCGCAATTGACAACAATGGCAACAGAACTAGATTGGACTCCTATTGTTCGAGTTGCTAGACCCTTGCATAGAACATCATTGAAGACACCAGTCACAATAAGAAAGCAATTCCCTGTGCAGCTTTGTTCAGCACGCACAATCCACAGAGCACAAGGCCTCACACTTGAACGACTTGCTTTCAGTCCCCTTGGCGTGTCGTCCCATGGATTGGCATATACTGCTCTATCGCGAGTCAGAACCATTTCCAGTCTTTACTTGCTGTCCCCGCTTACGAAAAAAAATTTCAGCGTCAAACAGACAATCAACACAGAAATGGAACGACTCCGAAATGAAGCTAAATGGAATATTCAGCATGAATTGTCCACAGCTGATATTTCTTCGTCTATTATGATTGCTTCGCTAAATACCCGAAGTCTTCATGCTCACAGAGAGGCCATTCTACATGACCATGAATTAATGCAATCTCACATTCTCTGTTTACAAGAAACTCACATTGCTTCCCCCATTGCAATTGACTACCTAGACGGATACCAATGCTTATCTGCACACCATGTCCATGGTCTAGCAATTTTTATTGCAAACAATATACCTTTTGTAGAAAAACATTGCTTTCACGATGCACATGTAGAGTCACTACTGGCAAAGATATTACTGCAACACCAATGCATATCTATTGTCAATGTCTACGTTGCGCCAAATGCAAATCTGGAAAACATTTTCATTGTTCTCGACAATGTGTTCCGATCCCTTGATTTAAGCATTCCCGCCTACATTTTTGGAGACTTCAACATCGACATGCAAAACAAAAATAGAAAAACAACAATGCTTTTAGCATTTATGCAAAAAAACAATTTCAGTTTCCATATACAACATTCAAGTGTCTTCACTAAAAACATGATCGACCATATATGGTCAAACACAATCCTTGAAACCTGTAATACATTCGAAAGATTTGCTTATTGGACTGACCACCCAGCAATTTTTGCTCTCTTCAAAAACACCAACAACAAACTGCACAATTGTAAGTGCATACACACTGTTCTATTGAATCAGGAAAACAAATATCTAGTTTCTTCATTCTTTTCTTTCCTTTTCATTTGCGCTCTACAACAACCATTTACATATTTGAATGCTTTGCAGATAGTTACAACAACAAAGACATGGAACACACCTCCAAGAACAAGGACATTGACAGCAACGATATTTTGCAAGAATCCTCTAAACGGTAATCTTTTTCTAATGTTTCTTTACTTTCTTCTCATTATTCATTTATTATCACACTTATTCTTTCAATAAAAGCATCCTAACACCATTGAAAATGCAGTCCAAAACCAGCAACACAGCAGCCATCCTCCATACTTGACATTTGTGCAGGCAAAGTTGCAACTGTATTTGAAGGTGATATCCTCGTTGTCTATGGACCAACACATGCAACCAACATCTCCCCCTCAAAAGCCGAAATCCTCCATGCTGATTTAGTTGACAAAAATGGTCAAATGACAATCACTTTGAACATGAGCAACACCTTCGTGCACAAATTTGCATCCACTGTGGTCGCTGGCTGCGGCCTGCGTGTTACTGGTTTCACCGTCAAAGAAAAAACAAAGTACGAACGAGGAGATGCAAATTGTTCTTTGTCCGCAAATGCAACAACCACCATGGAAAACATACCCACGGTTTGCAAAACACGAAAACTTACACCTGACATGACAATAGAAGAGCTTCTTCATTCAAACGCAACATTCTCTGTTGGGTCATTTGCCGCAATTGTAACAGGAATCCACCACATCAACGACCTTTTCACCCTCTACGTTAAAGACTCTGACACTGAAAATGGAAAAGCAACAGTATTGACACACTCCCTTCTTTCATTTTTATATACATTGCACTGCATTATTCCCTTCAATTTTAACTACGCACCATGCTTTGTCATTGCAGGTACATTTGGGAAACTTTCATGTTCCATTGTGTCATACAATAAGAGATGCCATTGCAGCAGGCAACATACCACTATTGCTCTTCAAAAACTTTATCAGACAAGGAATACAGGGTTCGCGTATTGTACGTGCAGGCCATTCATCCTTCATTGACCCATTAAATGATGAATCTACAAAAACATTTTTACAGTCTCTCATAAACACAAACACAGAGGCAAGTACACTGCAATTTCTCTTTTTTAAATTATCTTCCATTGACAAATTCAAATCTATCAATTATGTCAACTTCATCTTCCTTGTACAGATTGCAGGTATACTTCGCACAAAGAACATATACCTTCCTCCTTTCCAAGCATTCTGTGTAGAATGTGACCGTCTCACAGAACCTGATCCAGATGACCTGAAACAAATTTCACTTTGTGCAACTTGCAATACATCAAAACCATACAAATATAAGCACTTTCTCCATTGCTCCTTGCAAACAATAGATGACTCGTCAGACCGCACATCATGAGAGCCATTACCGCAAAAAGCCTTCCCTCTCCTTTGTCAAACACAATATGAAGAATATCAACAAGACATCTCAAAGACTGTATTTCTTCTCCGTCAATTCCAAATCAAAGGTACATTCACCTTGACAGTTGACAACTCAATATCCACAATCAAAGAAACATAGCTTCCTCTTTTCTTTGGTAAGCATCTGCATTTTCCACTTCTATTAATTACACATCAGTTTAATTCTTTGTTTCCAGTCTAACATACTCGTTTTCTTCTTTCAGATTTCTGGAACATTTTTGCAAGCCACTCACATACACGAACAAATTTCATAACAGGCTCCCCGTATAACCGGCAACAATCAACTATTACTGTCTATGCTTTTGACAATACCAACAAACAGTTGCCTAGCCTACTTGTTACATATTATAGGCTTTGCTTTTGTTTTAGCATTTTTGTAATTACATTACTATCAGACAATTAATACAACTCTTTTTGTCTATTTTCATTACTCTTTACTTTCCTGCCATTTGCTTACATATCCAACTATTACTTCACTGTAGCATACCACCTTTTTCACAAGATTTGAATACAAGGATCTAATATCTCTGACTTTCTTGTTTTTATATTAAGACATTAATTCTTGTCACCTATTTTTTACTATGTCACCTACAGTTGTTTGCTATATCTTACAAATTTGTTCTATGTCTAATATGAACTGTTCACTGCCTCGCTTTGAAACAGATTATGTAACCAGCTACAACGACTATGCCTTGTCACGCTACCAAAACATGAATACTCTGAAAAACAAAACCAAACAAAAATGCAAACACTTTCCATGCCAACTGTTACACAAAACTCACAAACAGACAAAAAACAGACCTCCTATCCTGCAACACCAACTGTGTAAACTCGTGCATAGTCTATCTATTTAGAACATAGTCTTTAAAAATGAGTTTTACTAGCACATAACAACTGTTATTCTCCTGAGTTTTGTTTATTAACGGCCATGGTCAAAGCTCTGTTCCGAACTTCCTGTTTTGCCAGAGGCTGCCAAGATGCTCACAAATCTCATGCGGCTTGCCTTTAAACCTGCCAATTGCATTTCCTTAAATATGTTTCACAAACTTCATATATATGTTTCAAGGCGCATCTCTTGGTACGTGTCAATTATAGTATGCTTTCGATTAATAGCTTCTTTCAACCTAGACCATGGCGAAGGCATGTTCCGTATTCAGTTCTACTATTGATTTTGTTTATTCTTTTTCAGAGCACCTGCACTATGTACACTGCAATCTTTGCAACACTATTCTCGCACTACACAGTGCCTACCACTTTCTTTTGACTCCTCTTTATCTTTTATTTTTACTAGTTATTGTATTAATTAACAGTGTGAAAGTTCCACACAGACAAACAGTCTAAGAAACAAATCTTGCTCAAAGACTCCAACTAAAACATAAAGAACAAAAAAAAACAAAGTGCTGGCTACCGTCTCCTGCAATAATGATGCTGCACAAATTGCAGTGTGCATACCACTACTGCTCAGAAACAGAATAGACAAAATCAATACTAAAACTGCACACTGCAAATGCCTTCTCCATGCTCTACTTTCAAAAAAGTCATTGAGCAAAAGCATGGTAAGACAAGAAAAAAAAGCCACCAGCTTTATAATTAAATACAAGTATCGCATTAGTGCAGCCACTACTGTTTGGCCTTGCAATACCTTAAGTTTGAAGCAATGAGAGCTGTTTGAAAGAAGTCATCAACAGAAAGCACAGTAAGACAAAAATAAACTGACCGGTTGTACAATCAAATACAAGTAGCGTACTAGTGTGGCGAAGCTTGTCTAGGCAGCGTTTGTGAACCATGTGTGAATGAATACGCTGTATAAGATGTCCAGTGCATATACCAAGCAACAGGTTACAAATCCCGCATCTATGGAAAACCGAACAAGCACAGTGTTGAGGAGAGCACCACGAAGCAAAAATCGATGGTAATTGCTGATACTTTATTTCATTGAAAAGGACATCTCAGACAACGTATTCATTCAGACATGGTTCAAATATTTCATAAATATGTTTGAAGCTACATCTTTTGGCACATGTCTTTGGTGGTGACTAAAGAGGCTTTGTCATAGTAGCGTCCTATTTGTATTTAATTATAAACCTAGTCAGTTTATTTTTTGTCTAACCATGCTTTCCATGAATGACTTTTTTGAAACTAGAGCATGGAGAAGGCATTTCCAGTATCCAGTTTTAGTATTGATTTTGTCTATTCTCTGATCTAAGCACCTGTGCTATGCACACTGCAATGTGTGCAGCACCATTCTTGCAATAGATGGTGGCCACCACTTTGTTTTTTCCTGCTCTTTATCTTTTACTCCGAGTAGTTATTGTCTCTGACCAAGTTTTGTCTCTTTGACTCTTTCTTTGTGTGGAACTTTCACAATGTTAATGCATACAATAACTAATCGAAATACAAGATAAAGAGTAGGTAAAACAAAGTGACAGCCATTGTCTGCTGCGAGAACGGTGCTGCAAACATTGCTTATAAAGAAACATTTCTTCAGCTCAGATACTTCGCTTTCTGTATCGAGAAACTGGTGCTCATGCCATGCAAACAATAGTGTTAAAGAATCGCTTTAAGCGGCAAGTTCTTTGCAGTTGACATTGGATATATTGACAAGTTCTTTGCGGTTCACATTGGATACATTGCCAACTTCTTTGCAGTTGGCAAGTTTAAAGGCAATTGTGCAGCGCAAAGCAAATGCCAAATTTTGAAGGAAAAGAGTAAATCAAGCACTCATTCACATCGATGTCCTTCTCTTGTCGCTGCTAAAACAGATTTTAGAAAATTGCTACAGCTATTCTGATATGTTTTTAGCGTTTTCAAGGCTTATTTTTGCAAATTATTTATTTTAACTTTTAAAACAGATACGGCTACAGATGCCCCACATACCGTATCCAGCTGTATCCGATACAACCCACTTACATGTTCAAGTGTGACTGTGGAAAAATACGGTATCTGGGCAGTGTCCGACCACACCGTCCCCGCACTCAACACACAGATTAACACACCTGCTGCCATATACTGCAACCCTGAATAACAATACACAAATTACTGTATTTGGATATAATTACATTTTAATTATTTCAATAGATTCTTAGATAATAATCTCTTCATCTAATACACACGAATCCTAAACTCGCAACCCCAAAATCATCCTCCTCCGTCTGTCATTTTAAACAAAACATATCTACGCCTCCAAATACAGTCACACGGAGCTAAGCAAACACAATCCGCATAAATTAATTGCAAATACTGCCAAACCATTACATGCATCTGATTAAGATACATAACCTATCATGTATTGCCATTAAAACTGCAACCGCCATATTGCTTTACAAACATTCCCATCTCCTACAATGCCAAGTAAAATTTTACATGCTCACAATTAAATGCAAATAGTAAAGGCTAAAAAAGATCAATGCCTTACAAACACAACAAACAAATTTACTAATCTCTTTTCCCTTACGATAACACTTGCAACGACATCTAAAAACGACTCAAAAAAATTGAATTTTAAGCTTTCTCTGAAAAATGGGTATTCCAAAATTCTGATATTGCTTATTTCTGTATCAACTAACAATGTTATTCATCTAAGCTACTGGATTATGTTACTTACACCTTACTCTTTTTTGACCGCACATCCATCTCTAAACCAGAACACCGTATTCTCCGTCTACCTGCACCGCCCATGACAAATTATATGTAACAGGAACCAAACTACAAATACAAAACTTCTTCAATTTACCCAGCCATTGATACGAAATTAAGTCTAACCTCGTTTTCAACTAAATGCTCTCTGCAAACTGAATCTAAGTCGCGAAAAACACAATACAACTGCACAACAAAATAATTTCAATGTCTTCTATTTACTGACTCTAAATTGAGACAATCGTAAAGCACAAAGACAGATAAAAACTCATCTCTACGATTATACTCTTTCCGTCCCCTGCAAACACAAATCCACAATTCCGCCATTGCCACGCCATAACACCAAAAACAAGTTTTCCAAAGCACAGCCAAAAACACGGTACAAAATAACACGTATCTAGCCTCTTCCAACACCTGTCATCACCATTCCGCCTTCTGCAAATGACAATAAATCCCATTACAATACAAGCGTGTGACTATTACTCCCGCCTTAATATCTACCTAATCCATCGCACCCTTCTGAAATATCACCCAAAATCGATAATGCAATTAAAACAATAATGATCTTCTTTTTACGTAACTTTCAAACAAATATAACTACGACCTATACATAGTCAAATCCACATCTAATTCATTTTTGCCAAATTTAACATACAATCCCTTTATATGTTAATTGTTTTCAAAATATGATGCTACTTTCAAAAATAATATGTATCACAAATACCATATTTAGACTTAATAGATCTCTATTCAAAACCCTTGAATCATTTAAAATTGTGTAAACAAAGCTATCTCTTTATTTTTTTACAAATCCTAAAACCAATCCCGCACAACATATTACTTCTAAGTACGCACCTTATAACAACTAAAACCAACATTTATCAACAACATCTTTTATTAATCCTTGTACTCTACAACGACCCTCATTTTCAAACATGTTTCTGCAACATCGATGTAGTACCCTAAATTTGAATCCAACATACTTGCCACTTGTCCTTTCCAACTTATCCTTGCAACAAATAACAGTCGCATTATCACATAATGCTTCGCCAATAGTGTTTCCCATCTTCGACAAACGACCAACGCTTTCATTGTACAACGAGTACTAGCAACCATGCAATCACACAATACTTCGCCAAAGACATCTCCAATCTTCAACAAAAGAGAAACAACCTCGTGCCAGAACACACCCTGCCCAATTGCACTACATTACAAGGACCCTCATTTTCAAACATGTTTCTGCAACATCGATGTAGTTCCCTAAATTTCAATCCAGCATAATTGCAACTTGTCCTTTCCAATTCATACCCTCATACATTTCAAACATCATTCGCAACACTAACATGCACAACGAGCAATAACAACCATGCAATCACACAATACTACAACAAATTTTGCCATATCATGCCCACGGTGGCGTTCAAACCACCAGACACGTGGCGGGGCGGACATGATCTCAAGAACTAGGGCATTAATGTCATTTTTGAAATTTGAATTTGGGCCATCTGCCTAACCGATCTCCTCATCCTACCAAAGCGATCAACGAACCATTCCCTTGATGCACGTGGAAACTCCAACAAGACACTCCTCTCGGCGTCTATGTGGTTCCACCCGAAACTTAAAAATTTGGATGGTATATGCTTTTATTATACCAAAGTTATGAAATAGAGTGGTGGATTAGCACTTTCTCTAAGTGGGACATGGGGGTGGGCTTGGGTTCTTAATATCTATCGAGCGATTCGCATTCGGAGCGCCCCACTATGTTCTGTTTGGTCCATATGGAGAAGTTCGAGCCCCTACCTCAAGTGTCCCCATGGTTACTTATGAAAGCATCCAATGAACTCAATGGAAATGAAACTTGGTTTGATGATTACAAACTACTTGAACTCACCAATAGCCCAAGACCTTTATTTCAAATCACACTAACAATATATTGATGTATATAGTCACAATTTTACAATTATGTATATAAGAGAATCTTCAAGAAAACCAACATCAATATTAATTTAAAAGTATAATAGTTTACCATCAAAAATTATATATGGGAAGACACCCAAGGTGCATATCTAATATTTAAACAATTGTAATATAAAAGTGCACGTTGCGATTAACAGGAATTAAGAGAGGAATACAAACACAACACAATAAAGATCTTGGCATTACAAGAATAATAGGATAAGAATTTTAGGGAACATAAAATGAGTTAATTTGGCAAGGAATGTTGGCCCAATCTCTCTAATTATTTAACGAACCACCATGTGTAACTAAATCACTACATATCATTGAGATTGGTGCAAATAAAATCATGAACTTGAGGGATGTAAGGGGTATCATATGCCAATAGAAATACACACTCCTACTCAAGTCAATATTATCAAGGTCACCACAAAGCATGTATATTAGTGACAATTAATAAGAAACATGAGTTAGTTTTGATTGTTGAATCTCTCACAAGAACCTATTTTCCACCCTATTTGTAGTACACATAGTCAATGGTCTAATGTAACAAGCGCCATGAAATGGGACATTGCAGTGATATATTTGCAAGAAAGTTATGGTAAGATAGGCTTAGAAATAATTTTAGAACACGGATAGAACACAACTAATAGAGAGAAGGGATTATGAAAGAGAAATAGGACCATAAAATTCAAAAAGTACATCGACAAGGCCTAATTCGAACTAATAATCTATGAATATTGTAATATATCCAATTATCATATAATAGAATCATAATAACTTTTTTACGTGTCTATTTTAGGGTGATGGTTTTGAAATAAAATTAAAATATTACGAATTTACAAATAGTAATAAGACTGAATTTGATTGTAAAATAATAAGGAACGAATATATATCAAAATAATGAACTATATAATAACATTAAATGTATCACCTTAATTTTTTGACAAAATATAATTATAACTATATATCATTTTGTCTTAAAATGTACTTATGTCTCGATGTAATACAATAAAAATGTCTTAGATTACATCATCTAACATTGAAAAATAAAATATATAAAAACTCAATTTGTAATAAACTTTCCTCGTTATATAATAACGAGGAAAATATATAAGACATTTTTTAAATAACTATCACGTAATGACTTAATCCCACAAAAATATTAAACTTGGAATTAAGTATAGTTAATTATAATTTTTTTATATATAATTTTATTTTATGTTAATTTTTTTGTATTTTAAACATATAAATTTATATGGTAATAGGATTTGGACTAATATAAATGCTATTGCAATAAGTGGAACATTTTGAAAAGGTTATAATAATCACATCATAAAAGACAATCAATAAATATTCTAAAATAATGCAATATGTTATTGATTATATTACCACTTACTTTGAAATTGACCCAAAATAACTTGTGTAGGGGTGTGAAAAATCATATTTATTAAAATTAAAAAGGTAGTAGTAGAATTAGACCCTAAATTATGTTTAAATCTTAGAGTATATTAGAATATGCTAGCAATTATACTTGAGGTGCAAGAAATGACATAAGGGATGCAAATGTAATATTTCTATGTTTTTGGTCTATCATGTAGGTGAGATACGAAACATCTAAGGTAGTCGTTCCATTTGTTTGTGCAAAAGGAGTTTGATGAATGTATATACAGTAGAATGATAGAACTAATTTTAAAATATATGTGTTGATGGGATTTCCACCGTAAACTCGGTGTAGAAGAGCATATAAAGCAAGGTAGTGTCCCTGAAACTCGGTGTAGTAGAGCACATAAAGTAAGGTAAAGATCCTTGAAACAACATATGATAATAAAATTATAGGTCTAACACCCGGTTGGCTTTCAAACTGTTAAGACAGCAGTACACACTAATCAAAACTCCAACACCAAACTAAATCAAGTCTCAAAAGTTGAAAGTTTTCTTCATGTCATGTTCACTACAATCCTTAGCCTCATTCAGTTCCACCTCAATCGGAGACCTTTACAACAATCTATACCAAAATGTATTTCTTATATCTTTTAATGCATTTACATAGCTTCTCCAATTGTGAGAGGAATCTTCGATATAAAGTGGCCCTGCACAAATCCACAACCCCTTCTTTTTGACATCATAACCTACTTCAATAAATTAAAAACATATCCAAAGTGACTTGGGAGGCCTTTTTGGAGGCTTGTGGGACAAGCTAAGCTTGTCTCATGCCTCTTAAATTTACCCAACAACCCTACCTATGGGTTGGGGAGTTTATTTTTACTTATTTATCCTTTTTGGAGTGTAAAAGAGTGAAAATAATTGCACCTTCTTCTTGTCACAATAAATTTTGTCCTTAGAAGGCATGGTGTGCAAGTTTGTGTGCCATGTGGGTTTTCATAGTTCTTACATGCTCATTTATTGTCTTGGGCATGGTGTGTTGACTTGAGTGTGGGAATGGAGGAATGATGAAGTGGCATCCTACATGGAGCCACCTCATCATCCTCACATTCCATTTCTATTTATTGATGGATTTTGATGGAATGGGGGTTACTTGTTCATTTTCTTCCTTTGTCATTTTTGAAATTGGGAGCTTGTTGGAGTACTTTTGGGAATTTTCTTGGCTTGGAGGTGTGAAAGACTTGTGAAGTGAAGTTTTCTTGGAGATTGATGGAGAGGTAGGCTCTCCACCATTGTTGTTTTTTTATTATGTTTGTTGATGTGGAAATATTGTGCTTGTTAAGTTTGTTTGAGTTTTGTGAATGTGCTTGTGTGTGGTTGGGTAGTATGCCTTAAGTTGGGTGTGGGAGAAGGACTTATGGGACCATTGGGGAGGGAAAAGGGAGTTTTGTGAGGCATGCATTTGGTGGGAGTGTGATTGGGAGTTTCACCTATGGGGAGTGAAAAGGAAATCATGGTTATATTGTTGCATACTTGCAAGGGAGAGATAAGGATATTGTGTTGTTTATTTTGTGCACTTGGAGGCTTAGGGTGAAACTCCCACTTCACTTGGGAGGCATAAGGAGGTGGTTTCCCATAGTCCTTTCTCCATTTGGTTTGGTTTCAAACCTTTGTGTTGTTTTTAAAGTTATAAAACTTGTTTGAGTATGTCATTTTAGTTGTGTTGAATATTTGGAAATGTATGTTGTTTATGGAAGCTAGTGTTTTGAAAAGTTGTCAAATGTTCTCAAGATCCTTCATGGTTCTTTAGTTGGGGCTCGGGGGGCCATTAAGGGGATGGCTTCTCCTCTTAATGGATTAAAGGTTGGGTGGAGAGTGTTGCCTATTCCCCTTCCTTTGTATTGTGATCCTTGTTGTGAAAGATTGAAGTGAGCTAGATTGGAGCTACATTTGGGGAGAAGACATGCAAATTGAGACTTCTATTTGGCCTTATTGAAATCCTTTATGTTGTAAATTGTTCATTTTATTATTCCCACTTTGAGTGGATGATTGTAAATTTGTAAGCTTGAAAGAAAGTTATTTTATTACTTGGAAATCCCTATATCTTGTAAACTCTTCTAAGAGTGTTTGTATGAGAAATGTGTATTTTAAAATGTGTTAGTTGTGAAAGGAAAATTACCAAAAAAATTATTGTTTTGGTGAAGTAAAAGGTTGAAATAAGTTGAAATGAAATTGCATCTCTCTTAATTGAAGTTATTTCCTTATTTCCAAAATGTAATAGGGTTCATTTTAAAAGAAATGAAAATCTTGTTAAAATGCATTTTCCAAGTGAAATGGTTGTCATTTAATTGTTGAAAAAGAAAAGAAATAGTTACTCTTCTTATATTGAATGAAAGATATATTGAAAGATCTAAACTATAATTGCATTCTAGTCATGTTGAAAGAAAGAAATTAGAGTGTTGATCTCCTTTCTAGAATGAGTGGAAAATCTCTTCTACTAAATGTATAAAGTTGTGTGAGGAATCTTATTATTCTCCCAAATCAAATCTTAGATGGAGTAAACAAAAAAAATACGTATGATCATATAAGTGGATAAAAGCAATTTATATATCTTACTACATAATTGAACTATGTCTAAATTAATTATATAGTAATGTTTTACAAAATTATTTCTTATATATATCAAACCAATTATTGTCTTCTTTATAAAAAAATATAAACAATTGTCTAAGTTCGATTATCTTATTATTATTAATGGAGTAATATTATTTGAAATTTAATAATGATGATGAAATTAAATTATTCATAATGTGTGTGTGTGTGTGTGTGTGTGTGTGTATGCACACACACACACATATATATATATATATATATATATATAT
Organism: Taxus wallichiana var. yunnanensis; assembly: GCA_018340775.1. Lineage (NCBI taxonomy): Eukaryota > Viridiplantae > Streptophyta > Pinopsida > Cupressales > Taxaceae > Taxus > Taxus wallichiana. The sequence continues at coordinate 958,684,326 of CM031239.1, forward strand.
ATATATATATATATATATATATATATGTATATATATATAATATATATATATATATATATATATATATATTGTTATAATATATTTTATAAATAAATATTTTAAAAATTTTTTTAAAAAAAGACCATAGTCTATTTGGTTAGCCCACGCGACTTATTTATTTGTTTTGATTATTGGGAAAGGGGGAAGGGTCACCTGAACCCCACCCCCATTCCATTTAATGACCCCACCCCTACCCCATTGTTAAATGGAATGGGGGTGGGGTCGGTGACCCTTCCCACCCCCTTTTTAATTATCAAAGTCAATGGTAGGTGGGGCCGAACCCCACCAAACTTCAGTAAACCCTGTTTTGTTTAATAACCGCCACACAAATTTTTTTACACAATCACCTTTGGAAATCTGCTGATTCTTTTGTTGTTTGGTGTTATATATATATATATATATATAATTTCATTTATAATTTTTTAAAAATAAATATAATTTGGGTATATTATATTATAAGAAAATTGTGTATAAATACACACATATACACACACACATGTGTATATATGTATATATATGAGTATTCATTTATAAGGAGATATATACATATGTATATAAACAAAAAAGCAAAAAAAAAAGGGGGAGTGTATTCTCTACTATAAAAAGAAAACTAGATCTATTAAGAGGGGCAAATGCCCATTTCCCCTAATAGGGTAAATACAAAAGAATATTGTTTTACAATGAAGAATAGATCTACAAAAAATAGAAAATTTCCTATCAAACCCTAGAGAGATGGGAATAGAATAGAAAGCAAAAATAAATAAATAAAATTAAACATGGGGTGTGTGTATCCACCCCAAGCTCCTTCTTCCTCTTCCATGGCTTCCTCTCCTTCCCAAAACTTGCAAAACAAAAATGAGGAAATGAGTAAAATGATTGAATAAAGACTCCATAGAGATGTTTAGGGTTGTTTGGAATTTCTTGATCCAATGGCCTAGATTGATTTCATCCAATGGCCAAGATTCCTCCCTACAAATGTTAGGTGGGAGTTAGGTGAGATCATCATTTGAATGCATGGGTCAAGTTTGAATAGGGCCACTTAAGTGGTGTAAAAGTTAACTCTAATTTGTACTCCATTATGATTTATTTAGAAACTTTTAAAATTAAAGAGGCCATGATCTAGTGATAATTAAAATAAATTATTTCCCTTAGTAATTAGATAACATTTATAATTATGGATTAAATTTAATAGTACTATTTAAATGGAAGGGAAAATTAGACTTAGCACTAGAATAAATTATTAAAGGAATTTTGAACCGATTTATTAATTAATTAAGGATTATAGGAATGAAGTTTTTAAACCTAACTGAAGATTAAATATTATTATTTAATTGTTTTTAAAACAGTGTTATAACCGAGAACTATGCTAAACCTCAACCGGAGTTGTTTTATAAAAAAATTATTCCATAATTTTTCTATTTTAACCTATGTTTTGTCTTGGGTTTCGTGGGGTAAAATTGTGTGCATTATAAAAAAATCCTCCATAATGCTTTGGTAGATGTGTAGATTTTTTTGTAGCTCATATTTTGGCACAAATAAGGTGTATGCTAGGAAAAGATGAATTGATCAAGGCGAACACCTAAAAGTTGTATTTGTGAAACACTATCACTATCTTGTGAGGATGCCCATGTCTTCTTTAAGCTGAAAATGGTGTCAAAAACATAGCGATCAATATACATGCTCCAAAATTTTCCCAAATTTGGAACTCATACAAACCTTAAGAAAATAGTGGTTGTTATGTAGAGGTGACCAAACTTTTCATAGGAGTGTGAGTGATCTGTGAATAGTGAATCAAAGAGCAGGAGATATTTTAGGTGAAAATAAATGCAAGCGTAGGAGATTCAACTAGAACATTAACGACCGTAGAGGCTGTGTGAGTTTTCTACCTTAGTGAACCATGTGTTGCACATTACAATCACTTTTTTCTTTGTTATAACCATCTCACTTGTTGCATGTGTATAGTTACTATGATTTCTTATTGTGAGCAGCCACATTGATAGGAAAACATTTAGAGGGTATAAATGTTGAAGATGAATGTCCGATGCGCCACTACCTACCTATCATGCAATGATATGTGGAACGATTCAAAGGTAATCGTAAAATTAAATTAGATATCTCCTGAAAATTTCACTGGAATAATGTGCCAAGAAAATATGCTAGAAAGGCTTCACTCATTGGAATTCAAATCCATAAAAGAAACCTAATGAGAACAAGAGATTAGGCTATATTAAGAAATTATAGGGATTTTGGGGTAAGGTTAAACTCACTATCTAGAATAGTTCTTCCTTCCTTTTATTTATACTTGTCACTCAATGAAACTATCTAACTAGAAATTGCACCATAAGTGTGCAATGGGTATGTCGATAGGTGAATGAAGAATGGGGGTCAACATTTCTATTGGTGATAGATGAAAGTGTTTTTTTTTATAATGTTGGTCCATGCACACACAAAAAGTGTCTCTTCATAGAAAAACACACACAATTATAAACAAAGATGAATGTTATTTCTTTCATTGATAGAAAGAAGTGTGTAATTTTTATAGATATCATAATTTCATTGATAGCAAGAAATAAATACTACAATAACAACTTACAAATTATGAGAAAAACTATATTGCTAACTTATGCGGAAATACTTATGCCATAGTGTGTTTTCACAAAAATTACATATTATAAAAATTAGAAAAAAACCCTTAACAACAAAAAAAAGAAGAAACTATGGTTATGAAATAAAATCAAGGGTAATATTAGCTAAGAATAACAAAATAGATGTGACATGAAATAAGTGTATACACAGATTCAAACCTAGATTTTAATATTTGAATTCAAGAAGAATGAAACTTAGAGTAGGTAATAATTAAAATAAAAATGCAAGAGCTAATTTATCTCAAGGAAATTTATAAATAGAAGAACAAAATTATTATTATTTTTATTGATAAAATGGGTTGAAAGGACTGTACCTAAACATGAAGCTGAGGTTAAATCCTTAGATAATAATAGGCTTCATTATCCAAAAGCACACAACTTGCTACAAATGATCTCTAGCTTACAGAGATATATAGATAAAATATAAACTAAACATACTAAATAATTTTAAACCAAATTTACTTCCCACCATGTGATGGGAAATAATATTCAATGTTGTTAATTCATCCCTTTTTACTTTTCCACTTCTTTACTTCTCACCACTTGCCATGATTAGATGAAATAACCAACGCAAGCTCATTGGGATTTGCTGAAGCAATCAAATTCTCTAACACAAAATCCTAGTCTGATTATGAACTTTCTAAAGTATGTCCCCTTTTTGTTCCACCTACTATCAGGTGATTTTCTTGTATTCCCATCTTTATATCATCCTTCTCTATGCCTACTTTACCCTCGGTGTTAGGAATTCTCAAATCATCCTTAAAATTTGAAGAAGACACCAAATCCGAGTTCAAAGTACCCAAACCACTAGAAGAAGTCGATCCATTTTTTTGTGGATTTCTGGTTTTATTGAAGGGATAAGAAGCTTGAAATGACCCATATTTCTACATATTCTACATCGAAATGTAATATTCTCATAGTCTAGAACCTGGGTATGTTGAAAATTACCAAATTTGAGATTAATTTGATTTAGTAATCCTTTTCTCAAATCAATTTCAATGCAAATTCGGGCATACGTACATAGACCCGAATGCGTTCTATCCAAGTCTTCTTTTACAAACTTGCCCAAAATGTTTCCAATATCCTCTAGGGTATACCACAGATGCAAAGGGAGGTTAGGAAGCCTGACCCAAATAAGCATTTTGGTAACCGAATAAGAATTATGATCAAAATGTAGAAACCATGGAGTTAGAAATAAACTAGCATGTCCCAGTAACCACGGACTATCTCATCAAGCATCACTAATAATCCTCAGATTCCTTAAAGTGGAAAATAAAGAATCCTTGGAACAAAGAGATACTTCACACTTATTGGTCCATTTATCCAATACCCACTGATACAGTGTGGAGGAAGGACAAAAACTATTGAACCATCCAATCATAGCATCCCATGATAAATATTTGTAGTATTCTCCACTTTAGGTTTCTTGATGATTAATGAAGGATTATCCTCACCATAACAACCAAGTAGGCATGATTGTTTGGTGGATGTTTTCTTGTGGATCGGCCGCCTCGATTTTCTAACGCATCTTTGAATGAAGTTTTCTTATGGGGTGAGTCAAGCCTCGACCGCTAAAGCACCACCCCCATTATTCCCGTTAAAATCCATGCATTTCGCCTGACCCTAAACAAAGTCATGGTCAATTTTGAAGCCCTAGGGTTAGGGCACAGATCTTCCCTAGTCTTCACCCAACCTCCATTACCCTACGCTCCTCCACAAGCTCATTCCCCCGAGACTAGGCTATGTTCATTCGGCTCCCATTTGAAGCCTACAAATATTCATGGTTACAAAATCCGATTTCTCCATTGTTCACTATTTTCAAACTTTTTCACTCCATCTTAACTCCCCGACCAACATGTTTGCTAATAACTTTGTATTCCCAAAATTTGGTTCCTTAAACGCTTTTATTATACTAGATCTATATAAACTGGAGTGGTGGAGAAGTAATTTCTCTAAGTGGGACATGGGGGTAGGCTTGGGTCCCTAATGTCCATCGAGCGATCCGCATTCGAAGTTCTCCAATATGTATCCTCTTAGTCCATATGGAGAAGTTTAAACCCTACCTCAAGGTGTCCCCATGGCCACTTATCGAAAGCATCTAATGAACTCAATGGGAAGGGAACTTGGGTTGATGACTACAAACTACTTGTAACTCACCAATAGCCCAAGACCTTGAGTTCAAAATTTAATTAAAGAGGTTGGGTTTGAACCTGGGTTATTGACTCTATAGTTTTAAGTGACCCACCAGATTCACCTGCAGGCCATCCCCAACCCCCAAGGTGACATAAAAATGCCCACTCCACATGTCATGGGTAAATCAAGATATGAAATCCTGGGGTTGGGTTTGAACCTGGGTTGTTGGCTCTACAGGCTAAGTGCCCCACTAGTTCACCACAGGTCATCCCAAAATTTAATCGAAGAGGCTAGGTTTGAACTTAGGTTGTTACCTATACAGGCTAAGTTCCCCACCAGTTCACCAAAGGGTCATCCCAACGCCCAAGGTGAAATGCAAATGCCCCACTCCATATGTCATGGGTAAATCAGGATATGAAATCTTGGGGTTGGGTTGGAACTCGGGTTGTTTTCTCTATAGTTAAGTGCCCCACCAATTCACCACAGGTTCTTCCCCAAAAATTTAATCAAAGAGGTTGGGTTTGAACTTGGGTTGTTGGCTCTATAGGATAAGTACCCCACTAGTTCACCATAGGGTCATCCCCAACCCCAAGGTGACATGCAAATGCCCCACTCCACATGCCGCGGGTAAATCAGGATATGAAATCCTGGGGGATGGGTTTGAACCTAGGTTGTTGGCTCTACAGGCTAAGTGCCCAACCAGTTCACCATAAGGTCATTCCCAAGATCAAAATATTATTATTATAATGAGAATAGATCCAAATTATTTATAGTTTAAAATTAAACCTAGTTTTGGACTATATGAATTGTGGAAGTGATTTGAATAAAAACTACAATTTGAAATGTAGGTCCCACTCTATAAATTCCTTTTTGTGGCATATGGAGGGTGGTGTTTCTCCTCACGTGATGGTTGTAAAATTTTTAGTTGTAAATTAATGTGGTATGATGGAAAATATAATACATTTTTTTATTTTCATACCAAATAATATGAAAGACTACAATTTTTGTAATGGTCATTATGTCTCCAGAGAAATTATCAGGTTAGTAAAGTCCATAGTATAATGCCTATCGGTATAACCAGACATATAATAGAATTATAACCAAACCTACTACTTAACATATTTATTTGTTGATAAGCATGAAAAACATAATCAAAACCATATATATGTAATATAGGGGTTGAATCCTACAAAGACTCATACAGTAATCAATTATATTGACATAATCAAATATATGTTAGAAAATTTGATATATAGGATTTGAAGCCTTCAAAATAATATGTTGTTATACTACTCCCGACATTGATTTTTATAAATTCAAAAATCAATCTATTGTGAGCATAAAACTAATGTTGTTTGCATATTGTTAACGTGGAATAATTTGGTGAAGATGAATTCCAAACGATACAACTGATCAACCACATGTATTAAAATAAAATCATTCAAACTAAAGAAAAACATTGTATTTTATGCACAAGATAACATTGTATATTTAAGGGTCTACTCTTCTTCCTTCTAAAGCAAAGAAAACACAAAGTTAGTTAATAATAGTGACTAAACAAGAAAATGCATTATCACCTTAACATCAAAGCCTTAGTCCACCGAAAAACTAATTCACCACATTTGAATCTATGTAGGATTAAATTCATAAAAATGGTTACTAAAATATCAACCATACATTCATGATTAAATCTGACTAACCCACATATTTAAAAAAATTAAAATCATGCACTTTAGACATTATTTATCCTAGTCTCATACTACTATTTAGAAGGTTCTGAGTGAAGAAAGTACTAATTAACCCCCATCTTTTGGCCATCTTATTTTATTTTATTTTTTCATTACCTCATATTTTCATCCACATGCCCATTATATTTTGATCATTTCCCATTATTTTAGCTCTCAACCTGTGGCGGTGGGCCACCATCTGGGCAGCACCCTAGTCCCACCTAGGATGCCCCAATCCTTCTTGAACTTTCCCACCACTTGTTGGGCTATTTATAGCCATTTGGCATCTTTATATTTCTTGTGGTTAACATTTTTGGGGTTAATTAAGAAATTAGAACAAGAGAACCCTATAGATATAAATTTGTGAGACCATAATGAGGGACCTAACATCACTTACTATTATCACTCCATCTAGAGTTGCATCCATATATTGCATGAAGATCACTTACATCCACATAGCTCCATCATTAAGGCACAAGGCTAGGACATCTACATCACACTTCATAAAGGGAGGGATTATATTCTTTTTCATGCACACATTCTATTACATTTTCTACACATAGGTATTGCTCGCTACTTCACAAAGTGCAACTAGTACAAGAGTAACCTAGGGTATGTTCACACACACTTGCAAATAGAACTACATCAGTCTAAGATGTAGTGCAACACTCATTCGAAGAAGTTCACCATTTTGGATGTCAAGGAATTCATATGCATTATTCCTTTTTAGGGTTTGATGCTTATTTTGGGGTCTTACAGGTCTTTTATTCATCTTGGAGTATTGGTGACATTCAACATAGGACAATGAAGTTGATGCGACACACAATGAGGGTTTTGGACCACCTTCCGACCCTATAAAAATCAGTTTAAGAGATTTTACATAGACCAGATGCCATTTTTTCATACCATAGCGCCCGTGGATGCCCCAATCCTCTTCTAGGCACCCTCGGCCCAACTAGATCCTCAAAATCCACCCTTTTGGGGATCCTTCACAATCGCTCCCGCTCCTTATTTTTATAGTCACCTCACCATGACACTCTCCAAATGAAATATCTTATTAGTTGAGTTCTTTCCTCACTCTCTTTTACATATTAGGGTTAGCATTTCCTTTTGCATAGTGGTTAAGATTATTTACATTCTTATTTACTACATTTATTTACTTTAGTACAACTATTCATAGCTTAGATTAACTATCCCCACACTACTTAGTTAGTCCATTTTTAGTTAATCATTTTTGGTGAACCAGAATTGACCTACACACTCCTAGCATCCTCATTCTCCTTAGGATTCCTTCATCATGGCTATCTCCATTCATGACTTTTTACTTCTTCATCCTAAATTATGAGCTAAAATCATTAATCTTTTACTCACTACCCATATTCTTGACAACACTCATCCAGATGTAGTCTATAATACCTTTGCAGATGCATTCTCTTAACATATTTATTTCCCATCGCTCTTCATAATGACTTCGATACATTTGATAATGATCCACCTTTGCATATTATCTCTCACATTCATAATGTCATTGTTAAGCAAACTTTGATTGACAACAAATCTGAGCTTAATTTATGTCCCATGTCATTTCTCGAAGTTTTAGGTCTCACTACTCATGACATTAGTCCCTCTAGTGTTTCATTGCATGCTTATGATGGTTCCATTCATCCATGTTTTAGTCACATCACATTACCCATCATTGTTGGTCCTAAGACTATCCACATGGTATTTTTCATTGTTGATTTCCCAATTTCCTATAATTGTCTACTTGGTAGGCCATGGCTTCATGCCATGCAAGATGTCACTTCTACTATCCATAATTGTGTTAAATTATTACATGAGGGCATGGAGTATACCATTTTTCATGACCATGATCCATTTCAGTATTGTGATCGGGATCCTAACACTAGTCTTCCTATCCCACACATAAATACTACAAATGACCCTTAACCTATGGATGAACTGCCGCATTTACCACCACTTGATGTTATTATTTATGTGATAGATGTCTTTTATTCTATGCCACCTACTACTACTAGTGTTATGATTCCTTATCGGGGCATTTATAGTATATGGACATCGATCTATCACATCCCCATCCACATACATTTCCTACTTTAGCACACCCACCATTCACTTGCACACTTTTCATTCATAACTCATATTGGGAACATATTCCATTCGACCCTACATGCGATGTCACTACATGTTACCCTAATGGTCTAGCTTATCTTGTGTTTCATCTTTTAGGATCTTCATTATTCTACTCATGCCCCTCTCATATACTATGGTTTCACAAGATAACTTATGCTTATGGTTTACATGTCTTTCATCTTCTATTATATTCATCATGTACCCCTTGTTCTTCTCCACTCACATTAGGGAAATCATGACTTACTTATATTTGAGGCACATTAGATCCTAGTCATAGAGAAATTTCATTTCCTATGTCTTTTGGTCGGTTTTTAAAATCTATAATAGTTGTTTTCTTAGCTATTCACAAAATCTCACTCATTGGTATGCACAAAATTTCCCACATCCTCCATTAATCAATGAGGAATATGCTATGGGCATGTACAACTTACACCTTAATAGCTCATTACATGATCAACCTGACACTATAGCTTATCAGGTCACCAATCCTTATCCATTTGACTTTGACCTAGAAGATGATGATCTCCTTAATGATTTTACATGATTTATTTGTATGTATACTTGGGAGGGGGCATAACACTTCACATTCCCCCTCACTCATATCATTTACACATTTATCATCTCTACATTTTCATATAGACACTTTCATCACACATTCGAGCATCATCATTACCAAATGATGCACTCTTGTGTTTCGGTTCACACTTGACTATTAAGGGATTACTACTACACTTAATCCCATACACTACACTTTAGGAATTACATATTGCATCTAGTCCCACATTTCACATTATACACTATATACCATACATTCTCCACGTTCATCTACAACATTGCGCCATTTCCAAATTCATACATCAAATATTATACTAGTCCTCGTGTCACATGTATTGTATCATACACTATTAGGTTATTTACACATATTTCCTCACAACCAATACATAGGCATATACCATACATAATTTCTAGTCTTCATCACACATGAGCCTAACATATATCATTCTTACATAGTAAAGAAAAACAACCATATTTGCACAAAGTAGAATCACAATGATTAATCTTATATCAGACCATAATACAAAGGATAATATATATCCATATAGGTAGCTTAAAAACTTCCTAATAAATAGGAAGAACAAACAAAAATAACCCATTTAATGGTATATGGGTCTAAAAACTCTACGAACAATATATATTTGAAACAATATATCATGACGTAGCCTAGAATTTATTGTGAATAACCTAGGCGCGTTGAAACATCACTCAAAGACTATGTTGAGCACTCACACCGAAAGCAAAGGCACCAGGTACCTCTTTAGAGTTGCTTGTACATGATTTTAGCATGATGATGTTAAACATATTCAGAATTCACAACTAGTAGTAAACAACCCATAGTGCATAAACCAGATCTAGATCTTAGATTATATGAAAGAAAAACTAAACAATAACTATGATAAGATTAACCATACAAGAGCCAAATTCAGTTATGTCTAATGTCATTATCCAACCAATATACTCCATTGCATTAAATATTGTAAAACATAGATGTTTCTTACACTTATACTAGTATCTCCATGAGTCATGTGCGCGTCAAAACCAACAACACAACTCTACAATAATTCACCACACTAAACTACGAAAATTAATACATATTTATAGGGGTGGGGACTTTCCCTTCACCACCCATGCACTTCTCAAAATAGGTCACATGATGATAATAACCATGCACCTTTACAATAGTATGCACAACATGCAAGTTCTCTAATAATAGATTTCCTATAGTTAACTCCAAGTAGAAATCCTATTATTAGCTTAAACTATGCATGGCGCTTTTCTCGCCATTTGTTCCCAAAACACCATCATGGATTGAAAGTCTTCATCTCTATGTGTGATATACATGTTATCTCCGTAAATAGTCCTTATCCACAAAAATGGTTAAGTCCCGATCCAAAGTGTTGGCATGCATTTTATTTTCTATCTTTATGTGCCTTCAAATGTGCCTTGTTCCGCGTGTGCATCCTTCCCGTGTGTCTTATCATTAGAAAACAAATTTATTCTCAACATTACCCCACACTAAAGTACATTGTCATCCGAAATGGTAATTATTTCGATGTCTCATACGATAAATAATAAGTAATGAAATAATGAATGAAACATTATACAAAAGAATGAAGTTTACTCTACAAAACCCTCTTCTTATACTAGAAGGATTAACTTTGGGTATTCAATTTTTAGCTCAACCTCTAAGGTATGTCAATCAATTATCTCATTCCTTGTTTCATCTAAAATATCAGTGGCTATGGCATCCAATTCATCCTGATTGATCTTCTTTTTCTCATTTTGTAGTACCCAGACAACATTGGCCATACCTGATAGCATCCCTTCCATGAGATTAATCTTCTGTGCTATGAGTTTCCCAATCTCATCAATTCTATCCTTGTATGGATCCTGGGATACTGCGAGGGCCTCACGCTTTTGTTTCACTAGTGTTAACCTTTCTACACACCCAAGTGTTTCATCTTTCATTGCCTTCATAACTGCATTGTACTCTACTATAGTTCTGATCCTTATTATGACATCCGGTATGACATATAAATTGAGAGATTTGTTGGCTTTCTTTATCTCATCTTTCAAGGTTTGGAGAAAATCCTCGTAAGTTGAAAATTTTCTAACAATATTCGAATTGACCTGTCATCTAATACTAAATTGACCAAAGTGCGCAAAATAGTGCATAGAAAAATGAAAATTTTCACGAACCGATAGTCTAGATGAGGCCTTGCTTTAAGAATGTGATCACCAAGCTCCTCAACCATGTTAATGAAGGCCTCATTCTTTTCCTCTTCTTGTTCCTTCTCTTCTTTTAAGTGCTTTATCTCTGTAGTCTTATCCTTGTTATCTTCAAGTAGTGCTTGAATGGTGGTGGCCTTATCAATGTTCCTCCACACCACCTCAATAGATACCTTGACCAAGGCATTGTTGACCTACTCGTTGAACATTATAGTAGGTTTTATCATCATGTGCCCTTGTGTGGTGCCTTCTTCACTCTACGCAAGACACAAGACTCTTCACACACATCAAAATTTGGTTTGTCCATATGAGTCTGCATGGACCAAGATAATTGCTTCCTTGTGCATGTAGTAGCCATATCTAGATCCATCAGCTCCCACCCATATAACTATTTCACATCCACAAAGTGCTCTTCGAAAATGGGCACGGATGATTTTTCTCGTGTCTTCAACATAGCCCATATTAGGGAGAACATATTCTTCACTTGTCCTCTCTCTTTTTGTCCTCGGCCTAGGCACCAAGGTGCCGGAGTTGGCTCTTATCTTTCCTAATTAGTAATGGGTGCGCTAGGTGGCTCACACACAGATTCCTTTTCTTCTTTGACCCCTTCCTCATCATCTCCCATATCCTCATCTCGGGGCTCTTCTGCATCTTTGGGTTGAACCATCTTGGTGTGCTCTCCCATGACTCTTCCTCCTTGTTATCTTGAAGCTTCAACTTTATTATCTTATTTTTCTCAGGAGGTATTTATTTTTAGGGAGAGTCGAGGTGACCTTTGTAAAGGTTGGGATGTCCCTGTGCCTTGGGTTCTGGTTCTTCTGAACACCCTTTTGAAATGACACTCCTCATGGATTGTGTTTACATCTAAGTCTTCCTCTTCTCCTTGCTGCTATGGAGGATTATCTATGCACTCACTTTCTACTTTGTCTGGTGGGCTGCTTCCGGTCTTTGTAGTCCCAACCTCCACTATCCTCGTTGAGTTCTCCTTCCTCATATTCCTCTAAGGTCAAGGTAGGATTTGGAGCTGCCACATTTTCAATTGTATGCTTTCCTTTAGGTGGGCCTGGGAGCATGAAATCATTCTCCACATATTGGCCCTTTTCCAATCTAGGCTTAAGCTGGAGATAGATAAGTGTGGCCCCATTGTCCCCAATGGCCAAACTTACTGGATTCATACTTATAACATCGAAATAATCCTCTCAATGTAGGTAGATCGACCTGGATAGACCTAAGTTTTTCTAAAGGTATGGTAGTAATGATCTTACCTTGTATGCATTATAGCTTAAGTGGCGCGTGTCGGTAAACGTGTATTGTTGCCTGGAAGAATCATGTTGTGAAGGCGTATGGTAGTTTGCACCAAGGACTCCATGTCCCATCCTTCATTGCAAACTGTGTGATGCAAAAATGTTGATATACCACAAATTGCACGGCCTTTCCCACCATTGAGGGTAGCTCCTTTGGAATATGTCATTCCTCCTCGAAGGCCACACAAATTCAGTCATACCATAACTCTACCCTTTTCTTGAACAAACCACTCATTGATCCTTCACATAAATACTTTTCAAACCTCTTTCATGAGGGACTTCTTTTCCATGAGGTATTCCCAGATTTTTTTGTTTGGCCCATCGGGCACTCCAATTTCTACAAACACAAGTGATAATAAGACAACGCCAAAACTTATCTTCTCACATATGCGTGCTTCCTCAATGATTGTATCTGCTATGTATCTTGCTAAGTTGTAAAATTCTCCTTGTGAAATCTTCTTAGCAATGTGTAGCCACATGGTGTTCACTTGTGACCACCTTTCCTAATCATTCAACTTGGTGAGTAATTGCACGGCTTCCTGTACTACAGGGTACTTCCTCATCTTATAAATATCCATCTCACGCGGACCCTTCATATATCCCAACTCCTTGTTGGTGGCCACGACAGTTGCCTTATCAATTAGATCACTACTAACCTCTGTCCTTGTGCCCTTTAATCCTGTCAACGTAGTAATTAAGGGTGTTGTGATCCTCGCCTGCCGTGAAGCAAAGTAGAAGAATTCCTCATGGACTCTGCTCATCAGCCACCGGTATATATTCTATAGTTTTCCAAAGTACAAGAGTTTGTATAATTGGTACACATGTACCTTATTCAAATACTTCTCTCCCGCATTGTCATAAATGGCATGTCGCAACCATTCACTTGTTGGTCTTTCTATTCAACAATGCATCCAATTCCTCCTTGTTCTTGGTGGTGCAATGTTTGTAGTTGCACACCTTACACCTATGGATATGGGAATCCCAATCCCGTCCAATAATTACTTCTTCTGGATACTGCATTTCCAAAAAATTTCTTTTGGGAGCATCCTCGACCTTGGTTTCTACCTTCTTCTTCCCCTTTGTTCTACTCTAAGTTCTTTCCTTGGTGCTATGATAAGAAAAATTTGCACCTTTATCCTCCATAGAGCAAGATCCATGCCCTATCTCAAAATCGCGTGCCCTAGCTCCTTCTCAACCCTAGCGATTTATTTCTTCTCTCTGCATGCTTATGCTTCACTCAAACCCTTCTCGAATGGGGACGCAAGCCAATTCTGTGCACAAATCCACTCTCCTTTCCTGGTTTCACAGGTCTCGTACCTCGACATTTTTCTCAAGTTTGGTCGTAACTAGATCACTCAAATACTCGTGATCTCAAAGGTAGAAATGAACCCGCATCATGTCTTTATATAGAGTTGGGAAAATTTATCACATTTATTTCTCCTTTACCTACCACCTATCCTCTCATTAATTGACCATTTTTCTAATTTGTGCACAATACACCTACGTGTCACAATGCTATAACCTTCTAGTGTGCCTTCCTACCTTTTGGCTATAGACCTCCTTCTATGCACTTCCATGTGCCAAAGTACATCGGGGATAATTTTAGTGGCGAATATTCATAATATGGCAAATATTCCATTTTTGAAAAAATTGAAAAGGTGAATTTTCTAATGAATGGTCGTTGACTTGTTCACCTAAAATTACATTTTAATTTTTTTTTTTAGGGGTCGGCTTCGCTTACCCTTGAAACTATCCCCTATATAATCCTATATTATTCGCCAGGTAGAACACTACTAGCTCACTCATACCACCTGGGGGCATATGTATTATCAAGTACAATAAACGTGTGACATGAGGGTGGAGGCTGTAGATGCGTGACAAAGAGTTTGTTGACACGTGACAGGGAGAGTTTTTTTATGCATAACAGGAGAGTTTGTTGACATGTGACAAGAGTGCGGAGGAAGTAGACATGCGACAGAGAGTTTTTGATGCGCGACACGAAGATTTTTTTGTTGCGTGACCAAATGGCGGAGGCTGCGCAGATGCACAACAGAGATTTGTTGATGCGTGTCTATAGCCTTCTGTCCCACCACTTAAAAATTAGGTGAAAATTTTTTTGTCAAACCCCCAAAAAATTTACCTTCCCATGAAACCGGTTCCGAGGATATTCACCAAGTATTTTCCACCTCTGATTTCTAAGAGGTCTCTTAAAATGAACCCTGAAGTACATCACCACTATACCTTCCTCTAGTATTTTTACGATACAACTTACCTCACGATATACTGTGCATTCATTTGTTTCAATTTATGGCCTTCTTTACGAGCAATTTTATTTCTAGCAACACCTTTCCATCCTATCTGCACTTTTTAACAAGATAAATCACATGTAATAGTATTTTCTTATGTGTACCCATGTTTGAATGACAACCACCCCACACCAAGGGTATGTTCGGTCCTTTTGCATAAAAACACCTTAGATTGTGATCATCTTCTCGACGTGAAAATGTGCTTATTACACAAAACACTGAACTAAATTGACAAAACATAGCGATGAAGAAGGAAACACATTAAATGAAATACAATAAGGGAAATCTATACTAAATGGAAATACTACCTTATTACAAACACCAAGAAGGATTATTTATAGTAGGGCTTCAACCTACTCCCATTGAAGTAACCGAGTAACCGTGTTCCATCAAGCACCTCTAACTAGCAAGCGCCTGATTCAAGTATGTGAGTGATAACATATGGTCCCAACCAATGCACCTTAAGCTTTCCTGGGTGGCACAAAACTTTGAATCATAAAGAAGCACCATCTTCCCAACCTCAAGCTTCTTGTCCTTGATGTGTCTATCATGTCATGCCTTTTTTCGGCCTTTTTTCTTCTTGACTCCAACATTTTATGGCACGCTCTCGTCCAGCTTGTATTAATTTGTCGATTAAATGCTTGCTCATCAGCTAGACCTCCCGCACACACAATACACAAAGAAGGTAACATAAATTCTATGGGAAGAACTATTTTTGTGCCAAACACTAACTGAAAGGGTGTGGCCTTATTCAACCTTTGTGACGTTGTTCGATATGCCCAAAGTATAGCGAAACTTTATCATCCCAATCTTTCCTTCCAACATCACAATTTTTGTCAAGGTATGGCTCAATATCACGTTGAAGGCCTCAGTAGTCTCATTTTTTCGAGGGTGATAGGTGTGGTCTTGTGGTGCGTGACCATAAATTCATCCAATAATATGTTGATTGTCTCATTCAAGAAATGTGTGCCCATGTCACTTGTCAAACTAAACGGAGATCCATACCTAGTAAGAATATTTTCCTATAAGAACCTTGTTTTTATAGCCACCGTATAATCCTTTGTAGGTGTTGATTCGCCCACCTTGTAAGATATTTTGTACAAGTGAGTATGTAGCGTGATTCGGTTCTACACGTGGTTAGGGAGATAGGACCCATAAAGTCTATTACCCAACTTTCAAACAGCTCTGCACTAGTAATAGCCCTTAAAGGAATTTCATCTCTTTTCCCATGTTTTCTAAGGCGATGAAAATGATCACACGCCTTACAATACACCTTGCAATATTTGTACAAGGTTTCCAACCATAAACCATAGAGTATAATCTTGTACACGGTGGCATCACCTACATAGTGTCCACCTATTGCAATACCATCATGAGCCTCTTCCATTATTTTTGTGTGCTCATGCTCGAGTACACACCTGCCGTGTAATACTTCATCTTATCCTATTTTGTATACGTCACCATTGATCAACATGAAAGGTGCGAAGTGAATTACAAGTTGTTTTTTCCAAGGCTTTCATTCCTTCCAAGCGCATACATGTGCATAAAAAGACAACAATATCCTCCAATTCCAAAGGCATGCAGGTTTAACTTTAACTGCATAACCGTGCATCTAGAATTGCATCGTTAATTGTCTACATGTCCTCCCCTGATTGAATTCTTGATAAGTGGTATGGGCAAGAATTTCTTTTTCCTAGCTTTACCATGACTGTAAAATAAAACTCTTGGAATAAAAGAACCCATCAACATATGCACCCTTGTAAAATGGTCTTATTTACCAAGTATTTCAATGTCATGTGATCTGTATAGAACACAAAAGGTGTTTCTAGCAAGTACTATCTAAACTTATGTAGCACATAGATCATTGACAAGGCCTCGCACTATGTAGTTGTATAATTCTATTATGCAGGAGTCAACTTTCTACTAGCAAAATAGATAAGATGATCTATAATACCTTCTCCAGGTTGAGCTAATACTACACCAATGGCCATGCCATAGGCATCCACATGTACGTGAAAAGTTTGGTTCCATGAGGGAAAGCGTAGAATAGGCATCATAGTAAGCCTCTCCTTCAATGCTTCAAATGTGTGATATTGCGGTTCTCCCCAATAGAAGGTCCCTTTACCTTTTAATAACTCCTCCAAGGGTGCAAAATTCTTAGCATAACCTTTGATAAATTTTATATATCCTCTGTGTGGCCCAAGATTTCTTGCACCACACTGACTGTAGGATCCTTCAGACTAAGATAACTACAACCTTGGCTGGATCTACTAACAAACCCTCCTTGCAAATGATATGTCCTAGCAGAGTTCCAAATGGTGTAGAAAATATGCACTTCTTGATGTTTAAAGAGATGTTTAACTATCTGCACCTCTCAAAAATTAATGCAAGTTATCACAATGATCCTTGACAAGCCCATATATTGTCCAATCATCCAAGTAAATCTATAAGAATTTGTGAATAAAATCCTAGAATGCTTGAACCACAATGCACAAAAATATTGCAGGTGTGTTTTTAGTCCAAAGGGCATCACCGCATGTATGCAAAAATTCCCCATTCAGTGGTGAAATTTTTTCTCTTGATCCTCCTTTGCAATTATTACCTGATGATACCCAAAGAATCCATCTGTAAAAGAGTAAATTTCATGCCCTGCAACGCCTTCTAATATTTCCTCGGTGAAAGGTGTAGGAAAAGGATCAATCACACATGTAGCATTCAACTCCATGTAGTCCACACAAATACTAATCCTACCATATTTATTTATACTGATTACCATGGGGCTAACCCACTCTGATTCTTCTAGGGGCTTAATGATGCCATATTTCAACATCTTGTCAATTTCTTCTTTAAATTTTATGCATAGGTTAGGGTTCATCCTGTAAGGTCTCTTCCTAACGGGCATGCACCTTCCTTTAACTTAATCTTCATCTCACCCAAAGACTCATGCACTCCCTTTAACTCATGGTATCCCCTAGGAAATAATTCCTAGAAATCGCATAGTAACTCAATTATCTTAGCCACTTCAGAATCAAACCAATAGTCTCCAATTATGGCCTCCTTAGGTTCAACATCCGTGCCAATGTTCACTTTCTTGGTCTTCATAGGTTCATGATAGGTGTGTTCCTCCTTATCCACACTACCTAAAACCTAACATGTACCCTCTAAATGATCTATGTCAAAATTTTCAACTTCTTCCTCATCCACTATGTAGACCATCTTTCCTTTCTCCTTCTCAAGGAAAGCCGGCTCAAGTAGTTGGCATCTATCTCATCTACTTCAAAAAAATGCGCTCCTGGGTCTGCCTCACCAAATAACTCATGAATGAGTTCGTCATCCTTTGCACTATTTCCCATAGTCAATCTCTCCATAACCCATAATGCCTCTTTCACCGGAGCTTTAGTGAAGAAGTAGTCAAAAGTCTGGATCATTCCTTTAGTCAATTCTTTCCAATTTCAGTCTCCTACTGCAACTCGCATAAGCATACCAAGCACGCGTAGCTGCGCATAAAGTGAAATAAAGTTTGTGCACCCATACGAAGGTGGTAAAACTTCCGCCCCTCTATCCGAGTCTCTCACATTGTTGAATGCGGTATTTCGAACATGATGATTACTAATGATATGTGCAGATTTGAGTAGGCACATTGCTTCGAGAAACCAAGTTGTTAGAGAAATTCTCACTTCATTCTATTCTATGAGATTATCCCTGTGAACCATCCACTAGTGTGTTGCTTTATCTTGCGTAGGGTATACACTAACATATTTCTTATGTCCACTTGATCCTTCCACTATTCTTCCATGGCACGTAGGAATACCTTAGGGTCTTCTTCTGCCAATGTACCAGGTACAAGGTTGTTACTTATCCTCCTAATACAACGAGGTCTTCCTCCTCACACAGATGCACTTCTTACTTTATGCCCAACCATCTCGTAGGTGCCATGCGCCCAATTATCAAAAGCAATACTTGTAGTATCACTAATAGACTGTGCATCCTCCCACTAGAGGATTCCTTCTTTAGATGGCTCCAAAGTATTTTTTGGATCTTGAATGATGCACAAATAAATTTTGTTACGGTCTTCCTCACTCAAGGGTTAAACATAAAGTGTAGATTTCCAATCTATCAAAGGGATAATAATTCATTCTTCCTTGTTCTCAAAACTTATATACCCCTTGTTGAACCATAGATCAACATTATTTACATAACACTAAAGGCACCCAAGTAGAGTTAGGAAGTTGTCCACTTCTACAAGCACTAAAACCTCAAAGTCCCCAGTGAACTTGGCCCCTTATATAGTAATGGATGCATCCTTTAAAACTCCTATTGGAGTGGCCTTAGTTTGATTTTCCATAAACAATATATTAGAGAATGGTTGTAATGGAGGTCGACCATCTGCACCCATACATCTAAAGTAAGCACATTAACTTCCTGCACTGTGTCGATCAATATATTTCTCAAAAGCCACCCATCCACAACAACATTCAAGGTGATCTCCTTGTCATAATCCAAGCTATGAGGGGGAGATTAGCATGTAGGATCTGTCGCCCATTCTCAATACCTCCGCATGCAGAATGTCTCCTTTAACCAATTCCCTAGTAATGGAATAATATTCTCCTGGTAGAGTATCTTATATACCTCTTTCGATCATCAATATCGATTGGACCAGCTTTGCCGCCTTCTTTTCTCTAACCTCCATGAATTTTCCTTTAAACATTGTATTTCACCTTGAAGATTTCTGAGTACCTTCATGGTTTCCTGATAAACCTCCTTCTAGTGTGTAAGATTTAGGCATCTTGCATATAAAACCTCCCCCTAGTAATGGTAAGATTTTGTTATAACACTTCTGGGCACACATAAATTCAAAGTGCATGTAGTAATTTTCACATGTACTACCTTAGGTTCTAGTGCCAACTTTTGCATCCATTTGTTTTCCAGGCATGATGTATTCAAACCATCCATGCACCCTTGTTCTCATGTTTATGCTTCTTGCTAAGATGCTCATATAAGTCTAGGAAATCTTCATAATTATGATTCTTCCCATAAACAAAACAAGTAATATTCGAGGAAATTCACGCATGTAATATTCATGATATTCGCATGTATAACATGTTCCATGAGTAAACTCCCTCGTTCACCACTATTTCCTCGGACCCTAAATCCACCACGTTATCCTCGACCTCTAACACGACCTCCTTAAAATCACACTTCGTTATGATCATAGTGCTACTGAGTGTGATCATGGTCATGGTGCTCACTTTTACCTTTAGATTCATTCAAAACCCTTGTCTTTCGTACACCAATATTCGTGGAAACATGTATATGATCAATAAACTTGCAATCTTCGGCATTGTGAGTTGTGGACTGGAAAATCTTACAGTAGAAAGATATGTTCTTCCTTATCACGTGTTGTAACAATGGGAAACAACTTGCATCATGGTCTAAATGACATATCTCGCAAAAGATAGCAAAAATGAGTGCATTGATCTATGGGACAACTATCCCGAGTGTGCCCCTCCATTTCATAATCAGTACACCAAATCCCAATGCGTGTCTCATGTGTGGAATTAGATTATAGTTTCTCCAACTACTTTTCCATACTGCAATCCGAGCTTCCAAAGAATGGGTTCACTCCACTATCTATACTTCTAATCGCCTCAAAGTGCAAATATAATTCAAGTGCTTTGCATGGATCCATATATGTCTTATGTGACAATGCCCTCCTAAAAGGTGTTATCAAGCCTCCGATGGACCACTTTGTGCATGCTGGTTTACATGGAAATTATAGGAATGTTTAGACAAAACCATTTTTAAATGGGCTTCATATTCCCAAACACCCTCGTAGTTCCCCCGCTTAATATCCTTGAGCACACTTATAATTTTTTCTCAAACTCAAGGATATAAAATTCCTTAAGGAAAGCATCTTATAACACAATATAATCTACGCAATTCTAATCAAGGTCAAACTTCATGTAGAAATCACGTGCACATCCTTATACTATAGTTACAAACCGACTTTTTGCATTTGCAGACTGTCAACACCAATCCGGCACTATGATAATTCTTCACTGGGAACTCCTCGTGCTATGATTATTTACTAATGCACAACTTTTAGTTTGGTGAATGTAATCTGGAAACACAACAAAAAACATAACACAAGAATACCATAGACTATGATAAGAAGGAATGATGATAAATCTGAAATATCAGTGTAAATTATAATATCAACATGAAATTGTTACAATCTCACCCATGAGGTACTTCAAGTGTTACTGACTTCACTTACCTTCCAACAATAACTATGGGAGAAACTTCACAATTACACCTCTTAATGGCTTCTTTAACACACCTTCAAAATGATGGCTTTTACACACTTACTCATACAATATTTCTCACTACTTCCTTCTATTCTAAATGAGGGGGGTGGCCTCTCTATTTATAGAACTTCCAGGATTATCCATCTTATCTCTAAGATAGGATAATAAATCTACTCTAACAAATCATATCCCATACCTTAACTCTTATCTCGTATATGTAAGCTTATCTTTTAAGATAAGATAAACCTTATCATTTCACATGGGTTCCACATTTTTAGACTTTTTACAAATAAAATACACAAAATATTTATGACCTCACTCCTTGTCCTTATTACCAATATAATATTTCTAATTCCTAATCATGTAGACCCTACTTCTCTACTTACCCTAAATTTGACATTTTAGCATTACCCGACCACTTATGACAAATATTTACTTTTTACCACAACATTCCTATTGTACTTTTGACTATTACCGTACTATACATTATTGGCGGCATCGTATCGGCAGCGCCATTATCTTCTATCGGACGCTACTACTAATTATACTTAACAACATCCTATTCCTAATACATACATTAATGAAATAGAAATTACGGAGGAAAATTTTAGTGTCGACATCTTCCCCCTTCCTAGCTTCTACTCTGTCCTCGGAGTAGACTATTCCGGTGCTTGGAAAATCTTTAGCTTATCGTGATTGACCCATTTTGTAATGGGAGTGCCATCCAATTCCTCGGTCAAGATATGTACCATTTTCATGCACAATCTGTTATATTGTAGGGCCCCATCCATTTTGGAAGAAATTTTTTTTTCTTCTTTTTTGTATCTGGAATCATATACTAGAACCAAGTCATTCACATGAAATGGAGACCAACGGATCTTTTGATCAAAGTATTCCTTCTACTTCATTTTCTTCTTATAGCTTGTATCCTTCACTATTTCCCTCATTTCCTCTAGCAAATGAAGATGTACCAACCTTTCTTTTACTGAATCACTTTCATCCATCCTTTCATTTTTCATAACTCTCACAAAGTGGGAATATCAAACTCAATAGGAAGAACTGGATCAATGCCATAAGCCAACTGAAATGGGGAGTATCCTATTGCTGACTTTGATGTTTCCCTATATGCCCACAATGCTGCATGAATCCTTTTATCCCACTTATGTACCTGCAAGGCTGCATCTTTTGCTAGAATTTGACACAACACAAAATTTGTTCTGCTCCACCTCCGTCCATTTGTGTTTGGCTTGTATGTTGTTGCCTTCCCGTGCTTAATAGAAAAATATTGACTAGGCTTCTACCACCTCATTAATGAAGTGGCTTCCTTGATCTGTTACAATTTCTAATGGACAACCAAATTGGGTGGCAATGCATTCATATATGAACCTTTCCACTTCATCCATGGAAGTTATTTTCAATGGCCTAGCTTCAACCCACTTGGTTAAATAATTTGTGGCAACTACAATATACTTATTTTGGCATGGGGTATTTAGAAGTGGACCTACAATGTCTATTCCCACTTTTCAAAGGGACCAAGTGGAAGAATAGGGCATAATGGAGTGATGAAGTCTTACGGTTACCATGTGTTTGAAAATATCACGTCTTACAATAATTATAACAATATCTAAAAAGAGTGGGCCAAAGTGATAATCAATCCAAGATCCTTCTTCTTATAAGTTGTCTAGATAAGTTCCCTACACATGTACCATTGTGGAATTCTTCTATCAGCTCCTTCTATTGATCACGTCCAACTACCCTCTTGTATTCAGATCCATCAGGTCCTATTTGAAATAATACTCCATGCAAAATAGAATATGGACGATCGACTTGAGTAATCTTCCTCTTAGTCTTTGATTGGCACCATCAGAACTTGAATTCATTCAGATAATTCTAAATATCTATGTATTCACTAGGGATTGTGTCAAGGAATAACAATGTTGCATCTAAGAAATCATCATCATCACAAGATGAACCTAAACCATCATAGGCTCGAGAGAGTGCATCTGCATTGACATGCTTCTTTCCTGGCCTATCTATAATATCAAATTCAAATTCTTGTAGAAAAATTATCCATCTTGTTATCCTCCTTGATGGGTTAGGCTTATTTACAATATATTTTAGAGCCTGATGATCTATTACAACTATAAATTTCTGCCCTAGCAAGTAATTTATAAACTTCTTTACAGCAAAAATGATAGCTAGAGCCTCTTTTTCAGTTACAGTATAATTTACCTCAGCATTGCTCATTTGTCTGCTCCCAAAGTAAACTGGATGATCATTCCCATTTTCATCTTTTGGCTCAGAGTACTTCCTAGTGTTGCATCTGAGGCATCAGTATACACAATGAATGGCTTGCTCCAATCTAGATTCTTTAAAACAAGTGAAGACACCAGGGCTTCCTTCAGTTGTTCAAAATCTTCATGCGCCTTATTTCCTAGTTCATAAGTAACATCCTTCTTCAAGAACTGGGTTAGTGGCTGTGCAATCTTTGAGAAATTCTTGATGAACCTTCTATAGTAACCCATATGGTCTAAAAATGATCTCAACTTACTTCTATTCATAGGAAATGGTAACTCTTTGATTTTTGAAACTTTATCGTGATCAAGCATCAATACCATCTCGGATACAACATGCCCTAAAAAATGCCTTTAGAACATCCAAAGACACACTTTGTAGGGTTTAGTGAGGCTTTGCTTCATATAACCTTTGAAATGTTGTCTCCATCTCAGTGCAGGTGGTCCAACTTGCTCCCATAGATGCAAAAATCATTCAAAAATACTCGATGAAGTTCCCAATGTAGGGTTCAAACATCCTATTCATCAAACGATGGAATGTTGCCTGATAATTACACAACCCAAAAGACATAACTCTATAAGCAAACATTCCCAATGAGTGGTGAACGTGGTCTTCACTGATCTTTCTTCTTGCTATAAGAACTTGGTTGTATCTCGCTATATCCATCAAAGCAAAACTATAGCACTCTGGCTAGCTACTTCGCCTAAGATCTGATATGAGAATGGAAGAGGGTAATGATCCTTCTTTGTTGCCTTATTGAGCTTCCAAATGTGTAGCTTCCCATTTTTATTGAGATCACAATGGGAGAAACCCATTCTGAATTTTCCATAGAAAATATGAATCCCGCATCAAGCAACTTATCTATTTCTTCTTTTACGAGTCTTGGAAAAATTAGCATTCATTCTATATGGCATTTACTTTATGGGCTTAGCACCATCTACCATCTCAATAGAATGTTCTACCCAACTTACTTGATGGAGTTCCTTGTAATCAAAAGTGAATAGGTGTATGTACCTTCGAAAGAGTTGGAGGTAGGATTCCTTCTCACTCTCCATCATAGAATCACCAATCTTTATTTGTTGGAGATGATCATCAATTTCTTCTTCAAATAATTTTATGGGTTCATGAGTCGGTGTGACTAGAAGGATATCCATGACCGAAACATCAACCTCACTTTCTTCATCTTCTATGTCTACTTCACTGGTACTAGAGTAATCAGAGGATGTCCAATCATTAGTTTCATCACTTAAATCCATAGGTTCTGTCTTATGATGCCGAGGGATCATTTTTATCTTCACCCTCTCTCTACCATGTCCAAGTTTCATGAAGCCTTCATTCCAGTAGTTTCTTGCATGAACTCTCCTTAGCCATGGTCTTCCCAACAACATTGGGTACGCAATAGTACCATTTTTCATCACCTGAAAGTCTACCACACATACAACACCCATAATCAGATATTGCCACATTTGAAACAACACCTTTTGGTTTAGTTTTTCCCTTATTTAATGACCTTAACATAAGTGTTGAGGGGTGATCAATTTTAAATCCAACATATTCATTACAGACTCGGTCATTACATTACATTAATGCAGAACCTCCATCAACTAAGACATCATGAATTGAAATACCATTACATAATACCTCAGCTTGTGGAGCATAAGGATCCTCCTCTTCCTCTAAAATAAGGACCTCAACCTCCTTCCTTCATCGAGCATTGAGTCCACTTTGCAGCTCCCGCCTCTTCTCGAAGACATAGCCAAAGAGTTGACTATATGTAATATTTGTAGGCCTTTTGGACAAATCTTCTAAGATGGAGTATGGTACTTTCCCCGTGAAATTAGAAAATCCTACACACCCAACTTTCTTCTCCTATGTTTCTTACTAGTTTCTCCTTTCATCTTCTTAGGATCATTTCCATCTTGGTTATTTTTTTCTTTCTTTCTTTTGTTACAAACACATCTACTTCATTATTTATGCTCTTATCTACTACATCAAAAGAATTCATGTGTGCTTTTCCTTTATCATTATCTCTTGTCAGACTGGATGTAGAAGCTCTATCTGGACAATTATACTTATAATGACCCTTTTTATGACAACCATAACATACAACTTCAGAAATATTTCTTTTTGGACCTCTATCTCCTCCCTGAGAACTAAATTCTTTTCCTTGAAGAAGATTAATAGTTAACTGGCCCATCTTCCTGAGCAGATCTTCATACTTAGTAGATGTACTAGGAGAAATATTTGTGCTCACCGAGAGTGGTTGTGGATTCTAGACCAAAGGTGTTGGTGTAGGCTCTACTTTAGCAACAATTTCTTTGGGCTCCTCTTCCATGCTTTCTTATTTCCTTCTTGCAATCTCCTTTTCTTGTTCAATAGTAGTTGGGTGGTCATACTTCACTCGTTTTCTGATCTCTAGCTTCATCCCAAGAATGAAGTGCTTATAGAGGAGATTATCCATGCCATTCATCAACCCATCCACTAATCCTTCCTTCCGGATCTGGGCATCGAGCTTCCTTCTTTACTTTAGAACACGAGCATGATAATCCATTACCTTCTCCTTCTCTCCTTGGGATAGCTTTGTGATATCAATCATGAGATCTACATATTTCTATTGTTCACCAAATTCTTTAAGAAAACTTTCAGTTAATAAATCCCATGAGTTTTTCACATTATCACCTAGTGTTTCAAACCACCTAAGGGCTGAACCATCCAAAAAGGTAGGAAAAAATTCAGTCCATTGTTCCCTTCTTATAAGGCCATTACAAATACAAGATCGTTTAAAATCTTGAATGAAAGAGGAAGCATCTTCATTAGATTGGGCTAAAAAAATAGAATCTTCCCCATTTTCAAAAGTAACCACAAGTGAAATACCAACCCACAAGTACAATCAAGAAGACTTATGTGCACAAATAATTGGAATCACTATAATAGAAAATAGAAATGACCATGGTAAACTATGGTAAAACTTGACTTACTATGGTAAAAACGACTTTTACTGTGGTAAACATTATTCAAAAGAAAAGTGAAGTTATGTGGTAAATACTATTAACGGTAAAAAGTGACTTTACTGTGGTAAATACTATTCGTGGAAAAAATGACTTTACCGTGGTAACTACTACACACAGAAAAACAAGGTTACCCTCCAAATGTTTTTCTCGACTAAGTGGGAATATCTCTCCGTAAAATCCACCAACGGGAATGGTCCCGCAACGGAACCAAAATGTCAACACCAATCCGACACTATGATAATCCTTCACCAGAACTCCTCGTGCTATGATTATTTACTAATGCATAGCTTTTAGTTTGGTGGATGTAATCTGAAACACAACAACAAACATAACACAAGAATACCATAGACTATGATAAGAAGGAATGATGATAAATCTGAAATATTAGTGTAAATTATAATATCAACATGAAATTGTTACAATCTCACCCATGAGGTACTTCAAGTGTTACTTCACTTGCCTTCCAACAATAACAATGGGAGAAACTTCAAAATTACACCTCTTAATGGCTTCTTTAACACACCTTCAAAATGATGGCTTCCTTTACACACTTACTCATACGATATTTCTCACTACTTCCTTCTATCCTAAATGAGGGGGGTGGCCTCTCTATTTATAGAAATTCTAGGCTTATCCATCTTATCTCTAAGATAGGATAAGAAATCTACTCGACAAATCATATCCCATACCTTAACTCTTATCTCGTATATGTAAGCTTATCTTTTAAGATAAGATAAACCTTATCATTTCACATGGGTTCCACATTTTTAGACTTTTTACAAATAAAATACACAAAATATTTATGACCTCACTCCTTGTCCTTATTACCAATATAATATTTCTAATTCCTAATCATGTAGACCCTACTTCTCTAATTACCCTAATTTTGACATTTTAACATTACCGGACCACTTACGACAAATATTTACTTTTTACCACAACATTCATATTGTACTTTTGACTATTACCGTACTATACATTATTGGCGGCATCGTACCGGCAACACCGTTATCTTCTATCGGATGCTACTACTAATTATACTTAACAACATCCTATTCCTAATACATACATTAATGAAATAGAAATTATAGAGGAAAATTTTAGTGTCGATAACACTTAACTGCGTGATCCCTTTTGTGTGCCACAATATCTCACACATGTGCACATGTTTAACATCATCTTCTATTCCCCTATACTCTAGAAGATGAAGTGACTTGTCCATGTAAATATTCTAGTGTTGTTGAGGACCATGCCCACTGGATCTAGAACCCCCTTTGTTACCTCTTTCTCCGTAACTACACGGTAACTGAGCCACCTATGCCCCCAAATCCTCCACATGTACCAATAAGTGAACCAGAGGATGTACTACCCTATGTCCCAATAGTGGTACTAAACTAAACTCCTATAGTCTGTGAGGTGGTACTATTCCCAGAGGTGAGTCCAAAATTATGTGTGCCTGAGTTCTACGTTGACGACGCACCTAAAAAGGTACCTCCAAATAACAAGGAAGATGTCCTGTTTCGCCATAGATGTACTTGATATTTGATTCACTCCTATTATTTTACTACCCAAACTAGCTTGTTGAATACCTAGGTTGTACAGATTTTTAGAAACTAGAAAACCAAGTGCAAGGGCTAGGTCACTAGGTAGATTCGATGCATGCCCATTACCCATATCATCTCTATTGGCATGCTCTCATCAAAGGTGAAGGAGGGTTCCCAATCATGCTTTTCCAAATGGGGGAGTTCTAAATTCTCTAGCTCCACGTCCTCTGCATGAGTTCCAAATCCTTACGATCCATCTCTCCACAACGCCATTCATTCTATAACCTCGTGTTGCTTATCTAAATCCCTCTCATGTGCCTCATTGAATTTGAGTCTCCTTTCTTCTCTTTTCCTCTCTACCGCCGTGTCCGCCATATTTCACCAAACTGATCCAACCCCACACGTGGTGGGATTTAGCTAGCCATCGATTCTCTTCCAAATGAAGGTGGTTACCATCAAGATTTTGATCACCAATGGCTGCCTTGCAGATAGGTTCCCTAGGATAATGTAAAAACTGAAACTCAATACCTCTCTGGGTAAGAATAAGTGGAAATTGAGTACTCCAAGATATAGCTATTTAAAACACCACAGAACCATGTGTCTACAAAGTGCACATCTAAATCATATCAAAGACATCATAGAGGGCCTAAAATTATTCCTACCTCTAGAAAAGTGTGTGAAATCTCCAATTTATTTTAGACGCATAAGAAACTAGCCACTCGTACAACTCTATCGGAATGATAGAAAAAAATCTCATATAAATAGTCATAAAAGTTCCGCTCCACCCATGTGCGCATCGTCAAACTCATATTGATTTCAGATCTACTATCCATTCCTCAACACTTGATAATGTCAACCGGTATGCCTTCATCATGAAACATCCTAAAAATAGATGAAAATGAGGTCCTGGCAACGAAACCAATGATGTAGCCTAGAATTTATTGTGAATAACCCAAAAAGTGGTGCTGACACATCACTTAACATAATGCTAAGCACTCACCCAAAGCACACAAAGGCACCAGATCCTCTTTAGAGTTGCTTGTATAAGATGTTAGCATGATGATGTTTAAACATATTCAGCTTCACAACTAGTAGTAAAGAACCCACAAGTGCATAAACCAGATCTAGATCTTAGATTATATGAAAGACAAACTAAACAATAACTATGATAAGATTAACCATACAAGAGCCAGATTTAGTTATTTCTAATGCCATTATCCAATCAATATACTCCATTGCATTAAAAATTGTAAAACAAAGAAGCTTCTTACACTTATACTAGTATCTCCATGAGTCATGTGTGCATCAAAACCAATAACACAACTCTACAATAATTCACCATACTAAACTACGCAAATCAATACATATTTATAGGGGTGGGGACTTTCCTTCACCACCCATGCACTTCTCAAAATAGGTCACATGCTGATAATAGCCATGCACCTTTACAATAGTATGCACAATATGCAAGTGCTCTAATAATAGATTTCTATAGTTAAATCCAAGTAGAAATCCTATTATTAGCTTAAACTATGCATGGCGCTTATCTGCCACTTGTTCCCAAAATACCATTATGTGGAGCACAAGTCTTCATCTCTATGTGTGCTTCACATGTTATCTCCAAAAATAGTCCTTATCCACAAAAATGGCTAAGTCTTGATCCAAAGTGTTATGGCACGTGTTTTCTTTTCTATCTTCCTGCGCCTTCAAATGCACCTTGTTCCCACATGCACATCCTTCGTGTGTCTTCTCCTTACAATGACATTACAATTGCTCAACATATCATAAAAATATAAAAATAGATATGAGAACACTACTTTCCTAGCATTCCTACCTTAGTATGAACATGGGAGAAAAACAATCACACTTCTTTTGCAGCTTGCCACCCGTGTGTGCTCATGATCTTGGTTTTCGATGGTTTTACAAAGGCTCACTAAGAACCTCAATATGAACATCTATTCACTTTAAGAACCCATGTTCAACAAAAATGGACCCCTATCCACCAAAAAAGGAACCCTTGTTCTAGGTATGAGCCCCTGCTCATCCTCTTCAAGAAACATGATGCTACTTTTCCCTCTATGCTTTCATCTTTCCACAATATCTTCACATCAGGGAATTAACATAGGAAAAATTGCTCACCAAACTGAATAAGAAATTTGAATGGAAATGGAACATTGATGTCATGTTCTCCCCACAATGTGAAATTTCCACTTATTGAAAAATGGAACACTAAAATACTACACACAATTGGAATCAAACACTAAACTAAAAAAACTTATGCCACAACCTCATTATACGGCCCCGTTTCCCGTAATTCAGCGAGAGGGTGTTTCTTCTCCTCCGTCTCGATCGCATCCAACCTATAAGTAGATGCACTTTTAACTTAGCTGAATTTGATCATGGAGCTCAATAGTTTCCACATTGGGTTTATTTTGTCTCCCCCACAATGTGAAACACATTATTTTCTAGACGTCGGGTAACACCGAAAATGCATCTGAATAATTTTTTATTTTATTTTATGGAATTTGTATAATGACACAAATATTTGACACAACTCACAAATTTGAAAACAACACTTTTGACTCGACTCTTGAGAATACAATGTTGAGTTGTGAAGTTTGAATTACTTTGGATTAACATGCAATATGAAATTTTCTAGAGAAACAAGAACCAAAATTAGTTATGGAGGGACCAACATCGATCACCTATGACCAGCATCGGTCAAGCAAGGAGGAACCAAAATTGTTTAGGGATAACCGATTTCAGATTACTGTGTGTGGGTGTTTTAATTAACTCGCGGGAATTATATCTATTTTTAGTATTAAAGAAGATCTATTGATTGTAATTTCATGGCTAAGCTGTCCTAAGTTTGTATATGCCTATATAAGCATGAAAGAAAGGGTTTAGAAGTAATAATTAAGAAGAACTATGAAAATTTGATGATTATTGTGAGAATAATTGTGAGAGATAGGATTCTTGGTGAATAAGAGAAAGGTTGAGATTAAGATAGTCTTGTACATCGAGAGGTATGGAAGATTGTAAATCTTCATTTTATAATGTGTCAAAGCTTTGGATAATAGATTGACTTGTTTCTTGGTGGATGTAGCCCACATTGGGTGAACCATGTTAAATTTGGTGTTGATTTATATCTCTTGTTTTGTATAATTCTTCTGGTAGAATATCCGCTTTCATTGCATGTATGTTTAGATCTGATATATTATCTATAAAACCTTGTGCTAACCCCAACAACTAGTATCAGATATTTGTTTGAGGGTTTTATGTATTGACAAATTTACTCACAGAGGGTTTTCTGATTGAGTGGGAGCTACAACAATGATAGAAGAAAACAAATACAAGGTAGAGAAGTTTGACGGTTGAAATTATCAATTATGGAAGATGCAGATTGAGGATTATTTGTATCAAAGAGATTTGTATTTACCATTGGATGAGAATTCTAGACCTACAAATATGGTGATGAAGAATGGAAGATTCTTGACAGAAAGTATTTGGGATCTATAAGATTGAGCTTGACAGCATCCGTGGCTTCGATATTACAGAAGTGACTTCTACGGTAGGGTTAATGAAATATCTTGATAATTTATATGAAAAACCTAGTGCTTCAAATAAATTTTATTTGATGAAAAAAACTATTTCGTTAAGATGCATGAAGGTGGATCTTCATCTAGTGATTTGAATGATTTCAGATCTATTGTAAATTACTTAAAATCGGTTAATATACCATTTGATGATGAAGTGAAAGTAGTTTTATTCTTATGTTCTTTTCCCGATAGTTGTGATAGTAATACAACATCTACTAATAATGTTTTGAAGTTCGATGATGTGGTTAGTATAATCTTGAATGAAGAAATTCGAAGGATGAGTACAGATAAATCGTCATTTGGGAATGCTTTGAATGTAGAAAGCAGGGACGGGGAAGAAGGAGAGATCCAAGTGTAAGAGTAATGGGAAATCAATTTCAAGGGATAGCAAGTCTAAATCCAAAGGTAAGGGAATTACTTGTTGGAAATGTACAAAGAAAGGACATGCAAAGAAATATTGTTGGTCAAAGGATAAAGAGAACCAACAACTAGACAAAGGTAAAGAAGAAAATCTTTATGCAGCAAAGGTAATGAAATATGCTCTTATTCTTTCTTTAGATAATAGAATTGAATCATGGGTTTTAGATTTAGGAGCTTCTTTCCATGTAACCCCTAATAAGGGTTATTTCAGAAATTATGTCTAGGGCAATTTTTGGCATGTTTATTTGGGTGATGATGAACCTTACAGTATTACTAGTAAAGAAGAAGTTCATCTAAAATTACAGAATGGAAATACATGGGTATTGAAAGATGTGAAGAATTTTCCAAGCACGGGGTTCACTTAGTAGAAGTATGGTATAGCACGTGCGTTCGAAGGGTATTAAAGAATACCCTTAATTCTATTTTTTACCTCTAGTTATTCAATTGATAATACCCCCTCCCGTTATATTATTAGAATGAAAATACCCCCTATTTTTTCCATGTACCTTACTTACCCATTTTTCCATGATAATTTTATTTACCCCTTTTTATTTCTACCCTAATATATTAAACAAAAATATATCATATTTCTCACTCAATTTTTTTAATATGCATTTTCTCTCAAAATATAGTTTGAATCCATTCAAGACCTATTACAAATTACCTTATAAATGTAAATATTTAATCATTTATTAATAGTTATTCAAATAATTAAGTTGGTGAAATAATATCACTTGTGTTAAAAAGCATACTCAATCTAGTTTTCTACCATCTTATTATTTCTTAGAATTACGAATCTCTTAATTCAGATTTCTTTATTCAAAAAGAGATTATAAATTAACTTTATGACCAAACTCATTAAATTCAATGTTAAGGTATTTAGTTCTTAAAACTAGGGTTCAAATGTATTGGTTTTATATTAAAATTAAAACTCACTTTCCTTTGGCCTCGCTTACCTAACCTACCCCAATACTAGATTCGAATATGAATAAATTAAACCCTTTCACCCCTCATGTCTACCGATATATTGAATTTACTTTTATTAATTTTAATTAACTTAATATGAACCCACGTGCTAGAATATTTCCTAGATAATGAACCCCAAAGAGTGCCAAGCCTCAAGAGGAATCTTATTTCGTAGGGAAACTAGGTGAAGATGGTTGCATGGTTACATTCACATGAGACTCTTAGAAAGTCACTAAACGTGTTTTTTTGTGGCAAGATGTAAGAAGGTAGGAACATTATATTTATCTACCCGTATTTATCGATTCTTTTTCTACATTATCTACTTCATATTCAAATGCATGCATGTGGCATAATCGGTTGTTCCATATGAGTCAAAAGGAATGTAAATCTTAAATGCTAAGGGTAAGTTATCAGATTGAAAGATTTAGATCTAGATTTATGTGAGCATTGTTTCTTTGGTAAGAAAAAGAGAGTGAGATTTCTCAAAGTTGGGGAAACTAAGGAGCATAAATTGGAGCTTGTACACTCGGATGTGTGGGGACCAAATCAGGTAGATTCTCATGGAGGATCCCAAGATTATGGTACTTTCATTGATGATGCTACAAGAAAGGTATGGGTTTATTGTATTAAATGTAAATCTAATGTTTTTGAGACATTTAAAATATGGAAATCCTTGTTGAGAATGAATTAAATTCAAATTTAAAGTGCCTTAGATCTAAAAATGATGGTGAATACTATAAAAGGTTTTCAATTATTATTGTTATGTGAATGAGCTACGTAGAGAAATAACGGTTCCAAGAACACCACAAGAGAATGGGGTTGCTGAAAGAATGAACAAAACAATCATGGAATGTGCTAGAAGCATGGGGATACATTCTAAATTTCCCTTACATTTTTGGGCGAAACAATTGATACAACGGTTTATTTGATTAACCGTGGGCCTTCAAGTTCACTAGATGGAGGAATACTAAGTGATGTTTCTCATTGGTTAAGGAAGTGATTTCGGATTCCATTTGTTGGATTTAAAAATTCTAAAATTATTGTCATTATAAATGGAATGAAAAGAGAATTTACAAGGATCAAATTTTGTAAAGTTTTAGGTCAGTTTTTGAATACCGACAGGTTTGTATTTCGTTGACTGACCGACATCGGACATTTTTGTCCCGCGTGTCCCGATGAAAGTTCAAAATTTTGAGTTAAGTGCGTATCTCTGTTCCCGATCGGGCGAAATCCCGAAGTTGTTCCATTTTCGGCCAAAATCCTGAAATTATCCCAATTTCGTCGGAACTTTTCGTCCCAAGTGTCCCAAACTTTTCGTGCGAGTTGTTCAATGTTCGGCCGAAGCACCCAATCCGCGTACTTCGCTCTTTCATGTCCCAACTGTCCCAATTTCAAAAGTGCGCTCTGTTCCCCGATCGGCCGAAATCCCCGAAGTTGTTCCATTTTCGGGCCCGTCGGAACTTTTCGTCCCAAATGTCCCAAAATCAAAGTGCGAGTTGTTCCAATTTCGGCCGAAACACCCGAACCGCGTACTTCGCACATTTTCGTCCCGAATGTCCCAAACTTCTCCGGACCTATTGTAACATTTTCGCCCGAAATCGCCCGAGTCAGCGCGTTTTGAGCTTTTGTCCCAAAAGTCCCAAAAGTGCAAGTTGTTCCATTTTCGGCCGATTCGCCCGAACCGCGTCCTTCGCGCTTTCATGTTCCAAGTGTCCCAAATCAAATCGGGCAAGTTGTTCCATTTTCGGCCAAAACACCGAACCGCGTCCTCAGCTTTTTGTTCCCAGTGTCCCAAATCGCTGCAAGTTGTTCCATTTTTGGCGAAACACCCCGAACCGCGAGCGCGCTTCACATGGCGTTTTCGTCCCAAATGTCCCAAAATGCATTTGTGCGTCTTCTCCTGTTTTGCTTGAACGGGCCGAGCGCGTGTTTCGCGCGCATTCGCGTCTCACATGTCCCAAGCGAACCAAATGCCATTCATACTTAGTTTTTCCCCTCTACCCGAATATGCTTTTTTCAAGCTGATAGATATGAATGTAATGCGCATTGATCACCCTTCTCTCTCCTCAGCGGCTATATAACGAGCAAACCACCTTTGCAATTCTTACATTGTTTCATACTTGCTATCCTTGCTCAAGCCCTTGCAACCTAATTCCCTGTGCGTGTATCCCTTTTACTGTAATTCCTTTCCCGGAGTCTAGGTTGCGGCTCTAATTGCTTTATATCGATATGAAGATCAAGTTTTGGAGGAGGAACAAATTTCGCCAGCTCGAAACGCCATTGAAGAAGAAGCCAATAAGATTATCATACTCATGTCGAGTTTGATAAAGAGATGGAGAAATGTCTTGGATTTTGGGCGCGATCTCACTTGCCAACACGTCGAGTCCTCGTGGCGAGAGACATAGGCGAGGCGTTAGAGAAATTCGAGCGGCGGATTACGAAGTCGGTGGGTCCCTCTCGGTGGTTGGCCACTGTCTTCTTCTCCTTGTTCTTTTCTCTTCTTCCCTTTCTTTTCCGTTTTCTTTGTAGAAGTTAAGGTATTGCGATTGGCGGTCCTTAAGCTGTTCTTGGTTAAAGAAAGCGGTTACTGAAAAGTAGCTGATTTGTTGTAAGCTATATAATGGCCTTTCACGCCATTCTAAAAAAAAAAAAAAAAGGAAGAACTGGGCTTATTTTCTGAAAAGTGTAAATAGATTATAAAGAAATCAATACAGAAGGACTTTCCATTCTTTGTCTATCTGATCTCTATTATTCCTAAGCTTTCATTTATTTTCTTTGTGAAGATCATTTGTCTCAAGTTCGTTAGTCTTACCGATTGCATACTCTTCGACTTTGCAAGCACGGTGATCTTGTATAACCAAGAAGGAACTTTGTGTCCTTGATTAATGAATCTGTGTTATGTTAAGAAACTTTGTGTCTTTAAATTCCATCTTATTTATTCAATACAAATGATCTTGTTTCAATTCACTGTGACTTTCGCATACATAAAGAATTACTCTGATATCTATAATTCTGCATGTTGCCTTTCTGCTCTTTCCCGTACTCTCATTTCCTCAGTCCTTTTGTAATTGATGATCTTCATAGAAAACACTTTCGTGATATCCAAGTTTAACCAACAAATCATGTCTTGTACATTTGTAAATAAGTTCGTTTCTGAATAAGGGAACCTCTCCCATTAAAGAGGAGGGACTTCTTGTCCCCACATTTATTGCTCTTCTTAAAAGTCCTATCTGACGACCAACGAGTTTTTGGCGACTCTCATTTGGGAAAATCATATTCCAGTTCTGTAATTTTTGATCATCCTTTGATCGGCGACTCGCGTTTTACTCGAGGAGAAGGACCCTTGGTATTGAAGATTCTCGGTTCAGATTTTGGAGCAGCGAGGGTTTTCCTTTCCTTGACAAGAAATAGAAGGACTCGTTCGACAAGCACTCCACTGTTCAAGAAGAAGTCCTACGGGTGGTATTCCTTGAGCCAGCTAGCCTAATCTTGAGCTTTGATTCTTGCTTTGGTGTTGCGGTTCCTCTCAAGCCGTTTTTCCAAGAATGGCGGCGCCATTACCATGGGGTCATCGTGTCGGGCCCCTTGCTCTTCCTCAGCCTTTGCATGAGTTACCAGAGGTAACCGGAAGAACTTCCCCAAATTCAAAGGCGATGGCAAAGTGCATCCTGATGAACACATCGCAGCCTTCATTGTTGCATGTGGAGTTCTGGGAGTCGAACATGAAGACGTCTCCGTAAGGTTGTTCGTTGAGACGTTACAAGATAATGCTGCTGATTGGTTCTACCACCTTCCGGCTGGCGCTATCACCGACTGGGACACAATGAGAACTCAGTTCGAAAACCGTTTCAAGCCGGCAGAAGATGTGCATGCCTTGCTTGCCCAAATTTCTCAGATAAAGAAAGATTCATCAGAACCCATGAGAGAATTTGTGGCCCGATTCAACAAATTGATCAACAAAATTCTGTAAATACTCGACTTTGTTGATCAAATTCGAAAATGTTTCTTCTAAATGCTGATCAATCACCTTGAAGTTAGTTATGCGGCTAAGAAGGGCTAATCTCATGACATTGGTGGAGGATCAAACTCTTGTTGTTAGTATCGAGGATGACTTGATCATGTCATGTCGGGGAAGTTGAGAGAGACCCTCCCAAATCTAAGTCTGTTGCTTCTTCCTCTTCCACCCCTGGACCTAATACTGATCCATTAGTTGAAAGCTTGCGAATGATCTTATTGCTATAAAGAAACAATTAGCTCAGCATGCTCCTTATGCAGATGTTCCAAGGAGAAATTTTCAGCCCAGAAATCGTTTGCCTGCTTCTCAAACAAGACTAGCACTTGAAGGACCTCCTGTTAAAGTTCCTGTGAATGCAACCTGTGAGGTTGAAGAGCCAGATGATGATGAGGATAATGAAGCTTGCGAGGAGTTTGTGGAGGAATTTGATGATGAGGCAGAGGAACTTGAGGGATCTCGGGTTAATTTCTTCACCACTGAGGGCATTGATGATGGAGATGATTATGATGAAGTGGTAGCAGACATGAATAGCGAATCATTTCTTTGTCATGACTCGAGAGCAGAGACAAGTCGGAGGGAGAAAGTGACACTGACCTATAAAGAAATCTAAGGAGCAGTCGGCAACTATTCCCGTGATTGCAAAAAGAGGATCTCCTATCCCTACTTCATCTGCACCAAAGGTGAGTCCTATCAATCCTGCTACCAAAGTTGCTTCTTCTTTTTCTCCTAAAGTTGATAAGCCTAGAGTACCGAATGATGATGGCCCGTCCACTTCTGGATCCTTTGATATTGTTGATCACCTGAAAAAGACCAAGGTCCAAATCTCAGAAGCTGAGTACTATCAAACCCATCCCAAAGCTTTTGCCAAAATGATTCAATTTGTTAATTCCCATTCCAAGACCACCTCTAAAGGCCTTTTACCTACTCCTCATACTACGCACCATGACCTAGTCGGTAGCTCTCTTTGTCACCTCGCACAGTGACAAAATTAAACCATTTTATGTAACACTTCTTATAGCTGGTCATAGGCTCAGTAATTGTGTCATTGACTCAGGAGCCTCAGATAATGTAATGCCTGCTAAAGTAGCTCATGCTTTAGGCCTGACCCTCACACGCACTTATGGATCTTGTTACTCCATGGAGAGTAAAGAAGTGCCTACTGGTGGGAGAATTAAAGATGCACAAGTGGCTTTTTCTTTGCTTTGCACGAAAAGAAGAAAGTGTTGGCTACCATCTTAGTAGCGAGATATCCCTCCTTCATACGGGATGTTGCTAAGTAGGAACTTCTGTAAAGATGTGGGTGGGAAATCCAAATGGGTGGTCGCATGCACTCATACATTAATGGACAAATGAAGAAGTTCTTTGCTTTGAGAAGCAATCGAGTATATTTGTGCAGAAAACGGATGATCCTAAAGCACAAATACTCTATGAGGATATGGGTCATGGCAATTACATGATTATGTCCCTGATGAAATCCAACCCCCAAAGTGTCACCTAAAGATCCTAATGGTATTTGGATTTTAGAGTTTGATGGAAGTTGTTCCTCGGTTTGGAGTTACGGGAGTGGTGTCCTGCTAGTGTCACCTGAAGGATGCCTACATCCTTTTTCATTTAAGTTGCAGTTGAAAATACTAATAATACAGCAGAGTATGAGGCTCTCATTCTTGGATTGCAAGTGGCCAAAGAACAAGGTGTAAAGAATCTTCTGGCTCGTGGTGATGCAGAATTGATTGTAAAGCAAGTCAGAAACCTTTTCAAGTAAAAAATGGAAGGCTGAAGCATTACCGGAATCAAGTCTGGGATTCTATTGAATTCCTTGATGCTTTCTCCATTGAAGCAATGCCTAGGGAGATGAACAGCAGGGCTGATTCGTTGGCGATCTCGGGGTCATCACTCGATTCCTCATCGACGATTTCTCTCAGGATAAGTTCACTATTGAAATGGTCCATCGGCCTAGTGTACCTGACAATACCAATAAGCGGCAAGTTTTCAATGATGATCAACATTTGCTTTCCTTCACGGAACTCAAGGGTAATTTGAACAATTTGTATTTTGAGGGAAGTGACAACCTACCTCGTGAAAGTGTGTGCCTTTGACCAAGCTTGAGTCACCGAGGGAAGAAGCAGATCAAGATGGATGCATCAATCGATCTCAAAGGAAACAAGATTCCTAAAGGTTTGGTGAGTTTGGAGGAACTATTTGATAAACATGACAGGTATGTGAAATCTAGAGCTTCTACTGGACCTCAAGCAATCAGCTGAGTATGATAAGATTGATATTGGGAGTTCTAATGACCCTAAGCTAGTGAACATTGGAAAATGTTGCACACTCAGATGAGAGGAAGAAAGCAATTGATCTTTTAAGGAGGTATAAGGATGTTCTGCTTACTCTTATGAAGATTTGAAAGCTTTCAAACCAAAAGATATGCAGCACTCTATTCCTCTTAAGCCTGGAATTAAGCCTTTCAAGCGAAAGAGAGCAATACAACCCCAAAATAGCTGACACCATCTTTCAGGAGATACAGAAGTTGTTGAAGGCTAAAATTATTTTTCCCATTCACCATTCAACATGGATTGCAAATATTGTGCCTGTTAGGAAGAAAAATGGTGAGATCCGCATCTGTGTTGATTTCAGGAACCTGAATCAGGCTTCTCTGAAAGATAATTATCCTTTGCCTATGATGGATCAAGTATTGCAAGCAGTAACAGGATCTGAAATGTTATCTATGCTTGATGGATTCTCGGGATATAATCAGGTAGAGGTTGATACTGTAGATCAACACAAAACAGCTTTCACTACTCCTTGGGGTACCTTTGCCTACTGAGAGAATGCCTTTTGGGCTTATTAATCTTTGGTGCCACTTTCCAGAGAGCTATGGATCTGGCTTTTGGAAGTTTGAAAGGGAAGTGTATTGTCATATATCTTGATGACCTGACAGTGTTTTCCAAGACAAGAGCGGATCATTTTGATCACCTAGAGATAGTTCTGCTGAGATGCAGAGAGCATGGGATCTCTCTGAACCCTAAAAAATCTGTCTTTTGTGTCTTTGAGGAAAGTTATTAGGGCACATTGTTTCAAGGATGGTATTAAGATTGATCTGACGAGTTCAAGCCATCAACAAATTCCTCTCCCAACCAACAAAAAGGCGTGCACTCCTTCTTTGGTA
This sequence comes from Taxus wallichiana var. yunnanensis, assembly GCA_018340775.1. Lineage (NCBI taxonomy): Eukaryota > Viridiplantae > Streptophyta > Pinopsida > Cupressales > Taxaceae > Taxus > Taxus wallichiana. The sequence goes on from CM031239.1 coordinate 958,724,742, forward strand.
AGATCAATTTTTTGAGAAGATTCATCCCTGATTTTGCAGAGTTAACTTTGAATATTTCTCAGATGATGAAAGGGAAGCAAACATTTGGTTGGTCTTCTGAAGGAAAGGAATCCTTTGAAGGTATCAAGAGAGCTATCGCTAAAACTCCAGTTTTGGCTTGTCCTGATTTTAGCAAAGATTTCATCATCTATTGCTATATCTCTGAGATAATACCTTAGTTTCTTTGTCTTAACTCAAGAAGACTCTAATGAGCATGAACTCCCAATTGCGTTCATGAGCTATATTATGAAAGATCATGAGTTGAAATACACCATGATGGAGAAGCATGCTTTTGCAGTGGTCAAAGCTGTTAAGCAGTTTCGTTTTTATATCCTCAACTCTCACTCCATGGTGTTGGTTCCAGATACAACTGTTAAGTCAATTCTCACACAACAAGAATTTGGATCCAAGAGAGGGAACTGGGTTGCTAAGGTCCAAGAGTATGACATTGACATCAAACCGACCAAGCTGGTTCGTGGAAAAGGTCTTTGTGAGCTCATTGCTGAAGGAGCTAAACATGAGTTGCTGGAGGAGAAAGTTGACCTTCCTACCGTTCTGTTCCTTAGTTCAGTTGATGAATGGTATGCTGACATCGCCCATTTTCTCACCTATGGGGAATGCCCCTCTCATTTAACTGCCAAAGAAAAGATTTGCATTAAATTGAGGTCGATCTGCAATATGTATTATGGGAAAATGCTTTGTTCAAGCGTGGCTTAGATGGGAGATTTTTGAAGTGTGTGGACAAGGAACAGCAGAGAAAGTTGCTCTCAGCTTTTCATGATCAGGCATGTGGAGGGCACTATTCATCATGATTTGAGCTCATAAGATACTCGTGGAGGATACTACTGGCCTTCCTTGTTCAGAGATGCATCCAAGTGGGTGGATAAATGTGAGGCTTGTCAGACCTTTGTGGGAAGACCTAAATTGGCTTCTTTGCCTCTCAAGCCAGTTGTGATTGAGGAACCATTTCAACAGTGGGGTTTGGACTTCATTGGTACACTTAATCCTGCTTCTAGTGCTGGTCACACTCATGTGCTAACTGCCACGGACTACTTCACCAAATGGGTGGAAGCTATTCCAGTTAAGAGCACTACTTCTGAAGTGGTATGCAGCTTCATCAAAGAGAACATCTTGGTAAGGTATGGTGTACCTAATAAGATTGTAACAGATAATGCCTCGAATTTCTCTTCAGCTGAGATAATGGACTTACTGCTATGGGTATGGCATTTCTTTGGCTCATTCTTGATTACTACCCTCGGGGAAATGGGCAAGCGAGAATCCACTAACAAAAATTGGTGACTATTATAAGGAAGTTAGTAAATGAGTCTGTGGCGAAAGGCACAAGAAGCTCTATGATGCTCTTTGGGTAGACAGGATTACACCAAAGAGAGCTATTGGAATGTCTCCTTTTCAAGTGGTATATGGAGTAGAAGCTCAATTGCCGTGTGCAGTGGAAGCTGCCCTTGCCTTGCACCTAATGAAGGCCATTGAAGATACTAGTTTGAGAGATGCTTTGGACAAGAGAATTATGTACACACACAAAGCTGAATGAGGACAGATTGATGGTTGCTTTGATAGGATATCATTCACCGATGAGAAGGTAAAGGTCTGTTTGACAAGAAAGCTAGGTTGAGAGATTTCCAAGTTGGAGACTTTGTGTCTTTGTTATGGGACAAAAGACATGAACCTCGTGGCAGCCATGGAAAGTTTGATTCCCTGTGGCTCGGACCTTTCAAGATCAGACACTTTGCTGGTGAGAATTCCTTTTATCTTGATTACATGGATGGTTCTTCTCTCCCACTTCCTTATAGTGGGCAGTATCTCAAGTTGTTCAAGTCCTAGGTGATTAGGGAGTCCCTTGTATATTCTGTACAGTGTTTTTGTTTTTTCTTTCCTTTTTGTTTTGGTGTGTTGTCCTCTGTATTGGTCTGCTTTTTGACTCCGTTGCCCAATGGATAAGGTACTGGTCTGCTTCCCCGAGTTTGTCTAAGTTCTTGCCTTGTCTCATTCCTTGAATTTATGCCAAGTCATCCCCAGAAGGAGCCAGCTGTTGTCCACTCAAAATTCCCTGCTCTGATGAAAGTAAAAATTTCAAAATTTTGAGTTTAAGTGTTTTCTCTAATGTACCAAAGTCGTGAAATTGAGAAAAGTCTGCAGTTTTGGGTCATTTTGTATGTATTTCGGGCCTGTCGGACATTTTTGTCCCGCGTGTCCCAAGTTCAGAAGTGCGCTCTGTTCCCGATCGGCCGAAATCCCGAAGTTGTTCCATTTCGGGCCGTCGGAACTTTTCGTCCCAAGTGTCCCAAACTTTTCGTGCGAGTTGTTCCATTTCGGTGAAGCACCCAATCGCGTACTTCACAGCTCTTTCATGTCCCAGTGTCCCAATTTCAAAAGTGCGCTCTGTTCCCCGATCGGCCAAAAATCCCGAAGTTGTTCCATTTTCTTTCTTGGAACTTTTTGTCCAAATGTCCCAAAATCAATTTGTGCGAGTTGTTCCATTTTTCGGCGAAACCACGAACGCGTACTTGACGCATTTTGTCCCAAATGTCCCAAACTTCTCAAAAGGACCTATTGTAATTTTTTCCGAACAGCCGAACCAGTCGCGTACTTGAGCTTTTTGTCCCAAATGTCCCAAAAAGTGCAAGTTGTTCCATTTTAGCCGATTCACCCGAACCCGAACCGCGTACTTGCTTTTTGTCCCAAAGTGTCCCAAAATCAAAAGTGCAAGTTGTTCCATTTTCGGCCGAAACACCCGAACCGCGTCCTTCGCGCGTTTTCGTCCCAAATGTCCCAAAATGCATTTGTGCGTCTTCTCCCTGTCACGCCCGAATCGGCCGAGCCGCGTGTTTCGCGCATTCGCGTCTCACATGTCCCAAGCGAACCAAATGCCATTCATACTTAGTTTTTCCCGCTCTACCCGAATATGCTATTTTTTCAAACTGATAGATATGAATGTAATGCGCATTGATCACCCTTCTCTCTCCTCAACGGCTATATAACGAGCAAGCCACCTTTGCAATTCTTACATTGTTTCCATGCTATCCTTGCTCGAACCCTTGCAACCTAATTCCCTGCGCGTGTATCCCTTTTTCTGTAATTCCTTCCCAAGTTTAGGTTGCAGCTCTGTTGCTATCAATATGAAGATCAAGTTTCAGGAACAGGAACAAATTTCACTGGTCAGTCTGCCATTGAAGAAGCCAATAAAGATTATCATACTCATGTCGAGTTTGATAAAGAGATGGAGAAATGTCTTGGATTTTGGACGCAGTCTACGGCCAACACGTCGGTCCTCGTGGCAGAGACATAGCTGAGGTGTTAGAGAAATTCAGGCAGCGGATTCTGAAGTCGGTGGGTCCCTCTCAGTGACTGGCCACCTGTCTTCTTCTCCTTGTTCTTTTCTCTTCTTCCCTTTCTTTTTCCGTTTTCTTTGTAAGAAGTTAAGGTATTGCGATTGGCGGTCCTTAACTGTTCTTGGTTAAAGAAGCGGTTACTGAAAAGTGGCTGATTTGTAAGCTATATAATGGCCTTCCTGCCACGCCAAAAAAAGGAGGAAGAACTTGGCTTATTTTCCGAAAAGTGTAAATAGATTATAAAGAAATCAATACAGAAGGACTTTCCATTCTTTGTCTATCTGATCTCTGTTATTCCTAAGCTTTCATTTATTTTCTTTGTGAAGATCATTTGTCTCAAGTTCGTTAGTCTTACCGATTGCATACTCTTGACTTTGCAAGCACGGTGATCTTGTATAACCAAGAAGGAACTTTGTGTCCTTGATTAATGAATCTATGTTATGTTAAGAAACTTTGTGTTCTAAGCAGATGTTATTTACAGAACTTTGTGTCTTTAAATTCAATCTTATTTATTCGATACAAATGATCTTGTTTCAATTCTTTGTGACTTTTACGCATACATATCTATAAAAGAATTCCTCTCTTTTGATTATCTAGAAAAACTTTACGCATGTTTGCCAAATCATTCTTGCTCATTTGTTTCGTTTCTGAATAAGTACTCTCATTTCCTCGAGTCCTTTTGTAATTGATGATCTTCAGAGGAAAACACCTCCGTACCCCATATCTCGTGAGAAGTTTAACCCAAGAAAATTTCATAGTACATGATTTACATTTAGAGAAATTAGATGTGAAGATGGATTTTATTCATGGTGATTTGGATGAAGAGATTTATATTCAACGATCACTTGGGTATGAAGTCAACGGTAAGGAGAAAGTAGTGTGCAGGTTGAAAAAGAGCCTATATGGGCTTAAGTAATCTCCAAGGCAATGCCACATGAGGTTTGATAGTTTTATGCATGAGCATGGTAACTTGAGATGTGAATTTGACCATGTGTTTATTTCAAGAAGCTTGAAAATGGGAGCTATATTATTTTGTTACCATATGTGGATGATATGCTTATCGCAGGATCAAGTATGTAGGACATTGGCGAGCTTAAGGAAAAACTAGCTCACGCATTTTCTATGAAGGATTTAGGAGCTGCAAAAAGAATCCTTGGCATGCAAATACACAGACACAGGAAGAACAAGAAATTGTATTTATCTTAGAAGGATTATATCTACAGGGTGTTAGAAAGGTTCAAGATGCAGAATGTAAAACTTGTTAGTACACCTATGGTTGGACACTTCAAATTGAGAAAATATCAGTGTTCATCATCACATGAGGAGGTCAAATACATGACACGATTGTCATATGATTCAACACTTGGGATTCTCATGTATGTTATGGTTTGTACTAGACTAGAAATTATACAAGAAGTGGGATTTTTGAGTAGATATATGGCTAATCCAGGTAAAGAGCATTGGAAAGAAGTCAATGGCTACTCGGGTATTTTAAAGGGACATCTAGCATGCAATTATACTATGGAGGTTTGGATATTTCGTTATGTGGATATGTGTATTCAGATATGGGTGGAGATATCAATGGTAGGAGGAGAACTACTAGATATATTTTCACAAAGTAGGGGGACGACAACTAGCTAGATTTCAATATTTGAGAAGGTTATAACTTTTCTACTACAGAGGCGAGTATGTTGTAGCTACACAAGCTAGCAAGGAGATGATATGGATGAATATGTTCATGAAAGAGTTGGTAAAGGAGAAAGATGATTACAAACCTGTTAGTGATAGTGAGAGTGTAAGTCATTTGGCAAAGAAATTAGTGTTTCATTCAAGAATGAAACACATTCAATTGAGGTATCACTTAGTACGGAAGGTATTAGAGGATGAGAAGTTGAATCTATAAAAGATTCATACAAGTGAAAACCCTAAGGATATGCTAACAAAGCCATTAGCAAAGGAGAAGTTGTAGCTACACTCCACTTCGTTGGTCTTCGAGTTTGAGACTTGAAGAGGAGGAAACAAAGCTAAGGAAGGATCCAAGGCGACGATGTACAGGTATGGTGCAAAGTAATTAATCTCCAAGTGGGAGATTTTTGAGTCTTGAGCTTAATTATTTCAAAAAAAAAGCATGCAATATGAAACTTTTGGAAAACACAAGAATCGACATCGTTATAGAGGGACCAACATCGGTCACCTATGACCTGGAATCGATCAGAAAGGAGGAACCGACATCGAGTTAGGGATAACCGACATCTCATTACTGTGTGTGGGTGTTTTAATTAACTCACATGAATTAGATCTATTTTTAGTATTAAAGCATATCTTTTTATTTTAACTCCATGGCTAAGCACCCTAAGTTTTTATACATCTATATAAGCATGAAAGATAGGGTTTAGAAGTAAGAATTAATAAGAAATTGCAAAATTTGATGATTATTGTGAGAATAATTGTGAGAGAGAGAATTCTTGGTGAAGAAGCAAAAGCTTGAGAGTAAGACAATATTGTACATTTGAGAGGTGTGGAAGATTGTAAATCTTCATTGTATATCTTGTCAAAGATTTGGATAATATATTGGCTTGTTTCTTGGTGGACGTAGCCCACACTGGGTGAACCACGTTAAATCTGGTGTTGATTTATATCTCTTGTTTTGTATAATTCTTCTAGTAGAATATCTGCTTTCATTGCATGTATGTTTAGATCTGATATATTATTTGTATAACCTTGTGCTAACCCCAACATAACACTTTTTATGATAGTAGATAAACAAATAATAATAAATAATTCCTTTGTTAACATAAGTCAATCTCTAACAAGACTATTTTATTGACATTTCTATATATATGTTGATGACATTAAACAAAAATATTATTGTGACAACTTGGATAGAGAACACTTTATAATAGTATTATGACAACAAACTTAACCATTTCTTAATGACTAGACTACACAGAACAAAAGAATAACAATATAACACATGTATGAGTATCTAACCTTCAAAATAAGTAGAAAATAGAATAACCTAAAACACTTTAAACAAACTTACAATGGAAAAAATTAACATATGACCTTTGGTTATGGAAGATTGGCAGATTTTGAGGGGTCATGCATTATTTGAAGGCTAAACAAGATGTCTATATCCATCGATCAAGGTTCAGCAAAAAAATTCAAAACATGGTTATTGTTTATGGTTGCTTCATTAAGCCATTCCTTGAGACTGAAAATTGCATTTTCCTTGTATTGAGGATCCACTAAATACATTGCCAAGAGCTCCATGTGATGGCTTAACAAAGATTGGAGAGGACTCAATCAAATAAAAAATCTCTATCATCACAGTCATCTTCTACCACACCTTTTTTGATTTTCTTGAATGTTTTCTCAATCATTAAATAAGACTCGATTGTTATATAACTAGAACGATAATTGTTTTACGGAAATGTGGAGATGATGGTTGGAGAGTGTGATTTGACCATGCCTAGGCCTTGGATTAAAAGAATTAAATACCCAACCGTCTAGATTTGAGCACCCAATATATAAATGCAGAGCTCTTTGTGAATTTCAATGAAGAGACTATCGAAATCAAATGCAATAAGAACAAACAATGTGCATATTACCAGCTATAAGAACCACATCCCCAAAAACGCACATAGATGTGTGATTTATCTTCTATTAAAATCTACCAAGGATCTGACCACACCATGGATTTGAACACATCCTTAGCTAAGAAATATGTGGTGAGATGGAACTATTGGAAGAACAAGCTCGAGCTCAAATGATATGAAGTGGCCCTTTGCGAGACAGGTTTGAGTTCACTTAGGTATGTGACAATTTGCAGACAACCAATGAGTCACCAATCTACTGCAAGCTCTACAGACCATGTTGTGCCCGACGTGGATGGAGAAGACTTGCACACTTCCTTGATATGACTGGATTATTGGAAACTTCGACACACCTGTGGGTTGGATTGCATTGAATTTTTCTATTGAAAAGATGCAACGCAAAAACAAGAATGAGTGAATCATCCAAGTGGGTGAGGATGAAAATGCCTTAGGAGGACGTAGAGAGCTGATGTGTAGGAGCTTGGTGACTTGTCAAAGATAAATGCAGTCTAACACAAATAAACATTGTCCAATACTGACATCAACAACAACCCAAAGATAATATCAATGTACCAAATGTATGTTATAGATTCCAAATGCCACAGATAGTATGTGGCACTTTGTTATAGATATGAGTAATTTAATCCAAACTAGTGGTTGGGAGCCATGAATTGTAAATAATGAAAAAAATCAATATAAACTAGATCGAATGCCTCGACAAAATGAAGTGTAGACTTAAATGTCTTAGAAACAAAGAAATTTTATTTCCCCTTAGTAATCAAAAATCATATTGCACCCATAAGGACTCATTTGTGATACCAAATAAAGTGAACAACTAGATTTGCATAGTAGAATCACCTTAATTAATCTTATTTCAGACCATAATACAAAGGCTAATATATAGCCATATAGGTAGCTAAACAACTTCCTAATAAATAGGAAGAACAAACAACAAATAACTCGTTTAATGGTATATGGGTCTAACAAAATCTACGAACAATATATTGTTGAAATAATATATCATAACAATATAACAAATAGATATGAGAGCTCTAACTTCCTAACACATACTACATTACTCGTCCATCTCCATACATAGCATTTTTATAAATTCTCCACATCTTACATTCACATTCTACACATAGCTTATTTACATATTCTACTCATCACATGGTCATATTTTCTTATTACATATGCTACATTTTCTTCTAGGCACTACGCTCACTACCCTATGACACACTTTAGTTCCTCGGTCCATACTCAACTATCAAGGGTTTACTAGTCAAATGGACCTTACAATCACCATGCATGCGACAATCCTAGGCTAGTGACATATGATTTAGGCTAAATCATCACCTATTCTATCATTTTGTAGTGGTATACACCTTAGGTTACATCACCACTTCCTCATTTCATCTTATAGTGATATACGCTTAGGCTAAATCATCACTTATATGTTCATCCAGTCGTGATATATGCTTCAGCTATAGGGTTCATGCACACATCATTTCTAGGTTGCATCTCATCAATACACATACACATTCACCATCTCGCTTTAGAAACAACATACACTCCGACCATTTCCCAATGATGCACTCTCATTTACAGTTCATTCTTGACTTCTAAGGGGGATGAACCTCATTGCATACACTTCCATTCAATTGGGGGGAATGTGGCTCCTATCATTTCATCTTGCATTCCATTCCATCCATCCATAGCATACCACATTGTCTTGGGGCATTTACTCTTGTTTACTAGAGTTTTATATGTTCACTTCACTCCACATGTTAGATTGATTTCTTATATGTCATTATCTATATTATCCACACATGTGCATTCACGCATTTTTTTAGTGTTATTGTATACACATGCCTCTTACATGTAGCACAAATGCTCGCCTTCTACCATTCCTATACTGGTCACTAGGGGCATCCACATTCATCTATTTTAGGTGGTATTATTTTATTTTGTACTTAGCACTTTACATCACTTAGTTACTTGCGCTTTGACATTTGGGTTATTTCTCTAACATGCTAATGGGTGTTCCATGTACAACACTTTTTTTGCATGATTACATGCTTCCATAACTACTTCAATTTCTATTTATCTTTCCTTGTTAACTTCTTATATGCAGGATTTTCCCTATGTTTTGTGTGCACACTTGCTTGTTGTTTGCAGCCATGATGGCCTTGCATGTCTTGCGACATCGTGAGTGATGTCCCATGTTTTCAACCCACTTTGTGTGGTTTACTTGTTTTCTTACGTGTTTACACTTGTATGCTTGGTATTTTTGCATTGTCTACGGACTTTACATTTGTCTTCTTACATACATGTGTTTTCCTACTAACACTTGTTTTTGCTAGCCATCCTTGTTTACATGTGCCTTGGTTTTAAGCAATCACATTCCCTTTCCCATAAAGGACACAGAGGTCATATGGTTAATCCTCTTATGGGGCGCATTATCCTATCAATGATGTTGTATGCACCCCCAAATAGGGGGCATCATTTGGGGTTTTATAGTCTACACAACGCATTTTTACCGATTCAATTCAGTGCACTTTCCGCCCTTGACATTATGGGTTTACATACAATGAGTGAGTTCAGAATAGTCTACGAAATCCATACACAATGGATTTTATAGGATATGGTGTCCTTAACATTTGGAGGAGCGGTTAAATGTTGGAGGACAAAGAGTATTTACTCCCTATATTTCTTTCTTTATCGGCATTAGATGACCAAAAAAATAGGAAGATACAAATATCTCTTCACAATTCAAGGACACAATTAGAGCTTAGAGGACATAGAGCATTTCCTCCCTACAGTTCTTTAGTCTATGGCATCGATCACCTAAAAACCACAGCAAAGACAAGATATCCTTCTACACCCTTTCTTTTGACATGGATCAGGTGCACATGTTCCATTTACACTTTTTAATTTTGCGTACTTTACATTTACATGTGATTTTACACATGTGTCTTTTACATAGCGTTTTTACACTTACATACATATATATTTGACTACTTGACTGGTTTCTCCTTACAGGTCCGGCCATATGAGAAACAAGTAGTCAAATTGGGGGCAACAACACTTTTGATAGCACACACTTTACTAACCATGTAGGTATATTACACACCACAACAACTACACACGTGTTCCACCCTAGGTTCACTCTCATCACTTTTTTATTTGTGCATTTTTCATCTTTAGTTTCCATGATCCTCCATTTTTTTTTCATTCCATGTTTTTTTCTAGTCCTTCAAGGCATTTATCCTACACTCTTCATCAAGATTATCGGTATGTATCTCTATCTAATTTCTGTTATCGAGCATTTTCTCACCAACATAAAGTGGGGCAAATTTGAGTCACAAAATCATGTACTTTACACATTATTTATCCTAGTCTCATACTACTATTTAGAAGTTTCTGAGTGAATAAATTACTAATTAACCCCATCTTTTGGCCGTCTTATTTTATTTTATTTTGTCATTATCACCTATTTTAGTCCACATGTCCATTATGTTTCAGTCATTTTGTACTATTTTAGCCTACACTAGGGGTTCGGTGCCAATACTTGGGCACTCATCGGTGCCACTGGTCCCACCTAGGGCGCCCTAATCAAACTCGAGATTTACCACCACGTTTTGGGCTCTTTCTAGCCATTTGACATCTTTATATTTCTTGTGGATGGCCATTTTGAGATTAATTATAAAATTAGAACAAGAAAAACCTATAAATATAGAATTATGAGACGATAATGAGGGACCCAACGTCACTTACTACTATCACTCATCTAGATTTGTAACCATCTATTGTGTTGGAGATCATTTATATCCACATAGCTCCATCATCAAAGCACAAGGCTAGGACATTTGCATCACACTTCATAGGGGAGGGATTCTATTATATTCCATGCATACAATTCTATTACATTTTCTACACATAGTTATTGCTCGCTACTTCACAAAGTGCGACTAGCACAAGAGCAACCTATGGCATGTTCACACACACTTTCACATAGAAATACATCAGGTTTGAGATGTAGTGTAACACTCAGTTAGTAAGTCCACCATTGTGGCCGCTAAGGACAGTTTGACCCCTTCATATGCATTATTCTTTTTTTAGGGTTTGATGCTTGTTTTGGGGTCTTATAATTCTTTTTTTCAGCTTAGAGTATTGGCGACATTTAGCACATGAAAACAAATTTGATGTAACACACAAAAAGAATTTTGGATGACCTTCTGACCCTATAAAAATCAGTTTATGAGCTTTTGCACGAGTACCAAGGCACCCAAAATTCATACTAGAGCACCCATGGGCGCCCTCAAAGTCCTCTTCCAGGCACCCCAGTCTAGCTAGATCCTCTAGATCAATCGTTTTCAGGGCTCCTACACAATCATTCCTACTCATGATTTTTCTAATCACCTCTATGACACTCTCCGAAATACATCTCTTATCAAGTGAGTTCTATCCTTACTCTCTTTTACATATTAGGGTTGGCATTTCCTTTTATATAGTGGTTAAGCTTATTTACATTCTTATTTGTTGCATTTATTTACTTTAGTATAGTTTTTCATACCTTAAATTAACTATCCCCACACTACTTAGCTCCATTTTTAGTTAATCGGAGGTACAAAATATATGTTTAGAGAACCTTTTGTAGAGGAGGTTCAAAGTTTCAATTCAAATTATAAGATATATTATTGAATTTTTATATTTTTGTGGTTTCATTAGAGTGGTTTCATAATAATAATGACTAACTATTCATATTCATTATTTAAGTGATTTCATCTCTTTCAATCAAAAATGATAAAGATCATATTTACCAAAAGTATAAATTTATCACCAAGAGTGAGAGAGAAATTAAGAGAGAGAGAGAGAAAGAGAGAAAGAAAGAGAGAGTGCGAGAGAATTCAATACAAGAGTAAAATTTCTTTTGGTGTTATGATTAATTTATTTGAATGAAAATGTTGATTTTTCTCTAAGGAAGATGGCTAGATACAATTCTTCATCCATTTACTCATGTATTTGAGAAGTAACTTGATGCGAGAGATTTTTAAATTATTTTGAACCTTAACTAAGTTTTCCACTTCAATACTCTTCTACCATATTCTTTTCACACCATGACAACTTTCCAAGTGATGAGAATTAAATAAAACATTAGCTTTTACTTAATCTCCTAGACTTCCCTATTTTACTTATATTGAAATAATGTCATTTATGAGTTCATATTGGGAATAAATCTCAAATTTCAAAGGTTAAGCAATAGATGTTTTAGACACCCTTTAGGCCCCTTAAGGTGTAGGCAAAATTTTATTTCCCATCTCTAAGGATAGACCTACTTTCTACCACCCCATCGTTTACACTAAAATTTTCTCCTGCACCCCTTCCTTGACGGGTTTTCAAACATATTTTTCACTCAGAGGGTTTTAAGACTAAATAAAGAGCTTTTAGGATACCCTTTTCCTTATTTCACTTGCCTAACAAGTTCCAGGTTAAAACTCAAACTTTAAGCATCTATTTGAACTAAATTGTTATTACAAATCGTGTCTCCTCTCGCGACATTCTTGTCTACAAAAATTGGTATAGATTCAGAGCATATAGGAACATAAATAGTTGGAAAATTTCTTCAATAGAATAGACACTTGACAACAAAAATTAAACCATCTAGACTACCTACATACCTACTCTAAATTTGAATATTTGAATATTTGGACTCAATTTAACATTATGAAATGAACCATAGAGACTCTCTAAGGACCTCCTACAATAACAAGAGAGAATGAGAAAGAGAGAGGGAGATAATGAGAAAGAGAGAGAGAGATAGAAGGGGGAGAAAGAGAGAGAGAGAGAGAGAGAGAGAGAGAGAGAGCAAGTGAGAGGGAGAAAGAGACCTAAAAATCGAAAACCCATAAGACCTTTAAGGCCAAAACAGAATCTCATGGAACCAAACAAACTACACACACACATTGGGTGGCTTGATAAATGTTTGAGGAGGCTTCATTTTGGTGCCAATGATCCTGGTGTTTCTCGGAAATGTTGATCGAGCGTAGTCCTAAAGAGCCCGAGAGAAAAAAGGCTATAAGTTTTTCGGGTGATTTTTGGTCTCTATGGTACCTTGAAAGGTCTCTTCTAAACCTGAACATTCACATTGATACCTTTTATGAATGCATGTATCAATTTTCCCTAGATTAATTCAGTATTCTCATTTTCCTATTGTCTGCAATGGTGTCAAATACTCTAGTTTGAGTCAATGTAAGGTTTCCCAATTTAATATTTTACAAATGAAAGCATGTGGCAAAAAAACTACACACACATATTGGGTTAGACTAGTAAACACTTGGGGAGGATTTGTTTGGTGCCTAATGATCTCGGTTCTTCCCAAAAACATCAACCAAAGGCGTAGTCCCTTAAGATCCTTGAGAAAAAAATTATATAAGTTCGCTAGGTAATTTATTGGTCTCTGTAGAACCTTAAAAGGTATCTTTGAACCTACACCTCCACATTTCTACCCTCTACAAATTATTTTCTCATTTATCCCCATCTCAATTCTTTCTTCTCATTTTTTTATTGTTTACAATGGTGTCAAATACTCTAGTTATACTCGGTGTAAGGATTCCAAATGCAATATTTTGCAAAAAAATCTCGTAACACCAAAAGGACTACGTAAACACATCGATATGGGTTGTTAAAAACTTAGTGATCCATAGTTTCAATTCCCAACGATCTCGGTGTTTCTCAGAGATGTCGACCAAGTGTAGTCCCTTATGAGCCCTGAAAGAAAAAAAGGATATAAGTTCGCTAAATGATTTCTCAATCTTTGTGGCACCTTGAAAGGTATCATCTGATCCTACACCTCCGAGTTGATATCCTATACAAATACCTTTCTTGGTCTTACCCAACTCAATTCGGTCTTCTTGTTGTCCTATTATTTGCAATGGTGCTAAATACTTTAGTTTGAGTCAGTATAAGGTTGCCCAATGCAATATTTTACAAACGAAAGATCGTGGTACCAAACGAACTCCGCAAAAACATCGAGGTTTTCTAAAAAACTCTTGGAGAGGCTTTATTTTGGTTCTCAAAAATCTTGGTGCTTCTCGGAAATGTCGATCAAGCCTAATCTCTTAAGAGCCTTGAGAGTAAAAAAAGGTTATAAGTTTGTCGTATTGTGATTTCTTGATCTTTGTGCCACCTTAAAAGGTATCTTCTGATCATACACCTCTATATTGGGACCATATATGAATTTCAGTCTTGATTTTCCATATCCCAAATTTGTCTTCTTGTTGTCCTATTATTTACATAGTGCAAAGAATACTCAGTTGAGTCAATGTAAAGGGTGCCCAATGCGAATATTTTACAAAAAAATATTGTGGCATTGAATGGGCTATACATACATGTCGGTGTGGCCAAGTAAACACTTGGGAGGATTATTTTGGTTCCCAACAATGTTAGTGCTTCTCGAAAACATCGACGGTCATATTCCCTTAAGAGCCCTGAGAGATAAAAAGGCTATAAGTTTCACGATTAATTTCTTGGTCTCTATGACACCTTTAAAGGTATCATCTGTTCTTAAACCTCTACATTGGGACCATATAAAAATGTTTGTCTCATTTTTCCCCATACAAATTTGGTCTTCTCATTTGTCATATTACTTGTAAAAGTGTCGAATACTAATACTCCCAGTTGATTTCTCGATCTCCATGACACCTTGAAAGGTCTCGTTCGAACCTACATCTCCACATTGATACCCTTTATGAATGCATGTCTCATTTTTCCCTAGTATAATTCAGTCTTCTCATTTTCCTATTATTTTTAATGGTGCCAAATACTCTAGTTTAAGTCGGGTGTAAGGCTACCCAATGCATTAATTTTCAAATGGAAGCTCGTGGCCTTTGAATGCAGACTTTACACACATGTCAAAGTGGCCTAAGTAAACACTTGGTGAGGCTTTGTTCAGTTCTCAATGATATTAGAGTGTTTGTGCTAAGATAATGAAAATAAGAACAATATTATGAGCACACACAAAATCATAAGAGAAATGTAGAAACAAAATTTTTATTTAAAATACTCTAGAGCACTTTGATGCCTTTCGTTGTTTTTCAATTACAAAGTGAAACCTCTTATTTATCAAATTTCTCAAACCTTCTAACTAAGAAAATAGCTCATAATATCTCATAATATATTATATTAGATATTCCATATCTTTAGGATATTTCCTTGATATCTCTCGTATATTTGATAGATATTCCTAGATAGCTCTAGATATTCTATGTAATATCTTTTGATAATTTAGAGAAGATAATATTCACTATTATTGTGAATATATTTTACATAAATTTGAATTCTATAAATTTGGAACTTATATATCAAGAGTAGATATTTCCAAAGCATCTTCCCACAACAAATGATACATGTCTGCTTCCATTGAAAAATAGGAATATATAAACCACAATAACAATTTGTATCCTGACACACGACCACAAAAATACATTAATGCATAGACTAGCTTTATGCCTCCGTTTCTCCAAATTTTAGTGAAAAGATTTATTTATTTTGTTAAATTTTTCACTCGCCTTTTTCTCTTCTACATGAGGTTTGCAAATATAGAAATTTCCATTTAGAAACTAACATGTACATATATTTGGAATGACATTTATATATGGTGTTTTGATTAGTTTCTTATTTTTTCATAATTAAACAAAACATTGCATCGAAAATCTAAACACAATTCTTTGTATAATACAAGTAATTATCTAAGGAAAAAAATTCCAAATTGTTTGTGCAAATACAAAGTTAGTTTTTTCTCAAATGTTGGGTTCACTTGGCATTTATTATTACGTTAGGGAGATGTAGATTCGATTTTTTTAATTCATGCAATGCATGGAGTGTGGCATTTACATGTTACTCCAAAATTTGATCAATGTCACTTGCATCTTGTTAGAGCCTCCTCTTTAAAGCTCAAGTCATTGGGTATTTGTAGATCCCTCCTAAAATAATATATTTCCTTTTTGTTGCATGCCTAAGTATAATATGTATATGTATGTGTTTTTTTATAACATTCGGTAATAAGTACTCCATAATATGTGTACCTATTCATAAATAAAGAATTATCGGATCCTTTTTATAGAATGTGTATGCATGTTTTTATTAGTAATTTATAATTTAGTAAGTGAAAAGCGAAATAGTTAATCGTTTCCTCTTGATTATTGATTTGATTTTTTTAGCATAACATGTTCGAACAACGTTTTTGTATCAATATTTTCTTCTATAGAACTCTTACATGCACTCTTAGATATTATTTTGACTATTAGTACATGGATATCCTCCTTAGTAAGCTATGAAACTCCTTCCTCTCTCTAGCATCTAATCATAAATTTTAGAACTCAATAGTTTTGTCGCCGCATCAAGTAATGGATTTTAACGTTCAAGGTTACATGTCACAATAAAGTCGGATGATGGTCCAAAAATATATGTGATTGTTATTTTACATTCAATATTTAATATGAATGGCAAAAAATATATTAATTATTAAAAATACATATATTAATTTAAATTCTACATTTGGGAGATTGAAAATAAATAACTCGTTTTATAGATCATTAGCCTCCTACTAATGATCCATGACAAGCACGGATTTATCCTTACACCTCCATAGAATAACGTTATATATCCCATCAGTAAACCCAATAAATATCTATTGAATTCCTTTTTCTCTATTCTCCTTTTAGAGAGAAAAAAATAGACACCAAAAAAATAGGTAGCTCATTGATAATAAAAGTTTCAAGTATTAACCAATAATGGTATTTGCTTACATAAATTCTTTTACATGATATTTAATGGTTGGTTTTACTCTATTGGAGATTCCAACTCTTCTATTTTGTGAATTGTATTTTAATTACAAATTTATGTTGGATTTTGTAATTGATTGAATCTAAATAATTCTAACAAAAATAGACAATGTTAAAATAATAAATTTCATAGTTTGTGAGAGATACTTTTTCCAAATATATCGATTGTACACTAATCAATTGGATCATCACTAATCAATTTAAATGTCCACAAACACCATTAAAATTAATGAGTTAATTAAAACACTATTTCAAATTATAATTAAGAAACAAAAATATTGGAAAATTTGAAAGAAAGGACAACAATGCAAGTTGACAAGTCCATAGAAAAAAAAACTAGCTTTGAACTTTTAGATCTCCAAATCCAACCTTCAAGTTTCATCTTTCTTACAAAATCCCAAATCATTGTAAGAAACCAATCAAATAAAAATCTAATGAAACTAGTTAAAAATAAAAACTAGTAGGTGTTTCCATTTAATTCAAGACATATTAAGATGTTTATATTTTATTTATAAGATATCAAGATATTTCAATTATTTATATTACAAAGTTTCATTTTTCATTTATATTAATTGTCATAAATCTCACAAATTTATAATTTGTAATGTAATATTTAATTTAGTAGTTTTCATAATTATTTTAAAATGTGTGTGTATATTTGATAGTTAAATTTTAAACATACATGTCATTTTGACATTTAAATTATGTTTTCACCTCTCAATCATGGCGATTTTTACATCAAAAATGATTTAAAACATCTAAACACCTTACAAAATACAACACAGAGAACCTAAATCTTTTCTTATCAAAAATAACTCTTGTTGCCCTAAAACATTTGATTTGATGGTTTTCCCATTGTTTCCTCGTTTCCTTCTATCAAAATATAATAAAAAACTAGCAATTGCACATGATTTGCAAACTACACTAGAGAGAATGAAAATGTAAGGGTTGTTGGAAAAGCACTCCACTTCTGACATATTTAGACATTTTCATGCATTTCATAGCATAAGTAGATGTTTGTTCTTGAGTAATAAGAAAATATCCTACTCTAAATCTCCCATTTTGAGATTCACTATGAGGAGGCTGAAAAAAATTATAGCTTTTGGCTTTACACGTATCAGATTACATTTTCTTGAAATGTTCTAAAGCCTTTTAATAGGTTTTTGTATATCCACTAATCATTGCGGTCCATAAGACCACATATATTTTACTGATCCATGAGACCTATATATGTTTTAGGAATTTTATCAAAAATCACGGTACATGGTTGTAGTATGCTAGCAAAGGTGGGGTGATCAAATTAGACACATGTTGGTGTTATATAGAGTCAAAGCTCCATGACTTAAGAAGTGTGCAGTTGGACACTTGTTGATTGCATTTGGTGAAAGCTTTGAGTGTTATATGAGGATGCCCATGTCTTCCCTAAAATATGGGGATCCAAGGGGCCACATTTCATTTAGGCATTTAGATGGTAGTTCATTTCCCTTGCATATGCGCCACATTTTGCATACATATTTACCTAGGTTCTTGTAACAAAACAAAAATTAACTTCTTCCATGATTTAATGGATGGTGAAACCCTTTGCATGGGTGGGGAACAACAACATAGGTCTTTTGGAAAGGGAAAAAATAAAACCACTTTCTATTGTGCCTTCTTGGATGCCTAACCTGTATATACATAATCATGGGCAGCGCAGATGGATTCCTACCAAATAAGCTTTAAATATACCATACCACAAATTTGAATCCACAATTATAACATATACACTTCAATATAAACACCAAAGTATAGCTATACAGATTGGAAAAGTAGGGAAGAATTCAAATCGACCATAATATGAGAAAATTGCATCCAAAATCTAAAGCGAGTCCAATCTCTCTATCAGATTTTTCCCATCAACTCATTTCCTGCGCCGAAGCGGTTAAGTAGAATCCCATTGTTCCTTGTTGTGGTTGTTGAACAAATGGAGTTTTAGGGGTAGAAACCTGACCATGTAAATTCAAACATGAGGTGCCTATTTTCTTATAGACTCAGTAGTTCCCCCATTTTATAGCTTTAGATATCTGCTAACTTCTTTACTTATATACATGATTTGACAGGGATTTGATATATTTTGGACATTATGTTACGTTATTTGATCTTCATGGCATGTATGGTGATTTGGGCGCGTAGTGCCAATTTAGCTTTGATTAGCATGTTGACACATTTCATTAGATGTTGAGGATACTAACATATTTGCTATGATATTTGGACCCATTTGATATATGTTGGATACTTAGTTTAGTCGCATGTCTTGATTTTATAGAGTATTCGATTTATTGATGAGGACACATGATGGCATGGTGATATGACATTTATATGTATTGCAATGGCTAACATATGACGAATTGTGTGAGATTGTGCATGTTTCACATTTATGATTCCATGTTGATGTTGTGATATCATAAATTTGCATGTTAGACTTGATAGCTTATTGATAGTCGATTTACATTGTATTGGATAGGCGTGTTTAATGTGTGCATTGAGTGTGTAGGTGACAGGTCACGGGAGAACGTGGGTTTAGGGCGGCTATGCAAATTGTGCACAAGCGACCCATGGGCTAAGTCCTAACCATGTTAGTTATATGAGGCATTATTGTATGTTTGTATTATTTGGGCACCATGAGTGACCCTCATTTGTAATGTTGTATGTCATGCACAATTAATTATGTTTAGGGTGTTTATTTTTCTAGGTAAACTAGGTTTGGGGGCTTAATGGTCCCCACTTTCTTTAAGTTTTGTATTTGGGTAAGTGTGTGTTAATTAAAGAGGATTAGGGTCACATGTGCACCCTTGAGTGGGCCTCACATCCTCTACACTTGTGTCCAAATGTGCCAAACCCGAAATTGGGCTATTTATGGCATTTTAAGTGACCCCTTTTAGTTTTGGGAGTTCACTTAGCATGAAATTAAGACCTTGGACCCTACCTATTTGGTAGGAAGACTTAATTTCAAGGCATAAAGTGAGTTTCCCTCCAATTTTTCCTCTCTTTTGTCACCATCCATGTAAGATGGATTGGAATATGTGTGTTGTAAAAAGTTGGACAAACTTGTTTTCTTTTTATTTGGGCAATCTTGGTACCCAAATTTGTTCTCCTTTTGATCTAAGCAAAAGCATCGAGAGATATGGCATGAAGCTTGAAGTCGAGATAGATCATTATGTGTGTCGTTTTGTATCCTGGGGATGTGATCTAACCGGCACTCATTTGTGGAGAGATGGGTAGCACCTTGAAAGGATCTTGATCTAATCCTCACTATTTTAGGTTGTTCCTTTCAACCAAGGTCAAAGAACCTATATTGCAGCCTCTTTTTTGTGAAGGAGGTGGGGATATCCTTATACTCTACATATTATACGGAGATGGTTGTTTCACCTTTTTCTTAGATTGTTTCTTTGAAGTGTTGACAAAGCAGACAGACGGGAGTAATGTGGCGTAGGAGGAATACATGTTCAAATGTCGGTTGATGGGTTGTTGCGCGCGTATGACTTCTAAATCCACAGCTGATCGTGAGAGCTTCCTTTTGGCTAGGAGGAACTACCTGTAATGAAAACAAGACCACCAGAAGGAATTAAACAATATGGGCAGTGAACTACCTAGCGTGAGCTAGATCTAGGAAGTATGATACTTCCTAGATGGCTGTCAGTCCATTGTTTTAAACAATTCAATGTTGTAAATAAAGTAAATCCTATTGTTATTTTAAAATGATTTAGGTATCTCACTTAAAAACACAATAATAAATAGATCTAATCTAACATGATAAGCTAGAATAGAATCCAAAGGTCAAATGATTGGTTCTGGGTCTTTGTAGGTCTGATAAAGGTCTCAGGTAGATCACAGGTGAATGAGGGTGAGATAAAATTAGGTGGGTAGGTCTTTGTTTGGGACTGTGTGGGAAAACATAGAGACCGGTGTTGGTCAGGGGTGACCGACGACAGTTAGGTGTAACCGATGCGCC
Source organism: Taxus wallichiana var. yunnanensis (assembly GCA_018340775.1). Lineage (NCBI taxonomy): Eukaryota > Viridiplantae > Streptophyta > Pinopsida > Cupressales > Taxaceae > Taxus > Taxus wallichiana. The sequence continues at coordinate 958,745,563 of CM031239.1, forward strand.
ATTCGTCCGATCTGGAAATGTCCACGAGAACAAACTAAGGTATCCTTTGTGATTACACAAAGGACTCTTGTTGGTCGAGATGAGGTATTGGGTGACTGGAGTAGGATTTTGCGAGGTTTCAATGGGTATACGAAGGTGAAAATGTGGAGAAGGTCAACAGGAGAAAGATAAACAATGGATGATAAAATGACGATGAATGAAATAACCAGGAAAGTATGATGTTGTACTTACTTGGATTTCATTCGTGAAGGCTTGTGTGTGAGGGATGGAGGTGCTGATGATGGGTTTGAAGGTTGAAAGTGATCACCAATTGAAGAAAAGCTTCTACATGGGCTACATGTACACTCCTCTTTGCTTGGATAGATCAGATAATGGTTAATGGGCTTGTAGAGGAGAAGATGTTCAATCTCCTTCCTTGGATGTGAGTTTTCGCTGGAATTGGCTCTCTAAAGATGCGTTATCTCTCTGAGATGCGTTCTTGCTCGTCAAATTTCTCCCAATGTTTTCCAACTTTTGGCAACCCTTGAGAATAAGGTAGTTTTGGGGTTAAAAGGGGTAACTGACGACGGTGGCGGCTTAACCGGCGATGGTTAGGGGTAACCGACGTCGGTCAAGGCGGGATTTCCTAGGTTTACTAAACTAGGGAGATCCTCCTGATTTTCTTGGATCTCATGTCGTTATCCCATGGATTAGACTAGAAGATTCTTGTGAGCATGCGGGAATGTGGTTAGAGGGAATGTAGGCATTGATTTTTAGGGTTTGTGTAAGTATTAGTTAGATATGGGAACTTGCTAAGAATAGGTTTTAGGTTGAGTTGGCTTGGTGAGGTGTCTAAGTGAACTGTATGTGGGGATATTATTTAAATAAGATATTTAAATAATAAATATAGTGAGGATAATGCATTAAATTAATTAAATTAATATTAGTGGGGTGAAGGGGGTCATGACTAGGTAAATGTAATAAAGGGTGCTTATATGTCGAGGGACCAAAGGGGAGTGTGACTTAATTTTAGAGTCTATATTTTCCTCTTTTTGTTGCGTAGCTTGTATTGGTAAGCGATGTTAACAAAAATAAGATGTGGTTGCCCCATGTGTGGGTGAAGGTGATCCCCCTCAAACCAAGAAGCTGATGAGACAAAGAAAGTCAAGCAAAGTGAGTGATTTGATAAAAGGTAAAGGTGAGGAAAAGGCAAGTGGAGTGCAGGGAAAAAGGGTGAAAGGTCTACGTGGGAAAATATAGGTAATGGGTCAGGGTCACGGTAGCAACAGTCAAATGCATGCACACGTATAAACTGCAGCACACTACCGGGTTGAAGAGCAGGAAAAATCTACATCATCTAAGGTCGATAGGTTTATCCAAACAAAGTTGAAGTGAATCCGGTATCAAGTACGGGATATAGTCAGGAAACACAACGTGGGTTAGGTGCAGGAATGTTTAGGTATGTTCCGATACACCAAAGGTAGGGTCAAGAATAAACGGTCACAAAAATAGGCTAGGTAAGGTCATTAGGTCAATCAACATAGGTAACAGTGCCACAAGGTATAGCAAACACATGAGGTCAAAGGTCACTAGCGATGGTCCAGGTCTAAATATCTAGGTTGTGGCACGGGTAAGGCCAAGGTAGGGGTAAAATAATGAGTCCCCAAAGGAGGAAAAATGGAGGTAGGAAGTGATGAGGTCAGGAAAGGTAAGGTAATGGGTTGGGTAAAGGTTGGATGGGGTAAAGGAGCAAGGTAAAGGGTGGGGTAAAATGGAAAAGTAGGGCAACGATGTCTTTAGTCGGGTTGATTGATGGTGGTCATGGATAAATGATGTCAAGATAGGAAAAATGGAAACGGTTAGGTAGGGCAAGAGAGTTGATTATAGGTATGCTTAGGTTAGGTAGGAAAAGAGATAAAAAGTGTTTGGATTAAATGGGATAGTGAGTTGGCAATGTGATTTGACGGTGGTTGGGTTGGTGAGTAGCTGGTCACACGGATCGGGGGTGAGAGAGTTTATTAGTCGGAGGTTGTGGGTAGATATTCGAGGATGGCAAAGGCCTGGAGAGGATCAAGCGGGCCACCGACACGGTGGCAAATGTGCCACCGAGAAGGCGGCAGTGTGATGAGGTAAGCACCTAACTCTATAGTGTTAATTAGATAGAGTAGAGGTTGTGATAGTTGTTATTTGTAGGGTGTTGTGGGTGGGAAAAAGTTAAATCAGGTATGGGGGGAATAATGGGCCAAAAAGAGGGGGTGGAGGTTAGAAAATTGTATAGGTGGGGTGGGTAGGGATCTAAGGGGAGTTTAGGTCATTATAGGTGGGGTAAAAGGGACAGGTAGGAGGGTTTTTTAAAAAGGGGGGGTTTGGGAAATCACGGATTTTTCTATTTTGATGACCGGCATCAATCAAGCTTAGCCGCGTCGGTTGGTAGAACTGCCATCGGCCACCAAACAGGTGATGCCAAGTTACATGGTAATCATGATTGGTAAAGATGAATTGGTATCGGTCACCAAACAGGTGACCAATGCTAGTTTAAGGGTGACCAGAGTCGGTTAGGATGAATCGCACCGGTCGGGATTCAGAGTGTAAGGGTCCAAGAGGGATGTGGGCTAGGTAGTTGAGATGGGTAAAGTAAAAATAGGGTGGAGGGTAATGATAATTGGTGAATATGGTCATGGTAAATGTATATTAATGTTGTGCTTGGATTGGATGCAGGGGAGATCGCATTACATATGCGGGGAGAGGGTTCACGCGCTACTTCAGTAACGTCTTGATTTTTAGAAGCTACTATGATAACCTCTTTTCGTGATGTCAGAATGTGGAAATGAGGATTATTATGTTAAGATATATATTTTAATCTTAAAAATAATGTGTTACCGATCTGAAACCTTGCTTATTGTAACTTTGTTTACTTTGGATGGAGGTCATTATAACTTGTGTTTCACAAGTGTGAAACTGCAGACTTTATTTTGTGTTTGATGAACTCATATTTTTGTTGAAAAAAACACCAATCAATTTCATTAATCTAAGGTATGCTTTGGCCTTCTTTGTGGTCACTTTTTCAATTTACTTTGTAATTAGAATGAAGTCTGGAACCAGACTGGAGATTGTTATAAATTTTACAGAACTTGGTTACAGGTATAATTACTCGGCACCATGCTGTCAATGGAAAGATTCGATTTCTGGAATACATACAAATTGTAACACCGAAAAGCGTAAAGCGAGAAGAGTTTTGTTGCAAGTGAACAAGGTATAGATATGCGCGTTGGACGGAACGTCCTGCATTATACTAGTTATGAACGTAATTTGGTAAAACTTATTTGGAACCTGTTAAGTAAAATACTATGGGGTTAAGTTCTAACCTATGATCTAATAACTATCCTAGGAGGATTTTATAAATTAAGAGGATGGAAATTATTGCAAATCCTAATGATTTGCGACCTAGATGGAAACCTAACTATGGACAATGCAACCTAAACTATTGTTAACCTAAGGAGGGGGCCTATGGATACATGTCGATGAAAGGATAAGAAGGGAAGGTTTTAAATTTAATGAAGGACATTAAATGATGTCCTTGAAGTTTTAAATGCCAAGTTTGGTGGGAGCGAGAGAAGATGGAGGCTCCTAATTAACCATGCTACTAAATTGAATTACAAGCAAAAATTGTGAGGAAAAGGCCTGCCAAACCTGAGTCGGTGGTGGCATGGAGAAAGAGGAAAAAGTAATGCATTCAATGCATTTATTGATCTTGGTTTTGACACCCACCCGCCTTGGAAAGAGAAAGAGGAAATTTTGTGGGTTATTGTTGTTCATTCGGGTTTTGAGTTTTTGCTCTGCATTTCTTTTGTTGCTCTTTCGAGCTCTAAGTTTGCTTCCAGCCATTGTCGGTTCGACCACCTCCGAGTGGTTTCTGGGTCTGTGGAAATGTGGAAGAAGTTAAGAGATCTGGTTTGATAACTTGTTGGAGGGAAGAAATTTGGGAGAAGCTCAGTTGTGATCTTCTACGAGCTAACCAGAAAATATACAGGCATGTTAGGCTCTTTTCTTTAAACCGTTTTGCTCTTTGTTAAGTGTCTTCATTAAAAGAACTCTACTCTTATATTGGGTGTTTTTGTAAAATAAAAATGTTGATATGTTTTGATGTGATTTCTGGGTTGAGTTGTCTTTTGAAGATAAATACGACTTGGGTATTTTCTTAATGCATACTAGAGAAAACGGGTATTTTCTTTACTAAAATGGTAAATGAAACGAAATCCATCTCTGTTGTTTGAATTTTTAAATGTAATGGGTATTCATTTTATCGCCCATTATGGGTTTGATTTGATGGAAGCAACAGTGATGTGTAAATTGTTTTCTAAGTTCTGTGTGTGCAAATGGTTTTGAAAAACCGTGAGAATGCTTTGATAGAACGGTTTGTGTGAACTATTTTTCTGGTCGTATTACAGTGTATGGAATGTGAATTCTTTTAGGGACAAGATTTATTGTATCGTCCTTACTCTTGCCTGATTTAAAATGATACAATGTCTCCTTATTTGGTTTTGAAATCCATGAATGATTGTTGGGAAATAATTTATTTAACCCGAGAAAGAGTAACCTGGTTATTTGATGGATGGAATAGAGCGTATCATTTTATTTCTTCCTTGAATTCAATGGTGAATATATATATATATATATATATATATATATATATATATATATATATATGAACTGCATATTTGAACTTCTTCATTGTGTTCGATTGGAACTGAACTTGAGTAGATTCTTGTTCTTGTTCTTGTGGTTGAAAAATGGTTTCTTTATTTATTACAGTGAAATCATGGTCATATAGCCTTGCGTTGTACACTTTTACTCGTTTCTTCCTAGATGGATGTGTCTGTTTTCGGTAAATAATTATTGGAAACGATTTTAATTGGAAGATTCAATTGTTATTGATATTTGCGGGTCAGATGCAAAATGAATTCTGGAATACTTCCTTGAATGATAGTTAGTAAATTATGATTACTGTAATAGTCTTGTATAGGGGAAATTACCCTATTGGAAATAGGTCTGCACTAAATAGTTGATACTCGGCTAAGCAATGAGAAGAGGTAATATGAATCTTCTTCCTTTCATTCGATTATTGACTTTAATTGTTCTCTCTCCTTGACTGTTATCGTTGATTGTTATCTCTTCTTGTTCAAATCATCCAATTCGGTTGTGATGAAAAGAAAGAGATTATTGAGTGGGTAATCGGAAGTAATAATTATTTTCTTCTCTTATCCAGTTGAAATTCTGTTATCTGAAATTGAATAAATTTCCCACTGCCTTCGGCATAAGCAACTACATTTTATCTATTGTTTTTCTTCCTTTCTGAATTGAAAGAGTACTATGTTGTTTGTTGAATTCTGGGAAATAACACCAGTGTTGTCACGGTGTATGACTACCTTTCTCTTCTGCATTTGATTTGGTTGAAATTAAATGAGTAGTATAAAAGGGAAGGAGTTCTATTTAAATTTTAATTAAATTCTCTTCTTTGAAATTCCATCTATAATGAGGAAGTAATTGCATTAGAATAGCTATATATATATGTATATAAGTTCTTACAGATGCTTTTAATCTGGAACTATTTAGAGAAAATACTCTTGGTAGTAATTGTCTAAATCTGGAATGAACTCCTTGCGTTATTGGAAGAAAACAGTAAGGAAATGTGAATAAAGTGTTGCGTGTTTATAGTAATTATTTGGGAAAAAGTTGTTAGTAAATATTTTTGTCTGATTGTGATGATAATTATTGGGATTTGGTTGTTAAATTATTCATCCTTATCGGCACTTAATGCGTAGATGATGTCCATCTCAAATTCAGAAACGTTTCATAAAAGTAGAGTTCTTTTATTGAGATAGTTAATCAAGAGCACCTCATTTTAATGATAAGTTCTTAATATGCTCAGTTCGATGAACTGACCCATGCAAGTAAATTTTGCAGATGGGTTCCGTGAGTAAAAATGAAGACATGTTGTTTCATGATGCTTCTTCTAATTAACTAAGGGATGGATCTTTTCTGAGATTTTATTATTCTTCTCTGGGAATGGAAAATAAAAATTTGTATTCTTCTTTCTTTTGAGTTGTTAATGCTGATTGGCATGAATGAAGTCCGGTTGTATGGACTTGTAAAATGTATAAATTTTAATCTTGAGGAATGAGTAAAAGGGGAAGGTGTGTTATTTTAATGGTTGTACCACCTTGGAACTGTTTGAATATGATTGAGAATATAATTTTATTCGTTGAATTTGTACTTATTCAAATGATGGTTGTTAGATTTAAAGGGACATAATGTCTATTCTTTACTTAAATACAACTTTTAAGTTGGAACGTGCAATTAATTAATACTTAGGTCAATATGGATTTTAAATTGACATTAGTAAAAGAGTAAAATAAATATGAACTCTTGTATAAATAATATTCGGAATTAGATTATAAACTAATGAATATTAATGAAGGGACAATTGAATTCTGTATTCTGATTTCGTTAATATTCTTTGGGATGTTTTGGTCAAAAGGATATTCGGTATGAGGAATCATATCTCCTCATAACAAACCTTAACTGAAGTAAGGTTATAGTGAATAAATGAATACATTCAATTGGGAATAGGCCTCATTCAAATGATGTCTAATGAAATGGAATTCTGAATTTAAAATCAGTTGCGAATAAAACTTGGTTAAGCTTAGTAAGTTGATCTTACTACGTTAAGTTGTAGTGGACTATAAGTCTGAAGCTTTAATTAAAGAACTAAGATGAAAATATGCAATCCTTCGGTAAGAAAGGGTGAATGTATATTAAGCTATGAGACAATTTAAGTCTTTTCTAGCTATGCAATTGTAACGAACAATGAGGTTAGAGGATCAACACGGTTGCTGAAACTCATTCTTAATAGAATTAAAGTTAAGAATCTAATCACACTTTTAGCTGGATGTGTAACCCTTGATGGGAGGATTCCATAGGACGTTGGTACACACCAGCTGCAATATGGTGTCCTCATGAAGGCGGGGCCTTCATGACGACACAATGTTATAGTTGACATGTTACAATGCCCTTCCAAATTGAATCATCAAAGTTTACATAAGCTTGGACCAAGTTAGGAATGTGACCTTGTATACGGAGTGACTTAGGAAGACTAAAGGTAACTAGACATACGCAGTTGACTAGGGTTGAAAAAGTATGTCTACATACCTTTAGTCACCACGAGTGCCTCCCTATACTCTTTCATATTGCTATCTTGGGTTAAAGTTTAACCTTGGACAAGAGGAATGACAGAAGTCAGAAAAGACCATTCTAGATAACAGATGAAGTGAGGTGAAGGACGTATTCCATTGATGTGTATAACATCTAGGAATATGATCATGCTAAGCATGTGAAAATCTTTGGCCAAAGTATCGCAAGCTGTTGGTTGCGTTGTCCTAATCACCTGGTTTAAGAAGTAGGATTTCAGATGAATATCGGTAACAGATATTCAGATAGGCCTCTTAAATGGAACACTTCAATAACCGAAAACGGTAAAGAGAACCAAGTATACTTAGTATACAATGCATGGATTAACATGAAGGATCGGTAAGTAGCCGAGTCATGAGATGAGAGATAGATGAAACTCCAAGCCATGAGATGAGAGATCAGTAGTTCTTCAAGTCATTACAGCACAGAAATGGTATATGTTATATGATTGAATGGCATTGAATGTGTGTTCCATATTATAAATATGCGAACAGAGAACATTGGTTTTAAAAGTATTGTGTGTTCTAAATTACGTTATTTGGACAGAGAACAATTATTAAAACTTGGTCGTGTGTTCTAAATTACATAAATTAGAACAGAGAACATTAAATAAATAAATAAAATTTTTCCCTTGTTCTAATGTCTTAAAATGGGAATGTTACACTCTCGGTGACATTGCACTGCTTAGCGACCCATTTAGAGCTGCAACACGTGAAGGCAAAAAAGTGGGGTGGAGTGGTATTCGGCACTACCGACATGCTATTCGGACAGCCTAGTTTGATGGTTGCACTCATCGATCGACGGACTCGCAACCAACATGTTCCACCTTCCCGCAGGTGAGATGACTATCACCCTAGAGGACCCGTTCTCAATTTTGCGGTTACCCATATTGGGGCCCAGTGTACTCTATCTCCTCCGAGGCCTCAAAGGAGCTGATCGGGACAATATTTGGTGAGGGGGCGATGGAGTTGAGATTCCATAGCACCAGTTTGAGCTATGGCGAGATGTACCTAGCCCATCTGGATGAGACAAGGCTAGTGGTTTTATTGATGGAGGTTGTGTGGCTGCTTGCGTGCTTGCTTCACGAGCAGGGTGGACGCTTTATCCGATAAGCGATGGGGGGTGTTCAATGATATGATGGTGAATGAGACATGCTTCGCATAGGCACCAACATTCTTGGTGCAGCTATACGAGCAGAGCCGTGGGCATATGGGGTGGTTGCGCAGTTTTTCTGTGCTTTGTACATTTATACTACACTATTGGGCCTACGAGCACATAGTCGTGTTCGACCTATATGGATGCCCGAGCAGATGCATTCCCGGCGAGATACGTGTGGTTGGGATACAGAGATGGGTGCCGGTTGCAAGAGAGCAAAGGTCGGATAGGCTAACATGATGATGGCCCATTTCTAGTAGTTATTGGAGGGTTGTCAGGAGTGGACATTATTTGGGAGGCCATATGTGGGATTCCCCTCATATAGGCACATACATGAGGAGCTAGCCGAGCTCTAGCTAGAGCGGTGAATACTGGGTGGTCGCTGTCACTGGGAGGATGAGATGATCCAGTAAAGAGGGGTCCGGCTTGATTCGGAAGGCTTGTACAGACAAGATATTCCTCTGTCCTTCCCACAATATTAGAGAGATGATGTGGAGAGGATTTTACCTCTACCATAACCTACGGTGCCTATAAGAGAGGAGGAGCAGCTAGTGGATCGATGGATAGATGATGCCGGATGTACAGACAAGTATAGCGGTGGTGGCGGATAAGTTACGAGTGATACCACCTAGGCAGGGCAGCTTGACTTAGCTACCGTTATAGCGTAGAGAGAGACGCCCTACGAAGGTAACGATGATGATCACATAGATTGGTATACTGCAGACACACTGGTTTGGAGGGGTCGTGAGGAAGAGGTAAAGCAAAGATACGAGTATAGGTGGCTAGTCTACAGCCCAAATGGTGGAAGGAGAGGGTGGAGGTGGTGGAGGAGATGGAGAAAGAGATGGTCGGTGGCAGCCTTACTGGCTCGAGTGGCGGTTTCTGAAGGCTAGTTGGCCATAACCCAAGCATAGATTAGGGCCTTACATGCCCGAGATACGAGCACGAGGGTAGGGGTACCACCACGAGGCATAGGGAGCTGGCCCTAGTTCATAGGCTGGCCCCAGGTAGGGACAGGGACCAAGACCTATGGGACCACCACATACCATGCCTATATCTAGGTTACGAGATGCCCTAGGTGAGATGAGATACTATCAAGACCAGCTCATGGCAGCTCGGGATATACTTCCTCTCTTACGGAGAGTACAGGGCACAACAGGCATCCAATGAGAGGATGAGATCCCGCACACATAGTGTGGAGAGCACAAGAGGTCAGCGAGCTCGAGGCCCACTAGGGAGAGGCCACCGGCGCATGATGACCGTGAGTGAGGTGATGTACAGCGGACGGGACACGAAGGTCGAGGTGTAGGTGACAAAGAGATGGAGGACATCCGGTGAGATGTCGATATCGCATGCCACCCAATTTTTATGTATACAGTGATTATTGTTAATATATATGTTGGCATGTACGTCTTTGAAGATAGTTGTATTTCTGATCACATACGGCACTGTATATTGAAGATAGTGAGGATGTACGAGTGAGTTTTGTATATTTTGAGCATATACCAAACTGCGTTTGAAGATAGTGAGGATGTACGAGTGAGTTTTGTATATTGTGAGCATATACTAGCCTGCGTGCCGAAGATGTTTTATATTGATTCATTCATTCTTTTTGTACATATGAGACTGATTTGCATGCGATGGCATTTTGTATTGTATATCACTGCGTGCCAACATTTTTGAGATGATGGCCATGAGATAGGCATATATTTTGAGATACACATTTATTGATTTATATGATGAGATTCTTGGTATTTTGTGATGTGTTAATATGTTTATGAGATATTGGATGTATGGCTTGTGTTAGATGAGATATGGATTTGTTACTTGGATATGGATGGAAATTAGGTGAGTTAGGCATGATGGATTTAGGTTGGTTTAGGCATGGATTGAGTCAGGTTATAGGCATGGATCGAGTCAGGTTATAGGTATGGATCGAGTTAGGTTATAGGCATGGTTGAGTCAAGTTATAGGCATGGATCGAGTCAGGTTATAGGCATGGTTGAGTCAGGTTATAGGCATGGATCGAGTCAGGTTATAGGCATGGTTGAGTTGAAAGTAGGTTTAGTTATGATTCATTATTTTGGCAATGAATGATACTATGGGTCATATGTGAAATGTTCTATAATCTATGCATAGTGATGATAGAGAGATGGTAGGTGTAATAAATGTATGTTGTGGTAAGCAACTTGTTATGTATGTGGCATAATTTCCAATTTTGTTAGAAAAGGGGAACTAAGTGAAATGTGGGGTAAATGGTGAGTTAGGCATGGTTGATAAATTGTTTTTAGGGTAAAGAATAGCCAAGATAACCTCCAAGGGCCCCATGCCCTCGGAGTGCTGCCTACATAGTCCCGACGAAAAGGGACCTCAGGCCAATGTAGTTCTCCCATGAGCTAGGGAAGAATATGAAAATGAGTTAGTAGGTTTGTGGGCATGTTGTGGGTTTAGGTTTAATAGGTGTGGGTAGATTATAGGTAAAAGGATGCAGGTGAAGGCGAGTATGGCAAGAGTGGAGGACTACCTCAAAGGTAAGTGTTGAGTACCAAGTTCGTATAAGGTAATCAAAACATAAACAAAGATGGTTAAAAGATAAGAGGGGGTAATAAATCCACCGATTGGGTAGGATCATACCGAGTAGATCATACCTTGGAGGGTGATGAACATAATACCCGAAAGGCATTGCACGATTAACGGTTCTATGGTGAAATTAGTCACGGGATCACCAAATGTGATGTCCCTTGAGGTGATTGAGGAAATGAGAGTGGAAATGGTAAGGTGGGTGAAAGGTAGTTAATTTTATATGTTGTAAGTGACAAGGCTTTTAGGCAAGAGGTCCGAGGTCACAATGGGCAAGTCCATGACTAAAAAGTTTTTTGTTGTGATAGACTGATCAATGCGGGAAGTCTATATGGGATAAATAATATGGTACTCCTTGAGGTCTTCATGAAGCTGATCGATGCGGGAAGCTTTGGTTTCTCTCATTTTTTTTTTTTTGAGCTTCACATAGCTGTCCTTCGAGGGAGCAGTCTATTTATAGTAGAAATTTTTTCAAGAGGAAGATGTCCTTTTGAGGGAGTCATCTTTTTATTAGAAGTTTGACTTAAGGAGTTTGGTCCCATGTGAGGTCTTTGATATCATCGACAAGACCAAGGTGGAGGATAGGACTCTTGTTCGAAGGCAAGGTGGAACAACCATGGGATCTCATCTAAAGGTAGATGAAAAGTATCCATGAGAATCATGTTATGTGTAAAGTGCCGTGGTACACATATTCAAGAGAAGATAACAAGTGACTAGTACTCACATGATTCTTGTTTAATCGTTAGGGAGGTGTATGGAGTGAATAGCGCTCGAGGATGAACATGGAGAGAGAAAAAAAGGTGATGTAGGACAATGAGTCAACAATAGAATGGTCGAAGATGCAATGCGTTAAGGGGCTCTGAGTTCGGAGTTTACTCTCAAGTAAGGACAAACGATGAGCACCCGATCCATAGGTATGAGTTTTGATGTATGGTCCAAGCCAATTAGGAGTGAATTTTTCCCGTTTACTTTTTTATGCTTTGGTTACGTGTTGATTTTCTTTCAAGACAAGGTCACCAACTTGGAAGGTTCATTGATGAACACGTTTGTCATAAACACGTTTGATACGTTGTTGGTAAACTTGAAGGTGATCCAGAGTGTTAAGATGACATTCGTCTAATAACTATAGTTGTGCTAAGCAGTCCTAACGAAAGTCATCATCAGTAAGCATGTCATGGAGAGAAATGTGGAGTGAGGGGATCTGGACTTTGAGAGCGAAATGACCTTTGTACCATGGACCAGAAAAAAGGGTGTGGCCGCAGTGGAAGTGCGAATACTAGTGTGGTATGCCCATAGGGAAAAAGGAATGTGCGTATGCCAATCCTTCCCAGTATCATCAACCACTTTCATGAGAATTTTGTTTGAGGGTTTTTTTAGTGGATTCGGCTTGGCCATTGGTTTGTGGGTAATAAGGTGATGAGAAACTAAGTTGAATGCCGAAGGCATTGCAAAGTTTTTGTAGTGTTTTGTTTTTGAATTGTTTTCCATTATCAGTGATGAGGCGATGAGGGACACCAAAGCGGAAAATGATGTGATGGTTAATGAACTCACATATTTTCTCGGCTTTTGTGGAGATGAGTGGTATGGCTTCCACCCATTTTTGTAGTATTCGGTAGTAGTTATGATCCATTGATGGCATTGGGAAGAATGAGGATTGATTTCTTCGACAAGATCCAAACCCCATTGAGAGAAGGGCCAAAGGTCACGAGTGACCTGTAAGGCATGACTGGGTGTATGATGAAGGTTGGAATGTTGTTGGCATTTCACACAATGTTTTACATAGTTACAACAATCATGGTTAAGGGTCGGCTAGTAATAGCCCAGACAAAGAATACGCTTAGCAACAACAAGGCCACTAAAGTGACCTCCACATATGCCATCATGAACCTCCTTAATGGTATAAGGGATTTCAGAACTTGTGAGGCATCGTAAGAGAATACCATCAAAGTTGTGTTTATAGAGGAGTCCCAGGAATGAAAAAAATGATACATTTTAAGGAAGGCGCGTTGTCCGTTACAGGTGAGATCAGGAGGTAAGATGGAGAGGAAAGGTAGTCAGAGTATTGTTTATACCAAAGGTCACTCGGGTCAGGGGTGTTGGTTCTGATTGAGTAAACATCGTGAGGTAAATAAGAAGGTGAATGGAGGTGTTGTACGATGACAAATATTTTGGAATCGGCGGGGAAGTGGGTATTTCGGAAGCTAAGGGCCATGGTATCTACAAATTTGTTGGTTGAACGTGGGATGGTTTGAAGGGTGTAATGATCAAAGGTGGTCAAAAGTATGTCTACATGATGTTTATAATTTTGAAGTATCTCGTTACGACATTGGTACATACCATTGACTTGGTTTACGACCAATTGTGAATCACCAAAGATGTGGATTGATTTGACATCTAGGGCATATGCGGCTGGAGACCTAGTATGAGCGCTTCGTACTCGACAATATTGTTGGTGCATTCAAAGTCTAGTTTGAAAGACAAAGGCATGGGTTCTCCATCCATAGGAATGAGGATAATACCAGCCCTACCCCCACACTAACACTTAGAACCATCGAAGAACAATGTCATTTGGTAAGGGGGTTGTCCAGGGAAAGAGTAGCAATTGACTCATTGGGAAAGTAAAAATTAGAGGGTTGATCCTTGGAAATAGGTGCATCAGCTAGTTGGTCGGCGATAGCCTAGCCCTTGATGTACTTTTGGTGAATGAATTCGAGGTCAATAATAGCTAAAAGCATAAGCTATCGCACAACACGCTGATTTTGATAAGGTTTGACGTACATGAAGTGTAAGGGATTGATCTTGGTCACGACATATGTTTTGTGGTTGAGTAGGTAATGGCAGAGTTTGGTGGCAATGAAAACTAAGGCTAAGTAAATATTTTTTGGATGGTTGTATCGGGTTTCATATTCCAAAATAGTACAACTTATGTAATAAACTACCTGCTCCCTGTGTTGTTCATCGTGATAAGCGAGCATGGCTCCCAAAGAATGATTGGTAGCCGATATGTATAGGTAAAAAGGTTGATCATCTTTAGGTGGAATGAGTACGGGTGGTTGGAGAAGGTATTGTTGTAGGGCCTCAAAAGCTTTGTGATAGTCATCATCCCATTTAAAGGAGACATCCTTCCTAAGCAGATGATGAAATGGTTGACACCGATAAGATAATTGTGAAATGAAATGGTGAATGGACTGTAATTTACCTTGCAGGCTACGGAGTTGTTTAAGGTTAGTGGGCAGAGGCATTTCTAGAATGGTCTTGAATTTAGTAGGGTCAAATTCTATACCACGGAGGGAAACAATAAATCCTAGGAGATTTCCTGAGAGAACCGCAAGACGCACTTTTAGGTTGAAGGCAGACGTAATATTTAATGAGGTAGTCAAAGATGGTTTCAAGGATGGTGAGGTGCTCGGCGCGACATTTAGATTTGGCCAAGAGATCATCCACGTAATCTTCCAATATGTGATGCATGATATCATGGAAGATGTAAGTCATAGCATGCTGATATGTAGCACCAATGTTTTTAAGGCCAAAAGGCATGACTTGATAGCAGAAGGTCCCCCAAGGGGTGATGAATGAGGTTTTGTGCTGATCTTCTGGGGCAAGCAAAATTTAGTTATAACCCGAGAAGCCATCCATGAGTGAGAGCATCTCGTGACTAGTGGTGAGGTCAACTAGTTGATCAATACCGGGCAAGGGAAAGTCATCTTTCAGGTAGGTGAGGTTGAGGTCATGGAAATTCGTGCAAATGCAGAGGCCCCTATTACTTTAGTAAGAAGGAACAATGTTAGAAATCTAATGAGGATAATCAATGGGTAAGATGAACGAAATGAAAAGAAGGCACTTTGAAGTTCTTCTTTGACGAGAAGAGTAATGCGAGGGTGCATTTTCCTCGGCTTTTTGTTTGATGAGTTTGGCATCATGAATGGTTACGATATTGTGGACCACTATGGTGGGGTCAATCTTTAGGCATTTTGCGTAAGACCAAGCAAAAGCATGGTTATGATCTCAAAGAAAAGAAATGATGGCTTCTGTTTAGCAAAGATGTAAAGATTGTCTTATCTTTAGGATGTGCGGGTCATCCGAGTATGAATGTTGATCTTGATAGTAAATTCATTCAACATGGTTTTGCGTCTCGAGATGGTAGCGATCGATGAATATATAAGTATTCTACACCAAGGTAGGTGATTATGGATTCATCATCCCCGACTTGAGCGAATGTTAATTGTAGGTGTGTCGTCATCGATCATTTCAGGATACAGGAATGGAAGAGTGGAAGGGGCCTCGCCTTCGCGTTGATAAGTCAAAGGCCCCAAGGAAATGGTGTTTATGAAAAAAAAAAGTTAGGGGGATAGATTCAGGATCCATCGACTCTATCGGTGAGGGTGGTGATGAAGGTGGAGGAGGGCTAGGGTCTTTAATGAGTTCAATGCGGGCTGTTTGGTAGGAGGTTCAGGAAGTTGATACCACTACGGTCATTATGTTTGTGGGTGGTACATGGAATAATGGTATGGCGACCTTGCTCGTAAAAGCCAAAACCAAAACCCTTCCATACACATGGTGTAGGAAGGTGTGGGTGAAAACGGTGATTGGTAAGTGATTGGAAGTCAGTGGAAAATGGGCAGGGTTGTGATGGTGGTTCAGGTGTGTAAGTGGTAGTATCAAGTCCCCCATAGGTGAGACTAGTACGAATATGAGGAGGACCATACAGGATGCATTCTCCTATATGGTGATCATAGCGAGGGTGTTGGTGAAGGCTTCCATACTCATGTAGAGTAAGGAATGTGTTGACACTATATAGGTGGTACTCCCCCAGTGAGGCATTGAAAAACACCTTCCAAGGGATCAGTGGTTGGTATGTAGGTAGCTGGTATGGATAATGTGTTGGAGGTCGATGCGGAGGTGGAGTTGATAGATTGGGAAGTTAATGGGTCAGTTTTGGAGGTTATAGCAGTGGTAGGAATAGAGGAGGTATGTGCGGTGAAAGTAAGCCAGGTGTCTTGGTAGGCGGAGGTGTAGGTGAAGCGGTATTGGTTGCAGAGGTAGACGGCTTGATAGGTATGAGCACATCATTGGGTTGGTAAAGCATGTTGCATGTTTTGAAAGGTGATGGGTCAGCCGAAATGGTATAAGTGTGTCCTTCGTGTTCAAACTTTACACAACGATGCAAAGTGGAAGGAATGCAACCCATGACATAGATCTAGGGTCTACCAAGCAACAAGTTATATTGGAATTCCCCCTCCAAAACATAAAACAATTTTGAGAACAATGCGGGGGCCCACGCGAATGTGAAGGATGACAATGCCTAGTGTGGAGGTGATAGCATCATTGAATGAACGCAACATGACCGGATGTTTATGCATGCAATTGTCAGGTATGCGCATTTGAGAAAATACATGGGATGAAATGATGTTAATGCTAGCACCTCCATCAATCATCACATGGCGTACCCATATGTCATCAATGTGGAAAAAGATGAAGAGGGTTGGGTCCAGGTCATCATTTTGGTGTGGCGCAATCTCCTCCTCTAAGAAGCTAAGGGAGGCCACTTGGTGAACAAGGTGAGGTGAGGATGAAGGTGGTAATTTGGTGAGAGAGGCTACATGATGGGGTGTGATGATGGAGGTTACGGGTGTAGAGTCATTGGGTAAAACCTCAATAGATTGAAGAGCCTCCATGAGGGCTTGACGATGGGATTCGAGGTTTGGATGAGGTCATATAAGGACATTTTGAGGGGAGATTGGTGTAGTTGTTTGAGCATGGTGCGATGTGTGATGCCATTAGAAATGGGGTATGTGGGGCTGCGGATAGTGATTTTAGGTATGGGTGCGAGATGGTATGTTGGGTATAGGATTGGTTGGTGGGTCAGTTTTCTTTTCTTTTCCCTTTTGCACACATGTAGTGATGTGTATCATGTTGATTTGAGGGAAGTTGGAAAATGGAGAAGGTGTAGGGTGAGTGGTATAACAAAATGATGGGTAAAAACCTACCGGAGGAGAAAAACCTGTGAGGTTAGCTAGGCACAACGACATTTGGGTGGTGGTGTGGAAAGTTCTCTGATGTGAACCATGTTAATTTCAAATCTTGAGGGTGGCTCTAGGAGTGGTGAGGGTGGAGGTTGTGGTTGTTGAGTTGGCAGTGTGGGAATGGGTTTCAGTGAAGCAGGATCCTCATCGAGAAGGTCGTCATCGTCAAAGTTGGTTTCTGGTGGACACAATTGGATAAGGATGGTTTTCAAGGCCTTGCAGTTCTCCACATCATGCCCTGACACATGATGGTATGCACAAAATTTAGTATCATCAAACCCTTTTGGCTTAGGTTTGAGGGGGTTGTAAGGTCGAAGTGGTGGTAATGTGATAATAGAAGTCTCAAGGAGGTTGGTTAAAATTTTGGCATAGGACCCTGCTAGTGGATCACAATGGGAAGTGAACATGGGTTTGGGTGTAGGTGTGGTTGATTGTCGAGGAACTATTTTTGGAAGAGTAGGAACAGGTCGAGCTATGGGTTTAGGTGTTGGTGTGGTTTGAGGTATCGGTTGGGTTCGTTTGGGTAGGGGTACAGTAGATGGATGGGTAGGAGGGTGTGGGGTTGTTTTGACTACCTTGTTGTGGGGTAGTGGGGTTTTGTTTTTGGGTAGAAGGAAAAGTAGATGGAGGAAGAGGGTGATTTATCCATAGGGATAATGGGGGTGTTGTGAAGGTAGATGACGCGGGTCGTGCTTGGGGTGTGAGAGAAAATGAATGAAGTGTAGTGGGTAGTGAAGCAATGGCATTGAAGATATTAGAGGTATTGGTGGTAAAAAAGACTGCAGTGCGGGTGTAAGTCGTGTTGTGTGCTTGGGTAGGTTAGAGGTTTTGAGGAAGGAATGGGTTGTTGTGTTATTGGTTTATGGATGGGTGAAGGTTGTGGAACCATGTTGGGCATCCGAGGCCTTAAGACAGATGGGACAAGTGTGGGTGTGATTGGTGTAGTCGGGTATGAGGTTGATGAGTTTGTTTCTTTGGTTTGGGTGTTGGAGTAGGTGTGGTATTGACGTTTGAGGGTGTAGCTAAATCTAGTTTAATAGGTGGATGAGTAATCTGGTGGTCGGGGTGACCCCTAAAGTGGTAATAGGTTTAGTGGAGGCAAAATTTTTGGGTAAGGGTTTGGCTTTAGATGTAGGTCGGGTTACGGGTAAGGGTGTGGTTTGAGTGCTGCAGTGTATCGTGGAAGGGTTGTGATAGAGGTGGTTCTATTTGTTTTGATTGGTGAAATGTGTTTGGGTAGATAATGGAGGTATCAGCGAGGGATCTCTGCATCTGTGTTGAGGTAGGGAGTAAGAGGTGCCCCCATAGTAAAGCCCTATCCACATAATCCAAGTGATCGGCCAAACGTGAGAACGACACATCTGTGGGTGGAGTTGGTGAGGACCTAATGGGAATTCCTGTAAAATGTGTCTTAGAGGCAGGAATTGGACTTCATTTTCCATGGGTAAGAGAGCCAAAAGTAGGTCTATTGGATTTTGGGTATTTGATGGAGAATGCTCGCCAAGAGGCAAAGGTATCTCGACCTGGTCGATGATGGGTGGAGGAGATCATGGGAGATCCTCTATAAGTGGAGGAATGGATAGGTGCTTCTGTGGGTGGAGGAGGTAATGGGTTCTCCTCATGGGTGGAGGAGGTATGCTGTAGGTAAAGGTTCTCTTAGTGGAGAAGTCGGGGTGAGATGGTCTCGATGTTAGTGAGTAAGACCCCTCTGTAGGTGATGAAGGAGATGAAAGGTGTTCCTCTGTGGGTGAAGGAACAGGGAGGTTGGTTCTAATGTGGAAGGAGGATTTTGGGCTAGGATCTCCTCTATGGAAGGGATGTGGGGTAATTGAGAGGTGACAGGTACCTCGTTAAAGATAGCGTGAACCTCATGGGTATGGGTATTGTGAGTTGATGTCTCACCGGTTTGATTGGATGAAGGGGCATGGTTGGGAAATGGTTTTTTGAATATTTATAGATTTTGGTTGGGGGTGGCGTTGGGATTATCCACAATTAACTCACCTTTCTCAAGCATTTCTTGGACAATATTCTTGAAAGTGATGCAATTGCCATCACTATGACCCTTTACTCGATGATAGTTACAGAAATCATGTTCCTTATACCATGTGGGCATGGTTCGAGAGTAGGGTCAAAACCAAAGTGTGTGATTTTATGGGTGGAAGGGTGATGGCTCCAAGCTTTGATAATCTTTTCTAAGATAGAAGAGTAAGGTTCCCAATTGGGGTATATTTTCACTTGCTCTCGTCGAATTGAAAATCCAGGACGGTGAGAGATTAGATGAGGGTGTAGCCTAGTTTGATGGGTGAGCTAGGTCGGCCTTGAGTACCACTGTGTTAGTGGTTCCCTTAGCTTTTGAATAATTGGTTTGTGGTTTGGAAGAGGAAGAGGTATCATTCGACTTGAATTCCAAATTCTTATTACGTAATTAAATTTTCTTCTCTTTGATGGCCCGAATCTCTAACTTCCGTGCCATAGTGAATGCCTCATTGAATGTTTGGAAGGTTTGGACCTGCAAGTTCGGGGAGATATGTCTAGCGCAAGCTCATGTGAAGAGCTTGATGAGTTTAGTTTGTGGCAGTTGGAAGGTAAGTTGATTGATCAGGCTGTGCCAGCAAGCGACAAAATCTGCGATAGATTCGTCCTCATCACCGACATGTGGAATATAAATCGGTCATGGTAACCTTCTTGATGATATTGATGGAGAAATGATCCAAGAAGGCTTGGGCTACCTAATTGAATGAGAATATAGAGTGTTTAGGTAACCCACTATACCAATCTAATGTAGTTCCCGTGAGGGACATGGGAAAAGTCCTCCAAATCAAGGCATCATCATGAGCGATTACATAACACCCGTGTTTTAATGACCGCAAATGTTGTTGGGTTTCTTCTTTTCTATTGAAGCGATTGAATTTAGGCATTTCCCAATGCATAGGGTATGAATGGATAGGAATGGATGGGTGAATAGGCTTGTTGCAAATATCGTCATAGGTGAGAGTGTTGCGGGAGCTGGAACCGATGCCTCTAATGTCTGCATCTTGTCCAACATCAATTTAATTAGGTCATTGGTGGGTTGTGATGATTGGATGCCTCTTGTAGCATGAGGAGGTTGGTTTTGGGCATATAACAGGGGTGGCACTCCAGTGTATGGGGCTTCCATGTAGGGTGGTGGAGAAGAAGGAAGTGAAATAGGGGGTACGTACCCGGAATGAATAATGGATGAAACAAGAGGTTGTTGGTAGTATGTATATGGGGGTGGAAGGGTCATGGTAACCCTAGTGGAAATAGGGGCTAATGATTTTGGAATGGAAAGAACCGCGTTACGAAATGGGGTAGGTGTCACCGACAATAAAGGTGGGAATGTAGCTACATGTATGTATGAGACATTAGCGTTGAATGAGGTTATGTTTAGGGTAGTAGTCAAAGGGTGCACGGTGGATGTAATGGGTGCCACAGAGGTAACAAACGTGACAATCATAGTGGGTATAGAACCTAATTGTGAAACAAGCCCGGAGGTAAGGTGGATGCGGGAAGCACAGAGCCATATGGGGCTGATGCGGAAGTGGGTGTGAGATTCGGGGATAGATATAGGCATGCAGTATATCAACCACCCGAGGCGTCTCAAGTGGATGAGTGGGAAATGTAAAAGCGCAAGGCGGCGGGGTTAAGGAGTCATGTAAACTCCTCATCTCTAAGTAGCGATAGTAGTAGGTGGATGGCATCCATGGCTAGTGATAAAATATAAGGTGGTGAAGGACTAGGTGGGAGTGGTTGATAACTAGCGTGGAATATGAGGGTGCTTGTTTGTCTTCGGGTCAGCACCATGTGAACCAAGATCTTGATCAAGTAGGGTTGCTTCTCCGTAAATGACACGAGAGAACAATAGAACAGTGAATCGGTGATAAAAAGTGGATGAAGTAACAAATGGTGGCTAGAATGTGAAATAGGCTAACCGATGTTGGTTAGGAAAACCGACATTGGTCGGGGAGTAATCTGCTCGCCAGTCACTACGAGAAAATGGACAGTGAGTAAACAACAAGGTAGAAGGTAAAATCTGACAGGTATGCCAAATCGAAGATGTTTAAAATGTCAATGGGAATAATGATAGTGATAGAGACTGTGAAAAGTGGAAGAAAGTGAAGTAAAAATGTCCTTTTGAGTAGGTTAGAAAAAGGACTTGGAACCGACGTCGGTTGGGTATAACCGATGGCGGTCAGAGGTAACTGACAATGGTTACTGTGAAATTGAAACAGTGATGAAAGAAAGTGGTTGTGAATTAAAATCTGATGTAGAATCAAACCCAAAATTTTGGGAATGATGATGATATGGCCCAAGCACACTCAGGTGAAGTTGGAATACACCAGCTATGATGAGGAGTGTGCAAGGATGAACAAAAAAGTGATGAATGTGATCTCTCACCTCAAAACGCAAGCCAAGAAAAAACACTAAGAAAATGTGATCCTAGGAGTGCCTTTTCTATATTCTGTTTGTTTAGCTTATGCTATTTAGGGACTGACACATGAATTTTGAAATAGACTTTTGGTGAGGATGGCTTCCTATAAAGAAGGAGATCTAAAAGGTGAGGTTTCAGGTATGTTATGGTGGGGGCGGGCTTCGCTCTGAAGTATGACTTGACAGAGTAGTGAGCTGGGTGCTCACTGTGCCGTGATCGTGTGATCGCCTACAACTTCTTCCAAGTAGGATGTTGTTTAAGAATGTATGTATTTTGAATTTTTTGTGGTTTGGTAAGACTCAGAGAAAGAGAAAATGATAGAAGTGCTTTTCTACAATTCGTTTTTCAACCATTAGCTGGTCATGAATTCTAGTGTATAGGTTTCCCTCAATTAATGTGAGCTAATGCAATAAATTTGAATGGAATGCACTTTTTTAAAACCAAATCGAAAATGTGAAATTGGATGACACAATAAGATGAAGAGGAAAAGGGATGCTCTTTCACTACAATGCGAAAACATGAAGAAATGATTTTTTTAACTACACCAAAAGAAAAGTTTCCTTTAGAGCAAATAGAAAGAAGAGAGGATTACCAAAGAAGAAAATTAGTGTGCACGCTTTCGAGAAGGAAAACAAACAAAAAAAAATCCTAGGAATGAATGAAATGCAAGGAACCTCGGATGGGTCCCACCGAGATGCGTGCCAAAATGTTTCACCTTTTTCTTAGATCGTTTCTTTGAAGTGTTGACGAAATAGATAGGGTAATGGGCGTAGGAGGAATACCTATTCAAATGTCGGTTGATGGGTTGTTGCGTGTGTATGACTTGAATCCATAGTTGATCGTGAGAGCTTCCTTTTGGCTAGGAGGAACTACCTATAATGAAAACAAGACCACTAGAAGGAATTAAACAATATGGGCAAAGTGAAGCGCTAGCGTCAACTAGATCAGAAGAAGTATGATACTTCCTAGTTGGCTGTCGATTTCAATGTGTAAATAAAGTAAATCCTATTGTTATTTTAAAATGATTTAGGTATCTCACTTAAAAACAATAAGAAGTAGATCTAATCTAACAGGCTAAGCTAGAATAGAATCCAAAGGTCAAATGATTGGTTTTGGGTCTCTGCAGGTCTGATAAAGGTCTCGGGTAGATCACAGGTGAATGAGGGTGAGATAAAATTAGGTGGGTAGGTCTGCTGTTCGGTGTGTGGGAAAACACGAGACCGAGTGTCGGTCGGGTGTCGATGGTGATTAGGTGTAAGCGGTGTTGGTTACTATCGAGATCTGAAAATGTCACAGAACAGCCGGGGTCTCCTTTTGATGTGATCTGACAAAGGACTTTGGTTGGTCGAGGATGAGGTATTGGGTGACTAGAGTAGGATTTTGCGAGGTTTCAATGGGTATACGGAGGTGAAAATGTGGAGAAGGTCAATAGGGAGCAAGATAAACAATGGATGATAAAATGATGATGAAATGAAATAACCAGGAAAGTATGATGTTGTACTTACTTGGATTTCATTCCTGAAGGCTTGTATGTGAGGAATGGAGGTGTTGATGATGGGTTTGAAGGTTGCAAGTGATCACCAATTGAAGAAAAGCTTCTTTATGGGCTGCATGTACACTCCTCTTTGCTTGGATAGATTAGATCATGACTAGGCTAGATGTGTAGGAGAAGATGTTCAATCTCCTTCCTTGGACATGAGTTTTCGCTGGAATTGGCTCTCTGAAGATGCATTATCTCTCTAAGATGCGTTATTTCTTGTCAACTCTCTCCCAATTTTTTCCAACTTTTACCAACCCTTGAGAATAAGGTAGTTTTGGGGTTAAAAGGGGTAACCGAGCGGTGGTTTGGCTTAGCGGCGACTGTTAGGGGTAAACAACATCGGTCGCCAAGGTGGGATTTCCTAGGTTTACTAAACTAGGGAGAGCCTCCTAATTTTCTTGGATCTCGTGTCGTTATCCCATGGATTAGACTAGAAGCTTATTGTGAGCATGCGGGAATGTGGTTAGAAGGAATGTAAGCATTGATTTTTAGGGTTTGGGTAAGTTTTAGTTAGTTATGGGAACTTGCTAAGAATAGGTTTTAGGTTGGCTTGGTGAGGTGTCTAAGTGAATCTGTATGTGGGGATGTTATTTAAATAAGATATTTAAATAATAAATATAGTGAGGATAATGTATTAATTTAATGACATTAATTAAACTAATATTATTGGGGTGAAGAGGGTCATCGCTAGGTAAATGTAATAAATGGTGCTTATATGTCGAGGGACCAAAGGGCGTGTGACCTAATTTTAGTGTCTACAATGGCCTTGTGAAAAAATGATCAATTTTCCATTATTCAAACTCAACAGAGCTATCACTACTAAATGATGGAAATGCTTTCAAGACAAGGTGAGATTGCTAGAGACAAGGTGTGACCCTATTTTGCTTTATGCATTTTTGTAGATGGGTTAGATCCTTTTGTTGACACACAATGCAATGCGTGGGTAGTATGGGTAGGATTAGTTTGTTTAAATGAATTTTTGTGGGGTATTGACAAGACAAACTTGGATATATCAGATCTTTGACAACCTCTACAATACTTGAACAAATATCAGATAAAATGCTTCAAATAATCAGGAGATTCTTTCAACCAGAAGAGGCATAAATGGAAGCCCATGTTGCACTCTTCACACAATATTTGAGAATTCACCACAAAAGCTTGAAGTAAAAGAACTCAATTAAACACAAAAATCCTTGATCAAACCAAGCCTAAGGTACCCCCAAAGGCTTACAAGCAATCTCTGCTGATCAAGGAAGCTTAAGTGATTTTAAATTTGTTTATCTCTTTATCGGATGAAGGCTCTTACAACATGAGATTGAAAATGCCACTAAAATATCAATAAGAAATGGATATTCGTGTGATTCCTAAATACTTTCAATCCAAGATTGTAACAAGAACAATGAAAACTATTTGCAGGTATTTAAAATGATAACAAACATCATATTGCCCGAAAAACACAGATTAACTCAAAAGCTTGTTAGATTCATCAATGAGGAGAATTTCATGAACAATATCAGAATTTTGTGATGGCTATACACTTGTAACCAACTCACATACATGAAGATCCAACACAAAAGAAATTATCCTAGTTCTTTGGTGGGTTTCTCTAGAAAATGAGCTTTCTCTCAAAATTTTCTCGTGATTTTCAACTTCCCCCCCTTGCATTTCTCAAAAATGCATTATATATCTCTTGCCACATTTGATCCTTCTTTCCCAAGAAAATAATATGCCAAGGGATCAATTCTGTTACAACAATTCTTCATGATTCACTGAAAATGACATTTAACAAATTTGTAACGAGAGTTGTCAGGTGTTTCTAAAATGGTGAATCATTGCAAATATTCAGATCATTATCCTTCCGGAGGCACGTTTTTCATCATTAAGGCATGAAAACACCTTTTCACTCATCATTTCACCTTTTCACCCTTTAAAATTACCTCTGCAACTTTCAATTTGACATTTCATGTGTTTTCTCAGGCTGGGGTGAAAATTACTTCAAAAACATCTCAAATCAAAATATTGAGTCATGAAACCGATTCCAATGATCCTAGAAGGAAAAAATGACCTGAATTCACCAAAAATTTGAGGAAAAAGATGCAAAATTCACATCTCCAAGCTTCCTGGAGAAAAAATGGCAGCCAAAAATGAAAATGCACAATTTCCCTTGATCTGCTCTTTGTCCTTCAATTTGGGCCCTCCACGTGTCAAAAAACAATTGGGATTGAATTTGGGATCATTTTTACTTTTCCACATTTTTTGGAAAAATGGAAAATTTTGACTTTTTTCTCCGCCCCTCGCCCTTGAAATTTGGAGCTGACACATGGCACATGGTGGGTCCCATTGGGATCGCACTTCAATTCTATGCATTTTGACCTTTTTTAGAAAATTGGAAAAATTTCACTTTTTGCCCCAGCAGCCCGCACCTCTAATTTTTCCCTTGACACATGTCAGCCTCTCTATCGCTACAAAACTCGCGGGCTCAATTCTCATTTTAACTCCCTTTTTGCCAAGGGAAAATTTTCAATTTTCCTTCTCGCTGGGCCGCCGACCCGCTCTACCTTCGCCACGTGTCCTGCCGCCGATTCACTCACGGGCATGTGACTTAAATTTTGCTTTAACTTCTTTTGCCAAAAAGGGAAAAATTCCCCATTTCCTTCCACGGCCCGCACTTCCCTCTAACCTTTCATGGACACGTGTCCACCTGAGATTGGCCACGGGGCCGCACTTCGAAATTTCACCTTAGGCCTTTTTGACCAAAAGGGGAAAAGTTCCCTTTTCATTCATGCAACCCTGTCGACACTAAAATTTTCCTCCATAATTTCTATTTCATTAATGTATGTATTAGGAATAGAATGTTGTTAAGTATAATTAGTAGTAGCGTCTGGATAGAAGGTAATGGCGTTCGGCATGACGATGTCGCTAATAATGTATAGTACGTTAATAGTCAAAGTACAATAGGAATGTTGTGGTAAAAAGTAAATATTTGTCGTAAGTAGTCGTGTAATATTAAAATGTCGAAGTTAGGGTAAGTAGAGAAGTAGGGTCTACATGATTAGGAATTAGAAATATTATATTGGTATTAAGGACAAGGAGTAAGGTCATAAATATTTTGGGTATTTTATTTGTAAAAAGTCTAAAAATGTGGAACCCATGTGAAATGATAAGGTTTATCTTATCTTAAAAGATAAGCTTACATGTACAAATAAGAGTTAAGGTATGGGATATGATTCGTCAGAGTAGATTTCTTATCCTATCTTAGAGATAAGATGGATAAACCTGGAAGTTCTAAAAATAGAGAGGCCCCCCCTCATTTAGCATAGAAGGAAGTAGTGAGAAATATTGTATGAGTAAGTGTGTAAAGGAAGCCATCATTTTGAAGGTGTGTTAAAGAAGCCATTAAGAGGTGTAATTGTGAATTTTCTCCCATAGTTATTGTTGGAAGGTAAGTGAAGTCAATAACACTTGAAGTACCTCATGGGTGAGATTGTAACAATTTCATGTTGACATTATAATTTACATTGATATTTCGATTTATCATCATTCCTTCTTACCATAGTCTATGGTATTCTTGTATTATGTTTGTTGTTTTGTTTCAGATTACATCCACCAAACTAAAAGTTTTGCATTAGTAAATAATCATTGCACGAGGAGTTCTCGGTAAAGAATTATCATAGTTCCGGATTGGTGTTGACATTTTGGTTCATTTCTAAGGACCATTCCTCGTTCAGTGGATTTTCTTGAGAGATATTCCCACTTAGTCATAAAACATTTGGAGGGTAACCGTGGTTTTACTGTGCATAGTAGTTACCATGGTAAAGTCAGTTTTTCATTGTGAATAGTATTTACCCATGATAAATTCACTGTTTATTGTGAATAGTATTTACCGCATCAACTTCACTTTTTACTATGAATAGTGTTTACCAAAATAAAGTCAGTTTTTACAAGAGTAGTAAGTCAAGTTTTACCATAGTTTCTTGTGGTCATTTCTATTTTCTATTATAGTGATTCTAATTATTTGTGCACATAAGTCTTGTTGATTGTACTTGTGGGTTGGTATTTCACTGTGGTTACTTTTGAAAATGGGGAAGATTCCTATTTTTTTAGCCCAATCTAATGAAGATGCTTCCTCTTTCATTCAAGAGTTTAAAAATCTTGTATTTGTAATGGCCTTATAAGAAGGGAATAATGAACTGAATTTTTTCCTACATTTTTAGATGGTTTAGCCTTTAGGTGGATTGAAACACTAGGTGATAATGTGAAAAACTCATGGGATTTATTAACCGAAAGTTTTATTGAAGAATTTGGTGAACAACGAGAAATATGTAAATCTCATGATCGATATCACAAAGCTATTCCAAGGAGAGAAGGATAATATAAGGGATTATCATGCTCGTGTTCTAGAGCTAAGAAGGAAGCTCGATGCCCAGATCCAGAAGGAAGGATTAGTAGATGGGTTGATGAATGGCGTGGATAATCTCCTCTCGTAAGCACTTCATTATTGGGATGAAGCCAAAGATTAGAAAACGAGTGAAGTATGACCGCCACTACCATTGAAAAAAGCAAAGGAGATTTCAAGAAGGCAAGAAGAAAGCATGAAAGAGGAGCCCAAAGAAATTATGGCTAAAGTAGAGCCTACACCAACACCTTTGGTCTAGAATCCACAACCAATCTCGGTGAGCACAAATATTTCTCCTAGTACATCTACTGAGTATGAAGATCTGCTTAGGAAGATGGGCCAGTTAACTATTAATCTTCTTCAAGGAAAATAATTTAGTTCTCAGGGAGGAGATAGAGGTCCAAAAAGAAATATTTCTGAAGTTGTATGTTATGGTTGTCATAAAAAGGGTCATTATAAGTATAATTGTCCAGATAGAGCTTCTACATCCAATTATAAGAGATAATGATAAAGGAAAAGCACTTGTGAATTCTTTTGATGTAGTATATAAGAGAATAAATAATGAAGTAGATGTGTTTGTAAAAAAGAAAGAAAGAAAAAGATAACCAAGATGGAAATGATCCTAAGAAGATGAAAGGAGAAACTAGTAAGAAACATAGGAGAAGAAAGTTGGGTGTGCAGGATTTTTTGATTTCACAGGACAAGGACCATACTCCATCTTAGAAGATCTATCCAAAAGGCCTACAAATATTACATATGGTCAACTCTTGGCTATGTCTTTTGAGAAGAGGCGGGAGCTGCGAAGTGGACTCAATGCTCGACAAAGGAAGGAGGTTGAGGTCCTTGTTTTGGAGGTAGAGGCAGATCCCTATGCTCCACAAGCTGAGGTATTATGTAATGGTATTTCAATACATGATGTCTTAGTTGATGGAGGTGCTGTAGTTAATGTAATGACCGAGTTTGTAATGAATATGTTGGGTTTAAAAATTGATCACCTCAACACTTATGTTAAGGTCATTAAATAAGGGAAAAACTAAACCAGAAGGTGTTGTTTCAAATGTGGCAATATTTGTTATGGGTGTTGTATGTGTGGTAGAATTTCAGGTGATGAAAAATGGTACTGTTGCGTACCCAATGTTGTTGGGAAGACCATGGCTAAGGAGAGTTCATGCAAGAAACTACTGGAATGAAGGCTTCATGACACTTGGATGTGGTAGAGAGAGGGTGAAGATAAACATGATCCCTCGGCATCATAATACAAAACCCTAGGATTCAAGTGATGAAACTGATGATTGGACATCCTCTGATTACTCTAGTACCAGTGAAGTGGACACAAAAGATGAAGAAAGTGAGGTTGATGTTTTGGTCATGGATATCCTTCTAGTCACACCGACTCATGAACCCATAAAATTATCTGAAGAAGAAATTGATGATCGTCTCCAACAAATAAAGATTGGTGATGTTGTGATGGAGAGTGAGAAGGAATCCGGCCTCTAGTTCTTTCGAAGGTACATACACTTACTCACTTTTGATTACAGGAACTCACAAGTAAGTTGGGTAGAACATTCTATTGAGCTAGTAGATGGTGCTAATCACATAAAGAAAATGCCATATAGAATGAATCCTAATTTTTCCAAGACTGTAAAAGAAGAAATAGATAAGTTGCTTGATGCAGGATTCATATTTGTTGTGGAGAATTCAGAATGGGTTTCTCCCATTGTGATCTCAATAAAAAAAAATGGAAATATACACATTTGTGTTGATTATAGGAAGCTCAATAAGGCAACAAAGAAGGATCATTACCCTCTTCCATTCTCAGATAAGATCTTGGACGAAGTAGCTGGCCAGAGTGCTATAGTTTTGCTGATGGATATAGCAGATACAACCAAGTTCGTATAGCGGAGAAATATCAGCTAAAGACCACGTTCACCACTCCTTGGGAATGTTTTCTTATAGAGTTATGCCTTTTGGGTTGTGTAATGCTCCGGAAACGTTCCATCATTTGATGAATAGGGTGTTTGAACCCTACATTGGGAACTTCATCAGAGTATTTCTAGATGATTTTTACATCTATGGGAGCAAGATGGACCACCTGCACTAGATGGAGACAACATTTCAAAGGTTAGATGAAGCACAAGCCTCACTAAACCCTAAAAAGTGTGTCTTTGGATGTTCTAAAGGTGTTTTGTTAGGGCATGTTGTATCTAGAGATGGTATTAGTGCGATCCGATAAAGTTTCAAAAATCAAAGAATTACCATTTCCTATGAATATAAGTAAGTTGAGATCATTTTAGGCCATGTGGGTTACTATAGAAGGTTCATCAAGAATTTCTCAAAGATTTCACAACCACTAACCTAGTTCTTGAAGAAGGATGTTACTTATGAACTAGGAAATAAGGCACATGAAGCTTTTGAACAACTGAAGGAAGCCCTGGTGTCTTCACCTGTTTTAAAGAATCTAGATTAGAGCAAGCCATTCATTGTGTATATCGATGCCTCAGATGCAAAGCACTAGGAAGTACTCTGAGCCAAAAGGATGAAAATGGGAATGATCATCCAGTTTACTTTGGGAGCAGACAAATGAGCAGTGCTGAGGTAAATTATACTGTAACTGAAAAAAGAGGCTCTAGCTATCATTTTTGTTGTAAATAAGTTTAGAAATTACTTGTTAGGGCAGAAATTTATAGTTGTAACAAATCATCAGGCTCTAAAATATATTGTAAATAATCCTAACCCATCAGGGAGGATAGCAAGATGGATAATTTTGCTACAAGAATTTGAATTTGATATTATAGATAGGCTAGGAAAGAAGCATGTCAATGCAGATGCACTCTCTCAAGCCTATGATGGTTTAGGTTCATCTTGTGATGATGATGATTTCCCAGATGTAGCATTGTTATCCCTTGACACAATCCCTAGTGAATACATAGATATTTGGAATTATCTGAATGAATTCAAGTTTCCTGATGGTGTCAATGCAAAGACTAAGAGGAAGATTACTCAAGCCAATCGTCCATATTCTATTCTGCATGGAGTATTATTTTGAATAGGACCTAATGGATAGTACAAGAGGGTAGTTGGACGTGATCAAGGGAAGGAGCTGATAGAAGAATTCCACAATGGTACATGTGGAGGGCACTTCTCTGGATAACTTACAGCAAGAAGGATCTTGGATGTAGGTTATCACTGGCCCACTCTTTTTAGAGATTGTTATAATTATTGTAAGACATGTGATATTTGTCAAACACATGGTAACCGTAAGACTTCATCAGCTCCATTATGCCATATTCTTCCACTTGGTCCCTTTGAAAAGTGGGGAATAGACATTGTAGGTCCACTTCCAACTACCCCACGCCAAAATAAGTATATTGTAGTTGCCATAGATTATTTAACCAAGTGGGTTGAAGCTAGGCCATTGAAAACAACTTCCATGGATGAAGTGGAAAGGTTCATATATGAACGCATTGTCACCAGATTTGGTTGTCCATTAGAAATTGTAACAGATCAAGGAAGCCACTTCATTAATGAGGTGGTAGAAGCCCTAGTCAATAAGTTTTCTATTAAGCACAGGAAGGCAACAACATACAAGCTAAGCAAAAATGGACATGTGGAATGAACAAATTTTGTGTTGTGTCAAATTCTAGCAAAAGATGCAGCCTTGTAGGTACATAAGTGGGATAAAAGGATTCATGCAAGCATTGTGGGCATATAGGGCAACATTAAAGTCAGCAACAGGATACTCCCCATTTCAGTTGGCTTATGGAATTGATCCAGTTCTTCCTATTGAGTTTGATATTCCCACTGTGAGAGTTATGAAAAATGAAAGGATGGATGAAAGTGATTCAATAAAAGAAAGGTTGGTACATCTTCATTTGCTAGAGGAAATGAGGGAAATAACGAAGGATACAAGCTATAAGAATAAAATGAAGTAGAAGGAATACTTTGATCAAAAGATCCATTGGTCTCCATTTCATGTGAATGACTTGGTTCTAGTATATGATTCCAGATACAAAAAAAGAAGACAGAGAAAATTTCTTCCAAAATGGATGGGGCCCTACAAAATAGCAGTTATGCATGAAAATGGTACATACCGACTGGAGGAATTGGATGGAACTCCCATTACGAAATGGGTCAACCATGACAAGTTAAATATTTTCCAAGCACCAGAATAGTCTACTCCGAGGACGAAGTAGAAGCTAGGAAGGGGGAAGATGTCGACACTAAAATTTTCCTCCATAATTTCTATTTCATTAATGTATGTATTAGGAATAGGATGTTGTTAATTATAATTAGTAGTAGCGTCGATAGAAGATAATGGCGCTGCCAATATGACGCCACTAATAATGTATAGTACGGTAATAGTCAAAAGTACAATAGGAATGTTGTGGTAAAAAGTAAATATTTGTCGTAAGTGGTCCGGTAATGTTAAAATGTCAAAGTTAGGGTAAGTAGAAAAGTAGGGTCTACATGATTAGGAATTATAAATATTATATTGGTAATAAGGACAAGGATTGAGGTCATAAATATTTTTTGTATTTTATTTGTAAAAAGTCTAAAATGTGGAACCCATGTGAAATGATAAGGTTTATCTTATCTTAAAAGATAAGCTTACATGTACAGATAAGAGTTAAGGTATGGGATATGATTCGTCAGAGTAGATTTCTTATCCTATCTTAGAGATAAGATGGATAAGCCTGGAAGTTCTATAAATAGAGAGGCCCCCTCATTTAGCATAGAAGGAAGTAGTGAGAAATATTGTATGAGTAAGTGTGTAAAAGAAGCCATTAAGAGGTGTAATTGTGAAGTTTCTCCCATAGTTATTGTTGGAAGGAAAGTGAAGTCAGTAACACTTGAAGTACCTCATGGGTGAGATTGTAACAATTTCATGTTGATATTATAATTTACACTGATATTTCAGATTTATCATCATTCCTTCTTATCATAGTCTATGGTATTCTTGTGTTATGTTTGTTGTTGTGTTTCCAGATTACATCCACCAAACTAAAAGCTGTGCATTAGTAAATAATCATAGCACGAGGAGTTCTCGGTGAAGAATTATCATGGTGCCAGATTGGTGTTGACTGCTCGCACTTCCTGCTCGCCACCGCGCCGCCACGTGTCCACCTCCTACTCCATTGTGGACCCACGGGCCATTCCCCAACTTTTTCCCCTTTCGCCAAAAAGGCAAAAAAGCCTAAGTCCCCCTATCAGCCGCATCCCCTCTGCACCTGCCATGCTACCATGTGTCCGCCCCCTGTTCCATTGTGGACCCATGGGATTTTCCTCACCCTTTTTCCCCTTTACCAAAAGGCAAAATTTTCCTAAGTCCCCGTCGGCTTCCCCTTCTGCCTTCGCATTAGAGCATGACGCATGTCCCCTCGTGGAGTTACAGGGGAATTTTGATTTTTTTCCAAAGCCAAAAATGGCTAAGTTTTTCAAATAAAACCCACCGATCCTTGTCTAACCAGAAGTGGCCACGTAGGAAGAGAATTGTGAGCTTAATTTTGATGGTCAAATGACACCCGTATGACCGTCAAAAAACACAGAATTTACAGAGATGCCCGAATTCGATTTTTTCTTCGTGGGTGATGGATTTTTTTATCAAAGGGCACATGGAAGGAGTTTTTAAACATTTTATGACCATGGCCATGGGTTTTTTGAGGAAAGTAAGCACAAATCGATCAATTTTAACACTCCACGATTGGGCAAACATAGAAAAATGGTAGAGCCCGTGGATTTGAAAAATTTAGGGCACGTTCATAGAAAACTTGGAGATTTCTTTCAAATGGGGCAAGGCAAATGAGTTTGTGAGAATTTTGAAAGGATTTAACCTAGAGAAAAAGTTTGTAGACCACCAAAATCAAAGAAAGATAGTTTTTTGAGCAAGAACAGATTTAAAAATTTAGGGCAACACGATGTAGGCTTGAGTATTCTTGCAAAATGGGGCATGTCAAATAATTTTCAAATGGACTAAGGCATGGAAATAGAGGCAGCAACTTCATTCCATCCAATCAAACTGTAGAAAACATTTCAGGCAATGTAGAGTGAAAGGAAAATTAGGGAAAAATAATAGAGGATCAAAATGGACACCAACATCGGCTCCTGCTCGGGGATGGGAATTCCAGTGAGTGCCATAAGAACAATAAGTAGACCAAGTGCCAAACAATCCATTGGTAAAAGGAGTCACGAGCTAAAAATCACACAAAACTAGTTGAGAACCCGATAAAATGGGCGCTACACACAAGGCAAACCACAAACCAACAAAACACCAAAAAAAGAGCAAAAAACCAAACATTGTACACTACAAGTTGGTGCATACCTCAAATTTGGGGATTAATCCAAGAAATGCTTCAGATTCCTGTCATTAATAGGCAGTTCAAGCAATTCCCCATCTAAATCTTTGAGAAAAAAGGTATTCTCACCAATTCTGATATCAATGGAGTAAGGGCCCATCCATAATGCATCAAATTTTCCATGTTTGCCCTTATCTTCATTTCTGTTGTCCCATAACAAAACCAGATCTCCACTATTGAAGGCTCTAGGAATGACCTTCTTGTCAAACAATCTTTTCAACTTCTCTCTAAATCTGATATGCCTCTGGTGGGATGCTCTTCTCTCTTCATCTAGCTCCATAATCTGATTGATCCTTGCTTCATATGGACTGACTTCTTGATCCTCAAGTTGTTGAACAAACTGAAATGAAGATAACTACAGATGTAAGGGTAGCAGAGCTTGAGTTCCATACACTAACTCAAATGGGATCTTACCAAGTAGCTCTCTTGGCAGTGATTCTATCAGCCCAAATTACAAATTTTAGTTGTTCACCCCATTTTCTCTTGTTCAATTCCAAGGTCCTCCGAATGATCTTTAACAAATTCTTATTGCTAGAACTCAGCTTGTCCATTCCTTGGGGATTATAGTTTGAAGAATAAGTCATATTGGTTCCATACTCCTTGCACATTGTCATCAAAGGTTTAGCTCTGAAACACATGGCATTATCAGCCACAATCTTGACTGGCACACCAAATCTGTATATGATATTATTTAGTAAGAATTCCATAACAACTTGGTGTGTTGTTTTCTTGGTGGGGATTGCTTCTACCCACTTGGTAAAGTAATCTATGACTACAAGGATCCACTTATGTCCAGCACTAGAAGGGTATGAAATCTCACCAATGAAGTCCATCCCCCACTATTTGAAAGGAGCTTCAATTGATACATGCTGCAAAGGAAGGGAGCCTGAAGCTTTCATTCTTCTAGAGAAATGCTGGCAGCTTTCACATTTTCTAATTAGCATGGTTGCATATTTGAAGAGAGTAGGCCACCAATAACCAACTCTCAAAACCTTGTGTGTTGTAACCCTTCCAGCAAAGTGCCCTCCACAAACTCCCCATGGAAATCAGCAATTACTTTGGGAGCTTCATCTTCAGTTACACACTTCAAGAGGACACCTTCAGGGTTCTTCCAAGCCAGCCCAAAGTTAGTGATGATGTATTTTTGAGAAGCTAGCTTGAGGGATATTTTCTTATTTTTATTTAAATGATCAGGATAGCAAAGGTGTCTGAGGTAAAATATTATATTCTTGTACCACTCATAACTTACCAATTTCCCAAGAACATTTTCCCTTTCTTCTTCTACTTCATTCACTTCCATAGTCTGCAGGTTGCTCTCAGCCATGAGCTTAGCAAGACCCAAACCTCTTACTAGATTTATGGTTTGGATATCCATATCATATGCCCGTATTTTTTCACCCATCTAAATCTTTTACTTGAGATCCCCATCTCTCGATAATATGTCTTTTACCATGGTGTGGGTAACATAAGCAACAACTCTTGAACTTAAATATAAGGCCTGAAAACCTTTGTTGCTTTCACCAAGGCAAATGCTTGTTTTTCCATGATTGTATACTTTAACTCAACATCTTGTAAAGCCTTGCTAAAGAAGGCAATAGGCCTCTCAGCCCCATCTTCATCCTTTTGGAGCAAAACAGATGCAATAGTATTTTTAGAAGCAAAGGAGAAGATTTGGGAAGGCTTATTATAATTGGAAAGCTGCCAATACAGTCCATGTTTAAGTGCCTCTTTTATTCCTTCAAAATCCTGAATAGCAACCTCCTCCCATTTGATAACTTGATCTTTCTTTAACATGCATGTGATAGGAAGAGTCAACTCAGCAAAATTAGACACAAACCTTCTAATGAAATTGATTTTCCCAAAGAAAGATTGGATGCCCTTCTTTGTTCTTGGAATTGGCACCTTATTGATTACTTCTATTCTCTCAGGGTCAATCATGACACAGACTTTGAAATAATATGACCGAGAAGCTTGGCCTTTTGCACCCCAAAGTGACACTTCTTTGGATTGAGAGAGATTCCAAACTCTCTACATCTGATCAACATCCTTTCCAAATTCTACAAGTGATCTCTTCTATTCCTTGAAAATACAGTCACATCATCCTGATAAACTAAAATGAAGTCATTTATATAACCAAAAAAGCAACATCCATTGCTCTTTGGAAAGTAGCTCCAACATTCATGAGACCAAAAGGCATTCTCACATAAACATATGTTCCCCAAGGAGTGGTAAAGGCAGTTTTAAATCTTTCTAACTCCTTGACAACAACTTGATTGTAACCAAAGAAACCATCCAAGGTGGACAAAAATTCAGATCCAGTCACCAACTGCACCATGTTCTCCATGTTTGGAAAAGGATAATTGTCTTTCAATGAATCTCTATTTAGATTTATGAAGTCTACACAAAGTTTGATATCTCCATTCTTCTTTTTGACTGGCACAAGGTTTGTAACCCAAGATGAATACCTTGTGGGCTGAATGATCCCTCCCTCCTTCAATTTATTCAATTCACCTTGCATTTTCATGGAGAGGAGTGGATTGATTGGCCTTTTCTTCTATCTGAATGGTTTGACATTTTTTTCAAGAGGAATCTCATGTTGAAACAAGTCTTCTCTATATGCTTTCATCTCTGAATATGACCAGGCAAGGCAGTCTTGATATTGTTTCAACAATTAGAGGTAGGACTATTTTTCTTCCTTGTTTAAACTACTACCCAACCAAAAATTTCTTGGTTTTTCCTTTATTCCCAAGTCATTCTCTTCCACATCCCTTGAGGCAGACATATTTCTATTGATGATGCAATCAACATTGCTAAAATTTGACTCAAGAGCAACCAACCCTCTAGGAATGGTGTTAGTTTTCAATTGGATAATATCTTTTCCAAAAAAATTATCTCTTCCTTCAGTCATACACACCATTGGTTCCCAATCCATATGCTGATCTACAAACTCACCTTGATTTTGTAAGAATCTTTGCACTTGAGCATCATCATCAAACACTTGCCAATGCTTGATGTTGTCAGGGACAACTGACCTAGTTAACACTTCAACATTGTACTCACAATAAGGTGAAACGGTGAAAACTCCAAATCTTGACCCCAACACTACCAACTTGTCAATAGTAGCATTCAAACTTCTGTCATGGTGCACAATATTGAAGGAATCAAACATCTCAATTAGATCCCAAACTGCATCCTTATATTGCTTCATCCGCTGATTTTTTGTAGCATATAATTTTCTTATTTGTTTGACAACCAACTCTAAATATCCCTTTGCAATGATGTCCTTGACACCATACTTCCATGAAATTCTCAGACCCAACAACAAGGCTTCATACACAATAATGTTGTTAGTACATTCAAAATTAAGGTTGAAGGAATAAACAAATTCTTCCAAGCTAGGAGAAATTAGAATTACACCAGCACCATTTCCAAATTTGGAGCAAGCTCCATCAAATAGAAAGGTCCAAGGAGAACATACCTGTTCAAGGCACTTTGACTGATCCATTTTGTGTTCTTTTCCATAAGCAAAACTAATGAAATTATCTGCATCAACATTAACAAATAATACTTCATAAGAAGCATTGTTTGGATCCTCAATCAAATGCAACATTTTATTTTCTCCATAGAGCTTGACAAGGCTGCCCTCAATGGGAATGGTGGCAAAATACATATCCATTTGGACACTCCCTCCAACACTTGCAGCCCACTTTCTTGACAATAGCATACCCCATTTAGCAGGGCAATCAAAAATCACAACATCCAATTTTAAATTCCTCCCGGGATAAGATGCAAGCTACACAACCAAACCCTTCACACAACCAACTACCGGCACTTCTCTTGAGTCCATGGTAGTACACTTTCCATAGGCTCTTTGTCACTTTGATATCCAACTCATTCATGACTTCTAGAGGCATGACATTACATGATGCACCGGAATCAAACATACAATTGTGAAGTAGCTTATCCTTTATGATCAAAGTTGTGAAGAATGGATCAACATTCAATTGGGAATCAACCAAGGATGTCCCCAAGTATACCTCAGGTGTCTCTCCAAGATCTTCTACTGCTGGTGGTGTTTCAAGGTCAACAATGATTTGAGGAGGAGTCTCAACAACATTTACATTTCTTCCTGGAGTGATCTTCTCTTCCTTCAACCCCAAGTACTCAAATGCTCTCTTCTTATGCTCAAGAATTCTAAGAAATTCAATGATTGGAACACTCACTTTAATTTGCTCAATACTCGGGATATGTCATAGGGAACACTCTTTGGCAAAACAACATTGGAAGGGAGACAAGAAGATTCATTAGATGGCAATGGATTCTTGGTAGCTTGGGCATGAGGAGGACTGTAATTTTTGCTTGGGACAACAGAGCTTTTTAGCAAGTGTTTCTTTCCTAGGAGCTTCTTTTGGAATGCTTGTGAGAAAGGGTGTTTTAGGTTTGGCTTGAGGCCCACTTCCTTTAAAAATTTGCTTCTAGTGTTATAATCTTTCTCTTGAGCTACAACAACATTCATCAACAATTGTCTATCTTCCTCCGAAGGGATACCACCATCATACTTTTTAATCATCAAAGCTCTTAAGTATTCAAATTCATTATTAGGAATTTCAAAAGCTTGCACTACATCAACTTCAAGAGCATGAAGGGGAAGAAAGAATTGTACCCATTTGATGCAATCCCAAAAAGTTGCAGCTTGTCCTTGCACTTATTACTTCAGTAGATGTTGCTCCTCCTTGTGAGCTTGAAGAACAACCCACCATGCAAATATCATCATCAGTACCATCATCATTATTAGCTTAACCATCTTGCTGGTCCACTTCACATGGAGGATGGGGTAGAAAACACCTATCACACCAATCAATATTAGTAACTTCTTTAACAACAACAACCCTAGCCATTAAGGGATCAGGAAACACTCTTCCTTCACGTGCTTGAGGATGTCTATTTAAAAATCCAACAAGCCCTTTACCTTTGTCATCAAACCTCTGCTCATTCCTATGGTGATTGCCAAATCTATCTTGTGCTTGCTGCCTAGGATGACCTTGTGAAGTCTGCCCAATTCCCTTCTCATCTCTTGCCAACTTGTATGAGATTTCTTTGACAGCCCCTGCCAAAGTTTTCACAACCTCTTCTAAATTAGCACCCTTGCTAGCTTGAGGTTTTTCAAGGTTTATCAATTTTACACCATCTCTCTTGAGAGGTTTCCCAATTGCTTTGATATTGTTTTCAATTTGAAGTGCCATGGTGAAAGCTTGTCTTAGATTGGTAGGGTTCTTGTCTCTTAAGTAATAGGCTACCTTCTTATCAAATGCATCTGCATATTTGATTAAACAAGATTCATCACAAGGCCTCAGATTAATAGGTAGCCTTCTCAAAGTTTTGTTAAACCTTGTGTTGAAGTCATGGACTGATTCATTGGGATTCTTCTTGATATTCTCAAACTCAGAAAAGAGAAATCTAGGATCAGTCTTGTCACCATATTGCAACCTAAATGCATTTTTCATTTCAGTCCATGAATCAATAGAATTATCAGGCAGAGCCTTATACCAATCCCTAACATCCTCTTCTAGTGTATGAATGAACAATTTAATATACACATCTTCAAACTCTATCTCAAAATCTTCCATCATGTTAACAAAAAGTTTGAGATGTTGATCACCAGTTATAGCATTGTTACCTTGGAATTTTGGCAACCTATTTCTGACATCTTGTGGGACAACATTTGGGTAACCATCCATTCCTCTAAAATCTATAGGACCAAAGGTGTTAACAAAAAATGGAGGTCTAGGTTGAGCCATATTGTTTGGTGGAGGTGATCTTGGAGGTGAAACAAGCTGATGAGGAGTGCAAGATATTTGGGGCTCAAGAATGTGATTCACAAGATTGGTATTCTCTAAATGTTGATTTTCTTGGAAAGTTTTACTTGAATTAAAACACAGAGGTGTAGATTGAAGAAGGAACTCACTAGGTACAATGAAGGACCTTCACTATTTGAAGAAAACAAGTTTATGAGAGAATTTCTTGAATCAGAATCACTTGAAGAAGAGTGATAATCCTCTACCAAAGGCTGATCTCTCTCACCAATGGATATATCTTTGCTTGATGTCTGACCTTTAACAACTTTCCACACTCTTCTCCCTTCCAACTCTGAGCTTCTTAAATCTATAAATAACTTCTTAGCAGAGTCTCTAAGGAAGAGAGATCTTCTTCCTTCCAGTTTTGTAGAGATTAACAACACAAAAATAAATGACAGAAAGGAAAGGCATTGGTATTTGTTAATATCAAATCAGCATGGAGTCGCCACTAAGGACTTTCACCCTAGTTGTGCAAATGCACTAAAATACTCTGTCAAATATCTACCAACATTGAAAATCTTGCCAAATTTACAGATCAGACCTTCTTTCTTCTTGAAATCATCAACCACAAATGCAAATGAAGTGCAACAACTACTGGAAACTGGTAAAATTGCAGGCAAAACTTATATCTTCACTTAATCCTTACAAATTTGATTATAAAATGATGCTTCAACAATGTATTTGCATGTAGAATTTGCAAGGGACTTTACCAAGGTTTGATATGCATTCAAATATCTCAAATATGCATGCACATGGATCAGATTGAACTAGGAGAATATCAAACTCAGAAATCTACTCTTCATTCTAGCCTTATAAATCTGATCAGAAAATGATACTCAGATTTGTAATTGCACACAAATCACACAAGAAGTATTACCAGGGATCTGAAATACTGCAATACTGAATAATGTCTTGGTGTTGTTGATGGGCTAAATAAACATGGGCTGGGAATGAATCAGCAAATCAATCTCAATAAAGAAAATTATTTCCAAGAATTCAAAACAAGTCCCCAACAACGGTGCCGAGAAAGTGTTGGTGTTGTTGTGAGGCTAAACAAATATGGACTAGTAATGAATCAGAAAACCAATCTCAACAACGCAAATTAGTTCCTAGGAATTCAAAACAATCCTCGGTAATGGTGCCATAAAGTGTTTGTACCCAAATTGTTCTCCATTTATGTCCGAGTAGCATCGAGATATGGCATGAAGCTTGAATCAGATAGATCATGATGTGTGTGATTTTGTAGCCGGGATGTGATCTAACTAGCACTCAAATTTGTGGAGAAATGGGTAGCACCTTGAAAGGATCTTGATCTAATCCTCACTATTTTAGGTTGTGCCTTTCAACCAAGGTCAGAGAACCTATATTGCAGCCTCTTTTTTGTGAAGGAGGTGGGGATATCCTTATACTGTGCATATTTTATGGAGATTACCTTGGGAAAAAATGATCAGATTTTCCATTATTCAAACTCAACAGAGTTGTCACTACTAAATGATGGAAATGCTTTCAAGACAAGGCTGAGGCTGCTAGAGACATGGTGTGATCCTGATTTGCTTTGTGCATTTTTGTAGATGGGTTAGATCCTTTTGTTGACACACAATGCAATGCAAGGGTAGTATGGGTAGGATTAGTTTGTTTAAATGAATTTTTGGTGGGGTATTGACAAGACAAACTTGGATATATCAGATCTTTGACAACCTCTACAATACTTGAACAACTATCAGATAAAATGCTTCAAATAATCAAGATATTCTTTCAACCAGAAGAGGCATAAATGGAAGCCCATGTTGCACTCTTCACACAATATTTGAGAATTCACCACAAAATATTGAAGTAAAAACTCAATTAAACACAAAAATCCTTGATCAAACCAAGCCTAAGGTACCCCCAAAGGCTTACAAGCAATCTCTGTAGTCAAGGAAGCTTAAGTGATTTTAAATTTGTTTATCTCTTTATCAGATGAAGGCTCTTCTGAACATGAGATTGAAAATGCCACTAAAATATCAACAAGAAATGGAGATTTTGTGTGATTCCTAAATACTTTCAATCCAAGATTGCAACAAGAACAATGAAAACTATTTGCAGGTATTTAAAATGATAACAAAAATCATATTGCCCTTAAAAACACAGATTAACTCAAAAGCTTGTTAGATTCATCAAGTAGGAGAATTTCATGAACAATCTCAAAAAATTTTGATGGCTATACACTTGTAACCAACTCACATACATGAATATCCAAGACAAAAGAAATTATCTTGGTTCTTTGGTGGGTTTCTCAGAAAATGAGCTTTCTCTCAAAATTTTCTCGTGATTTTCAACTTCCCCTCCCCTCGCATTTCTCAAAAATACATTATATATCTCTTGCCACATTTGATCCTTCTTTCCCAAGAAAATAATATGCCAAGGGATCAATTCTGTTACAACAATTCTTCATGATTCACTGAAAATGACATTTAACAAATTTGTAACGAGAGTTGTTAGGTGTTTCTAAAATGGCGAATCATTGCAAATATTCAGATCATTATCCTTCCTGGAGGCACATTTTTTCATCATTAAGGCATGCAAACACCTTTTCACTCATCATTTCACCTTTTCACCCTTTAAAATTACCTCTGCAACTTTCAATTTGACATTTCACGTGTTTTCTCAGGCTGGGGCGAAAATTACTTCAAAAACATCTCAAATCAAAATATTGAGTCATGAAACCGATTCCAATGATCCTAGAAGGCAAAAACGACCTGAATTCACCAAAAATTGATGAAAAAAGATGTAAAATTCACATCTCCAAGCTTCTGGAGCAAAAATGGTGGCCAAAAATGAAAATGCACAGTTTCCCTTGATCTGCTCTTTGTCCTTCAATCTGGGCCCTCCACGTGTCAAAAAACAATTGGGACCGAATTTGGGATCATTTTTACTTTTCCACATTTTTGGAAAAATGGAAAATTTTGACTTTTTTTCTCCGCCCCTCCACCCTTGAAATTTGGAGCTGACACGTGGCACATGGTGGGTCCCATTGGGATCACGCTTCAATTCTCGTGCATTTTGACCTTTTTTAGAAAATTGGAAAAATTTCACTTTTTGCCCCACGGGCCCGCACCTCTGATTTTTCCCTTGACACGTGTCAGCCTCTCTATCGCTACAAAACTACGGGCTCAATTCTCATTTTAACTCCCTTTTTTGCCAAGGGAAAATTTTCAATTTTCCTTCCACCGGGCCACCGACCCGCTCTGCCTTCACCACGTGTCTATCACTGATTCGCTCACAGGCACACGGCTTA
Source organism: Taxus wallichiana var. yunnanensis (assembly GCA_018340775.1). Taxonomy (NCBI): domain Eukaryota; kingdom Viridiplantae; phylum Streptophyta; class Pinopsida; order Cupressales; family Taxaceae; genus Taxus; species Taxus wallichiana. The sequence continues at coordinate 958,788,419 of CM031239.1, forward strand.
AATTTTTGCTTTAACTTCTTTTTCCAAAAAGGGAAAAATTCCCCATTTCCTTCTATGGCCCACACTTCCCTCTAACCTTTCATGGACACATGTCCACTTGAGATTGGCCACAGGCCGCGCTTGAAATTTCACCTTAGGCCTTTTTGACCAAAAGGGGAAAAGTTCCCTTTTCCTTCCACGGCCCACACTTCCCTCTCTGCCACCGCACCACCACGTGTCCACCTCCTACTCCATTGTGGACCCGCGGGCCATTCCCCAACTTTTTCCCCTTTTGCCAAAAAGGCAAAAATGCCTAAGTTCCCCGTCACCCGCATCCCCTTTGTGCTGCCATGCTGCCACATGTCCACCCCTGTTCCATTGTAGACCTGTGGGATTTTCCTCGCCCTTTTTCCCCTTCGCCAAAAGGAAAAATTTGCCTAAGTCCCCCGCCTGGCTTCCCCTTCCGCCTTCGCATTAGAGCGTGACACGTGTCCCCTCGCAGAGTTGCGGGGGGAATTTTGAATTTTTTCCAAAGCAAAAACAACTAAGTTTTTCAAATAAAACCCCGATCCTTGTCCAACCAGAAGTGGCCACGTAGGAGGAGAATTGTGAGCTTAATTTTGATGGTCAAATGACACCCGTATGATCGTAAAAAACACAGAATTTACAGAGATGCCCGAATTCAATTTTTCTTTGTGGGTGATGGATTTTTTTGATCAAAGGGCACATGGAAGGAGTTTTAAAACATTTTACAACCATGGCCATGGGTTTTTTGAGGAAAGTAAGCACAAATCGATCAATTTTAACACTCCATGATTGGGCAAACATAGAAAAATGGTAGAGCCCGTGGATTTGAAAATTTAGGGCACATTCATAGCAAACTTGGAGATTTCTTTCAAATGGGGCAAGGCAAATGAGTTTGTGAGCATTTTGAAAGGATTTAACCTAGAGAACAAAGTTTTGGACCACCAAAATCGAAGAAAAACATTTTTTAGCAAGAACAGATTTAAAAATTTCAGGGCAACACGGTGCAGGCTTGAGTATTCTTGCAAAATGGGGCATGTAAAATAATTTTCAAACAGACTAAGGCATGGAAACAAAGGTAGAAAATTCATTCCATCCAATCAAACTGTAGAAAAATTTGGGTAATGCAGAGTGAAAGGAAAATTAGGACAAAATAATAGAGGATCAAAATGGACACCAACAGCAATTTTGGGAGAAGAGTGTTAAAAGTGAGTTTATCTTTTCTTCATTTTATTTTGGGAATCTTTGACTTGGAGGGAAGAGAGGGGTGACACATGTCACCCCCTCATTGGTGAGGAATTTAGTTTGTTTTTATTCAAATACTCCCTCATGGGGGAGAAAGAGAACTTTTTTCTTTTTCTTGGTGCTTGGAGACTTTTTGGAGCTAGAGTTTTCTTGGATAAGGAAGTGGGAAAATCTTAGAGTGTTGGAGATATTTTGGAGGTAGGCTCTTTGATATCTCTATATGTTATTTTTCATGATAAATATTAGATTTGCTTATAGTTGTATATTGTGTTTTGTTGCTTGTGTTGCATATTGTTTGTGTATGTTTTTGTATTATTTTCTCCATCCATCATATGGCTTGATGGATTTTGGAGTTTTATGGGGGAAGAGGGAGGGATTTTCCCTCTTAAACCTCATGGATTGATGGGCAAGCCATGTAGGTTATTTTCACTCCCCTCATATGCTTTGAGGTGGGGAAGGTGGTTCATATGGTTTCAACCCCTTCCCCATTCTTAGATAGGAAACCCAATGGGTTTGAAAATCCTCCCAAGGAAGATTTAGGAGAATGGGTGGAGAAATAAGGAGGGATTGTTGTCTTGGATGAATAAGGAGGTTTTTGAAGAATCTTGTTAGTGTGCAGCATATGGTTGGACCACACTTTTGGCACTTTTGGATATCTCATCTTCTCTTCCCCATTATTGAAGATGAATATAGTTTTCTCCTCCTTTCCTTTGTTTGGTATTTTTTAGTTTTCTTTAGTGCATGGACTTGTCTTGTATGTGAATATGTTGTTGTTTGTCTCCTAAACATTGTGCACATTTATGCTAGCATGTATTCTGACCTTTGGAAAGGGATGTA